>CM021101.1:798359452-798771422 GCA_007115665.2 Sequoiadendron giganteum
GCCCGGTTTACCATTTTGGGCTCCGGCCCCTAACAAAAGTCACTCTTCTATTCAACAACACACACCCAAACAATCCACCAAGGGAAACACAAGTGCATATCAACTAGGCATCATAATCCATTCCAAAACAATGAGGAAACAAAAAATAGAACTCACTCCAAACATCTTGGAGGCAACAATCACATAGTCCACTCTTTTCACAGGAGGTACAAAAGATCCCGGTTCAAGGAAACCGAGTAAACTGAAAAGACGTCATGTACTACCCAAGGGAAAACAATTTGATGACATAAAGGTTCAAAAACCCTCATCCTCTAAGTTCTCCTGGAATACTTATAATTTAGGACTAACACTAAATCCCAAAACCAACAATGCAACTTGATGACATAGTAACAAAAACATTCAAGTCATTAATCAAATCTAATATTTGGATTTCCTAAATCCATACTCATTCAATAGGTAGTGTTGGCAAAGTCAAAGACACGATAACTAGATCATCTAAAATAATCATAACCCCTATTTCCCCTTTCATTATTGGAAATCTAAAACAATTAAACTTACTTCCCTTTACTGAATACAGAGAATTAAATCTTTTAAGATAATCATGAGGAAGATACTACTTTTGAATATACTAAATCCATATCTCTTTCATAATCCAATCACAATGATTCAATTAATTTAAATAGAAATTAATAAATAACATAATTGATTGCTTCATCAATAAAACAACTTTTTAATTTACTTTTAAATCGACACAAATCCATGCAAGTAAACTCTTTCCATTTCCTAACCAAATTTTACATTTCATTCAATTTCCTATTTAGAACATGCGATGTTTTTAATATAATAAAATATCGTTTCTCTATCCACTTATCCATATACACTAATCAATCCATTTTAAATCTCTATTCAATAATATATTGCATACATCTTATTAAAATGAAATACGATAATGAATTTACCCTTAACATATTTTTATATGCTTCATATTATATATACACCAAACATATATATTAATAAATTCAATTATATAGATTCTTTAATATTCCAATCACAATGATTAATTTGCTCTATGGAAATAAAACATAATAACTATTGCCCTTTCAAAACTAATTGAAAAAAAAACTAAATAAGTGCCTTTATAATAAATGGTAGACTAGTTCAAATAATTTAAGTTGAATCCATTGTTTTCCTTCAAAACTAATATAAATCTTCTACAATAATTCTTTTCAATTTCTTAACCCAAACCTTATATTTCTTTTAGTTTTCCAACAACACCTTATGTTAATCTCACCTAAAAGTTTCCCTTTCCAAACTCTTATTACATACATGCATTTATTCAAACCATAAAATATACATTCTCAACAAATAAATTGTTCAAATAGAAAATGATTAAATTAAAATAATTAATTGTCTCTTCATAATAATCAATTCTTGAATTTACTTTTAAAACAACACGATTCTATGCACTACCAAGAGAATTCACAACAGGTTGATATCGCAATGACAACCCTCACAAACAACATACTATCTGGAAGACTTATAAACTAATAGGTATTCAACCCATTCTCAAAGCATAAACATGAAAGACATAATCATTGAAGGCAATAGAAGAAACTACATTTGGATATTCTAAATTCATTTCTCATTTCATTACGTAATTCATTATATCGATAAAACTGAATTAAGAATTCATCTTTTCAGATAGGGGAGAAATTACATTAATATTTTATTCTCTAATTGTTCTTAACAAAATAAATATTTTCAACTATAACTCAAAACATTTCGTTTTAAATTAAATAACTATTTGTTCTTGCAAATTAAATCATTATAAAATTAATCAAATTAACATTTGGTCTCTTTCATAACTTATTGTGTTAAATTAAAATCAATATTTGGACTATAACCCAATATTATATATATATATATTTTCAATTAAATCAAATTAATAATTGGACCTTTTACACATGAATTTAAATTCCACAATTAAATTTTAAATTATGCATTTTTTAAATCAAATATTTAACTCCTTCAATTAAACTTTAACATGCCATTTTAAAATAAACAATAATTTCCCCATATGTTTATAATGTTAATTCCACTAATCTAATATACAAATTTTATTTAAAATAATATAAATAAATATAATACTTTAATATTATAAATTATAATATAAAATATTATTAAATAATATTTTAATATTATAATAACAATACATAAAATATTAATATTTATAAATATCAATCTATTATTATTTTATTATCAGAGCATCCATGAAAAAATAACTTAACAACAGTCTCGTGTTTCAAGCATAACTCAAAAACTACGATCTGGGTATTTACGATTTTTTGATAGAGATAAGAAAATTTCAAGATGCAAAAACCCTTTAAATTTTCTGACAACCCAGTTTGTGTAAGTGAAGTTATATGTGACGCAACCAGACCATTTTACTATGAAAAATATAACTACCTTACGGATTTTAAAATTCAATTTTTAATAATAAACATAGGGTTTCATTTTCTAAAAACATTCTAAATGCATTGTTCAATCTCTATATTTGATTTCAATAACAACATAATCGATTTCCCCAAATAATTTAAATTCAACTGAAGTTTTCACAATTTTCACTCAAGAATTTTCACAAGCAAAAGCTGTAAATTTATTTAATTCTTTTTTTCTAATATCAAATTTATTCTCTAAAACATATTTAACAAACAAATCTTTAATCACTACTATTTAAAAAAAAAATCAAGAACAATAAAACACAAAGAGGAAAACCTGGTACAAGAAGCTAGAGGAAGAGATGAATTTTTGATGCAAGTCTCCTCTAAAGATTTCCTGAATTTTCTTCAATCCTTCAATAAATCCAATCCAAAACCCAATAAATGCAAACAATCTTTCCTTCAATCAATTCTACAATCAAAACTTTCTTCAAACCCTTCTTGTGCAATTTTCCAAATTTTTTTCTCTGCTGTAAAAATGAATTTTTCTTAAAGATTTTTCTATCCTAAAATTAAAACATGTATTCATTATAAAATAAAAATACCTAATACAACCCTAATTCACATTACATGCAAATTAGATATTTCAATTTCAATCTCAATTTTAATTTTAATTTTAATTTCAATTTTCGAAAACCCACTTTCAATTTAAAATGCATTTTCTAATAATAAATTAATTTTCAAAGTTGAAACTCATTTATCAACTAAACATTTAATTGCAATTTCTAATTTAATTCCCACACGTTGAAATTAAATTCCAAAATTAATTTTAATTCTTTTATTTTCTTTCATTCTCTTGCATCACGTTTAATTAATTAATTAAATTATTTAATAACTAAATTCAACCCCCTTGGATTAAATTTAATTAATTAAGTAATTTAAATATAATTAATTAATTTAAATATAATTAATTAATTTAAATATAAACTTTTATCCACATTGCATTATTTAAATTAAATAACCATCAACATGATTTAAATACAATTATTCTAAATATCTATTTCTAAATCAAAAATCTTCCAGAATTAAATAACGTTAAAATAAGACAGAGAATGACTCGACACACACAACTGACGACACACTAAGGCTGGGGTGTAAACTTGATATATGTTACCTAGCTACTATCTCCCGTTCAACTTAACCATTGGATCGACACGCTCAAACCTGTGAAACCAAGTGGAGTCGATGTCATGTACCTACAATCCTGTAACCAAGTAAACAACATCATACAATATATCCAACATATAATACACACCGTAAAGAAGGAATTACAGATTCGCAGGGCGCTCATAAGCGAGTGATGCAAAACCGTCCTCTTCACTAATACACTCATCGAAACTGACACTTCCATCATAATCCAATAATCTCATAATAAAATCTCATGTTAACTCTACAACATCATTAATCCATAATACATGTGAAACAATAATCAGATAACTACATCCCACAATAATAGTTGTCGCTCAATAGTAATGATCAAAACATCATAACAAAATGTATCCAGTATCAAGGTAACTACAACCAAACATAACATAAAACAATTTGAACAATAAACAAAACAAAGGGGTATTATATTTGCACATGCTACTCCATTTCAACTCAAATTCTTTTTGCCTTGAAATTTTTTAATTTTATGTTTCAGCATTAAAAGAGATCTCATTATCTCAGATTTTTTTTTGAAAGTGCTCTTTTCAACATCCAACATTCAACTTTGTAGCCTCAACATGTCAGACCCTCCCTTTAGCGTCAGTTCTGTTAATGGTGTTTTTATGCACTTTACAACACATATAATACGTAGGTGCACTGCCTCTCTTGAAAGACAATATTTCACAATCAAATTACAGAACACTATCCCAAGGTCTCTCGGATGTCAGGTCATGACGATGCTTGAAATATTTCAGTTGATTTATGTGATTTGTTGGAATCACAAGGTGAACTTACGAATGAGTTACAAAGTGGGAAAGTTGGATCAGCAAATGAAGTTTTTAAGATGGGAGAGTTGTTGTGCATTTGCTGCAGATTCAAATAACAGTCTTGAATTCCATTTCAACATCAGCTTTAGCTTTACAATGTGCAATGAACCTTGCCTAAGATTACTTATTAAAAAAAAGAAAAAATGGCAGCGAAGAGAGAAGGTTCTTGGATATGAAATTACGAATGAACAGTGATCATAAAGGCTGCTATAGTAGACAAACTTCCTAAACTGGACTTTGCTTGACCAAGAGGATCCTACAGTTATACAAAACCAGTGCAATTTTCTAAGGACTGCAGATTTTCAGTTTGCATACACACATCATGAACATGCAAGTGAATTAAGCTGCAACAATCAAATAAAGAAGCTCAAACTAACTTTGCACATCAGCTTGTTATCAATAAGTGCCAAAAGCATGGGCTGAAAATTCATCAAATACTGTAACAACAATGTCCATCATCACATCCATTCAAAAAATTACAACTAAAACTAACTTGGAAGGTAGAACCATGCACACATAATGAGAAAACTCAAAAGTAACACCCATAGATCATACAATGCTGCTTTCTATTGTTACAGAATATTTTTACAACTCTCCAACCCTTACAAATGAGGGAAAAACCCCTTATTTGTAGTTTTCCAAAGTCGAAATGAATGGCCAAGATTGAGTTACATTGTGTGGCCCAGATTTAATTACATTAGGGCTTCACCTACCCCACAATATTCAACAATTTAAAACACATCTTTGTCTTTTCCCTATTCTGTCTTGTAGTGGCCAGTCATTGTAGCAACTTTGTCTTCTAGTTGATTTCTCCTTTTACTGTAGCTAACATTGACTGAAAGCTACCTTCTCTCGATGGAATTTTAGAATTCCTCATTGGATCAAATAGTTTTGTCGACGAACCCATGCTAGGATTCTTGAAACTAGAAATGAGAGGCCGAAATGTTGTTTTAGGAATGCTGATTTAAAAACGGTGAACAAAGCATGGAACTCCGAATGGTACCACCCAGCTGCAAATTTGGAATTAAAAAGTTTCAGGGAGAATAAGACCCCATTTTAGCCTCTGGGTTGAAGTTTGTTTTTGATTTGGAGGTGCGCTTGTACGTTCCAGAGACATGAGCCCAGAATGCTGTTCTGGAAATGCTGTTTAAAATGACCGACAAAGCACTAAACTTCGGATGGTATTTACCAACTGTAATTTTGGAATTTGAAAGTTCCAAGGAGGATAAGACCCCATTTTAACATCTGAGTCGAAATCCGTTTTTGATTTGGAGGTGCGCTTTTATGTTCTAGAAACATGAGCCCGGAATGCTGTTCTGGAAATGTTGTTTGAAACGACCGACGAAGCACGAAACTCCGGATGGTATTTACCAACTGCAATTTTGGAATTTGAAAGTTATAGGGAGGAAAGACCCCATTTTAGCATCTGGGTCAAAGTCCATTTTTTATTTGGAGGTGCGCTTGTACGTTCCCGAGACATGAACCCAGAATGTTGTTTAGGAAAATGCTATTTGAAACGGCCGACGAAGCACGAAACTCCAGATGGTATTTCTCGAGTGCAATTTTAGAAATTGAAAGTTCCAGGGAGGATAAGACCCCATTTTAACATTTGGGTCGAAGTCCGTTTTTGATTTGGAAGTGCAATTATACGTTCCGGAGACATGAGCCTAAAATGTTGTTATGGAAATGTTGTTTGAAATGACCGATGGAGCACGAAACTCTGGCTGGTATTTCCCGGGTACAATTTTAGAATTTAAAAGTTCTCGGGAGGATAAGACCCCATTTTAGCATCTGGGTCGAAGTCTATTTTTGATTTGGAGATGCACTTGTACGTTCCGGAGACATGAGCTCAGAATATTGTTCTGGAAATGCTGTTTGAAACGGCCGACGAAGCACGAAACTCTGGATGGTATTTTCCAGCTGCAATTTTGGAATTTGAAAGTTTCAAGGAGGGTAAGACCCCATTTTAGCATCTGGGTTGAAGTCCGTTTTTGATTTGGAGGTGCGCTTGTATGTTCCGGAGACATGAGCCCAGAATGTTGTTTTGGAAATGCTGTTTGAAATGACTGACGAAGCACGAAACTCTAGATGGTATTTCTCAGCTGTAATTTTGGAATTTGAAAGTTCTAGGGAGGATAAGACCCCAATTTAGCATCTGGATCAAAGTCCATTTTTTATTTGCAGGTGTGCTTGTACGTTCCGGAGACATGAGTCCAGAATGTTGTTTTGGAAATGCTATTTGAAATGGCCGACGAAGCACAGAACTCCAGATGGTATTTCCTAGATGCAAGTTTGGAATTTGAAAGTTCTAGGGAAAATAAGACCCCATTTTAGCATCTGGTTCGAAATCTGTTTTTGATTTCGAGGTGCGCTTGTACGTTATGGAGACATGAGCATGGAACTCTGGATGGTATTTTTCAGCTACAATGAAAGTTTCAAGGAGAATAAGACCCCATTTTAGCATCTGGGTTGAAGTCCGTTTATGATTTGGAGGTGTGTTTGTACGTTTCGGAGACATGAGCCCGAAATGTTGTTTGAAACGATCGACGGAGCACGAAACTCCGGATGGTATTTCGCGGGTGCAATTTTAGAATTTGAAAGTTTTAGGGAGGAGAAGACCCCATTTTAGCATCTGGGTCAAAGTCCATTTTTTATTTGGAGGTGCGTTTGTATGTTTTGGAGACATGAGCCCGGAATGCTGTTTTAGAAATGCTGTTTGAAACGGTCGATGGAACACGAAACTCTGGATGGTATTTCCTGGCTACAATTTTGGAATTTGAAAGTTTGAAGGAGGATAAGACCCCATTTTAGCATCAAGGTCGAAGTTCGTTTTTGATTTGGAGGTGCGTTTGTACATTCCAGAGACATGAGCCCAAAATGCTGTTTTGAAAATGTTGTTTGAAACGACCAATGGAGCACAGAACTCTAGATGGTATTTCCCGGTTGTAATTTTGGAATTTGAAAGTTCTAGGGAGGATAAGACCCCATTTTAGCATCTAAGTCGAAGTCCGTTTTTGATTTGGAGGTGCGCTTGTACGTTCCGAAGACATGAGCCTGGAATGCTGTTCTGGAAATATTGTTTGAAACGGTTGATGGAGCACGGAACTCTGGCTGGTATTTCTCGGCTACAATTTTGGAATTTGAAATTTCCAGGGAGGATAAGACCCTCTTTTAGCATTTGGGTCGAAGTTCATTTTTGATTTGGAGGTGCGCTTGTACGTTCCGAAGACATGAGCCCGGAATGTTGTTCTGGAAATGCTGTTTAGAATGGCCGACGAAGTACGAAACTCCAGATGGTTTTTCTGACTCCAATTTTGGAATTTGAAATTTTCAGGGGGGATAAAACCCCATTTTAGCATCTGGGTCGAAGACCGTTTTTGATTTGGAGTCCATTTCAACCACCATTTAAGCATTCGGGCTTCAGCTACAAGAAGGTCGTTTGGAACGGCGCAGGGAGGACAACACTCTAGGAGTCGGGTTTTGAAGTCCGGGAAGATGGTCAGGCTTGGCCGTTTAAAACAACGAAACTGGAATGGAAACCCGAGAGGGGAATTCCAGAGGGTCGGGCCCGAAAGACACCACAGACATCAAAAAGATTGACAGACAAGGGGAACCCGAAATGGCTAAGATTTAGCATTTTTCCAAGGGGCAAAATTTGATCAACCTAAAATGTGACTTTTGAGAATGTGTTGACCAATTAAGACACCAAAATGAGGGGCAAAAAAAATGAGGCAAGAGCAAAGCAGCCCGCAAGCGAAAAAAGAGGGTCCCTACCTATGGTGGGGCGTGTGTGCAAAATATGCATAACAAGTAGTTTCCATCTGCTTCAATAGTGGATAAAGCAACCACAACCTGTCACTTACTCATCCAACTAATTGCACCACTAAATTAAGTAAATAGATAAGCACTAGTGGATCATCTACTATCAACATCACCTACCTAGTTTGAATCCACATAACCATGAATATCAAGGGAAATTTCATCTTCAATCATATTACTATGATAACACAGAATAATCTAAGGTACCACACAAATATCTGAAGACTCTTTTAACTGCATCGCAATAAACTTTACCTAGATTAGACATATATTTGGAAACAACTCCCACTTCTTGGGAAATGTCTGGTCTTGTACAAACTATAGCATACATCAAAATTCCAATTGCACTCTGGTAAGGCACTTTTCTCATGTCTTCCATCTTTGATAGGGATGTTGGAGAATCTAAAATAGATAACTTTGTTCCAGTTGAAATAAGAACACACAATGGTCTACAATCCTGCATATCAAACCTCTGTAAAATTGAATTGACATACTTACTTTGGCCAAGCCATAGCTTTTTGTTCACTCCATCTCTTTTAATTTCCATCCCAAGAATATGTTTAGTTGCACCAAGATCTTACATTCCAAATTTAGTAGCAAGTTGAGATTTCAGTTTTGAAATCATACCTTTCCCTTTACCAATAAATAACATGTTATCAACATATAATGTAATAAACAACAAACACCATGAATTTTATAATTAACACAATAGTCTGATTTAGAACTCAAATCCCAAACTTAACACATATGTATCAAATTTTTGGTACCACATCCTAGGACTCTATTTTAGGCCATACAAAGATTTATTCAATTTGCAAATCAATTTACTTTTACCTTTCACCACGTAGTGCTCTAACCATGTTGTTAGGGTTAGAAAGCAGATATCTAGCAAGGTAAATGTAGATTTGATCAATAAAATAAAAAAATAAAACACATATAAAATCGTAGCAGAAACAAGACAACATAGAGAATTTAACATGGTTCACCCAATCCGAGGTACATTCAAAAAACTGCAACCATCCAATGATTTTATTATCTAGTGCAAAACATATTACAATCTCGCAAATAATGTCATGCTACCACTCCCCATCCCAACTTCTTATAACAAGATTTTAGAAGCTTCTAGAAATTAGGGTTCTACAAAGTCGACCTTTTTGGTTTTTGGTGACGAAGTGAAAAAATGTGATTTTTTTTTCTCAAGGGTTGCCACCCCTAAATCCTTGCTTGGGGCCCGGGCCTGGCCCTAGACCCTGACGAGGATACATGAAGAGTGTACACTATAGCATGATCAGTCACCACATACCAACACAAAAGTGACCCATGGAGTAGTAAAGGTGGTCTTGTGTTGATCTTCTTCACTTACTTCCACTTGGTTATATCCTGAGAAATCATCTAACATAGACAACATGTTTAAACCTATCACTATTTGTAGAACTTGATCCATTATCGATAATGGGTAATTATCTTTTAGTGATGACTAATTCAGATTATGAAGAGTGTATAGTATAGCATGACCCGTCACCACATACCAACACGTGTCATATAAATATCTTCCTCCAAGTCACCATGAAGGAAAGCAATTTTCGCATCCATTTGCTCAACCTCTAAATCATAAGAAACATCAATAAAAAACAAAAATCTAATAGATGTCATTTTTGTAATAGGATAAAATATCTCACCATAATCAACACCCTCAACTTGAGAGTAACCTTTTGCAACCAACCTTGTTTTATACTTCTCAATATTGTTGTGCACTTTTTTCACACACGCCCCATTGAAAGCAGGGACCCTCTTTCTTGGTCTTTTTGATTTCGTTCTTGGTGTTTTGGCCCCTTTGGTTTTGAGGATTTGGTTGCCTTGACATGTTCCCAAGTGGTTATCCTATTCATGCAAATGCCTCTCAAGGGAGGCACTTTGAAAATTCTGCATTCTGGGATCCATATTGGGTTTCTCTCTATTTTCAAGAAAATTCCCCTAGGGTAGAATTCTCCAAACACCGTGGAAACCCGATGGAAGCTGCTTTGTATCATTTTAAGAAACTTCGGGACTTCGTAGAATTCTGCTTGGATCGAATTTTCCCGTGATTTTGTTGTGCCTTCGGATCCCTAGGTTTGATGTCTTGTCGATGCATGTAAGTGCCCTATACAGTCTTGCAATTTGCCTTTATTGAGTTTACTTGCATTTTATGAGGAGATTTATGTCATTTTCCTTATTGTGAGATTTGAGGAGTTTGATTTTGGATTGTTGCTGCTAGATTGTGCGTTTGAACTCGTGGTCGAGGGTTGCAGTCGAGCTTTCTTGTGATCGCTTGCTTTCTGCCTCGATTTTTTGGGTGTCTTGTCGACTGTCACTACCTTGATTTATTTGCCCTCATGGTATATACATGCTACGCTCCCTTTTGATGAAAGAATTGAATCTGCTTTAAGGTTTGTCTAGGTGTACACTTTGAGTCGGGATATCGGTGTGGTATGGTTTGGTAGCAGTGCTAGGGTTGTTGATTGTTGGCTTGATTCCCTTCCTCATGGCTTGTGCCTCCTCTGCTTCTACATGATTATAATTCAAGCGGGTTAACCATTGCTTTGCTTTCGTCTATTTAATTTTGAGCTTCCCTATTTTGAGCTCTGGTTTAACCTGAACTCATCGACCTGTGATGAAACCACGTCCTTGGCAAAGTGGGGCTTTTTGCTATCATCCAATTTGATAATCACCCTATCATTAGTTGAGTTGTGTGAGGAACAATAAAATGACGATAAAAAATCGAGATCCGAGTTGTGTTGTCATAGCGACTTCCTAGGGTTTCCTTTGTTGAAATCCTCCCTCTTGTTGAGTGGATCTTATTTTGATCGATTTGAACCTGGATTGTTCATCTTGCATTATAATCGATCTGAATACTGGGATAAATCTCCAACTTCATAATCATTTGATTGATCTAGGAAAAATCCTGACAAAGTCAAAGATTTTGGGTTTTTGAGCCCCTCGTGGATTTCCTCGATTTATTTGTCACCTTATCGATTTCCCGAAAGTGGGCTCAAAGTGTGAAAATTGCATTGTCTTCACGAAATTCTGTGCCTTCGAGATTTTCTCAGAATTTATTGGTCCCTTCATTTTCTTGAAATTTGTAAATTGTTGTCACTTTCGCAGATTTCTGTCCAAGGCAGAATTCCCCGAAATCTTGTTGAAAATGGAGAATTAGGAGAATGTATGAAAGTTTGGTTGATGATTATGCATCTCATGATTGATTTGACTTGTTCTAAGATGTATCATGTGGTTTCTTGGTTAATATGATTGATCAAATGATGGATTGGAGGTTTCTTTGTGGTCGTTTCGCTGGATTCTACCTGGTCTGAAATTTCCCAAAATTCCTCTCCAACCCGAATTCCACGAGAGGGCTAAAAACCCAAACTTTACAATAAGTGATTCTTATGGGGTTTTGGGGGGATTTTTCTTATTACGAGATTTGTTTAAGGAATGGGTATATCATTTGTGATGGATCTAATTGAATTCTATGTTGTGTTGTATGTAGGTGGAATCAAGTCAGGTTGTTGTTGGGCAGAGCGAGGGTAAGGTAATGGATCCAAATCTTGAGGGCTCAGCTATCTCTGAAGCAAAGAGGGTTAAGATGGATTTGAAGAGCAGAGTCCCTGAGAGCAAGCTGACCTCCATTTGGTCAGGGATCACTGATACAAACGTTGGGCTATGGGATTATGAGGAATTTAAGGCAAGAATGGCAACACAAAATCTCTCTATGTTGGCCAAAAGAATATTGGAGTTGGGGTTGGCACATGTGGCTGGATTTCCTTCTACAGTCCAATGTTATGAGTTGGTACTTGAATGTGCTAGGCACTATGACATGGGCACATAGAGGATAGTTGGTCCTCAAGGAAGAATTGTGGCAAATCTTAACCCTGCGTCCATTGCTTAGACCTTTGACATGCCTGATAGGTCTCATGTTGTGGCCTTCAATATGGATGTAGCAAAGAAGTATTATGATGAGAATGTCATCAAATCCCAGTAGGTCATCTATTCTTGGTTGGAGAAGACCAAGTCCCACTTCTCCAAGTTACCCAAGAAGTTGCTCAGAGCTAAGTTTAGGAAGGAATACTATGATGTTATCACACTCCTCAGCAGGGTAGTGGGATTGAAAAAGTGCAGGAATGTTTGAGAACTGGATGTTTCATGTCATTGCAAGGATGAAGCAAGGTATGGACTACCACTGGGCATGCATTGTAAGTGCAATGATACATGAGAAAATGTGTAATGTTTCACAGACAAAGACCTTCACAATGACCTCCTATTTGGTGTATGCACTTGCAAGGTATCACCCATACAAGGGATTGAGCACAAGGGGTGTATTTGGGCAGGATGTAATTTATGAAGTGTATCCACAATTACACTTCGGTGACACAAGCTATAGGAGGGTGAATGATGCATTCACAATGTACATCACTAGGCTATTGCAGGGTGCAAAGCATGTTCAGATGTCAGACAATGCTAAGGAGTTAATCAAGAGGTTTGGAGCCTGGTTTATCTAGTTTCCCACCTTTTCATACATCAGAATTGATGGTTGTCAGAGGGATCCATATAGACTCCCTTGGTACCCCACAGATCATGTTGTACTTTTGGAGGTCACAAGACAGATCTATGACTTTGATGTAATTATGAAGAGGGAGAAGCACAAGATTGGAGTTGGTGGTGACTTTCCTTTGAGAATAGGCAGTGGTGAGGCATGCCCTTCTATTAACTCAACCCATGCTTTTGAAGAAGAGATGAGTACTCTTGGTCTTTCCTTCCATTCCAAGAGATCCAGATTTGACATAACTGGTGAAGCACAGAAGAAGGCCAAGAGAGATTACAATCACAAGGATGACATAGAGGACTATTGGGCTAACATCAGTGATGAGTTTGAAATCAGAAAGAAGAAGTTCTCCAGGCTACCAGTGAACTTGGTCTGGCTATACAACATAAAGGCCATTCCAAATCAAGTTGAGGAAGATGGAAATTTAATTCAGGGCCATAACTTTGAAGCTATGAAGGATAATCCAGTTGGAGAAGTGGATTGGCTGGAGGAGGAGAAGACAGAGTTAGAAAAAATCATGACTCCAGTAATCAAGTACACCAAGCTATGGCTCAAGCACAAGATGTTGGAGTTGGAGAGTGAGGGTGTGTAGTGTACCTATGATCTAATGGGAGACTTGGAGTCTCACTTCGCTTCTGAGGAATCACCTGAACAGGACCCCAAGGGTAAAACCAAGGTGGACTCTCCTTTCAAGATTAAAATTAAAGATGTTCAGGCAGAGGAAGTAGGGAATCAAAGAAAGCCTATAGCCAAGAAAAGGAAACATGTCTCAAAGAAGAAAAAGAAGAAGTGGATGCTAGTGTCACTTTTCCCAAGAAAAGGAGAATTGTGAGGCTATCACAGAAGGAGAAGGAAACCTCTAAGGCAGATAAAGACGTTGAACCCCCGGTGGTAGAGGTAGAGAGCTTAGGAGAAAAGACAGGTATATACCAGGAGATCAAGGACTCCATCTCCCAAGGATGGTGCACCAAAGGCAAGTGTTCCCATGACTGCTCCAGTCATTGAGCATGAGGATGTACCTCTTCCTCATGAGACTTGCAATGTGCTAGATGAACCAAAAGATGTTGAGGATCCCCAGGATCATGGAGAGGAAGAATTCCAAGAGGGAGAACTCTACAATGCTGAGGTAGAAATGGAAAAAGTTATGTAGTCTCCTTTGGTGGCTTATGAGGACTCACCTGCAAAGGTTCATGAGGATATACCTCCTCAGAAGGAGGAAATACCAGCTAAGATTCCCTCACCAGTGCATGAAAGAGGAGAGCATGACAAAGGAAAGGAAGATATAGCTGAGGAAATTCTTGAGAAGCAGAGTTTGGATGAAGATGCATCCAAAGTTCAACAGGATACAGTTGGACAAGATAATGTACAACCGAACCCCACAGTCCCAAGATGGTTGGACAAGGAGTTGAAGAGAAAACAAATTGTGGTGGATGATACTCCTCCCAATTGGGATGAATTGCTGGAAAGGAAATAGTAAAGAAGAAAGCCAGGGTTATTTCTAGGATTGAAAGAGATGAGGCAAATAACAGAGTGGTCCACATTGCTACTCCTGCTCTTGACAAGAATAAGGATAATGTGACTAGGAATGATTATAATGTGCAAACTGTCAACCTAGGGCATGCTTCAATGGAACAAGATATTGAAGAATATGAGGGTTCTAGTGTTGTAATCCTTGGCAGATTAAGGAAGGAGGTGCAAACCAAGCAGGAATTGAAGAAGGAGAATAACAAACTTAAAATATATCTACGAGAGCTGATGAAACCTTTGCAATCCATTAGCTCCTCATCATCTGCTGCAGGCTTCCTTCCACAAGAAATGATTATTGAGTTAGAAAGGATGAAGGCCACTACCCATGTTACAACAGGCTAGTTACAAGGAGTGCAAAATCAAGGCGACAATGGCATCAAGGATATTATGTTGACTGGTGGGGATGCTATGAGGTCAATTGACTGGCTAAAGAATGTATTATCCGAGGATAAGGAAGATAGGGATCTTTTGCTGAAAAAGACTAGAATCATCATGGACTACACCGAAGAGAAGCTGGTAGGAGATGGAATTCTTCCTTCTTGCAAAGCAGCAGAACCCTAGGAATGGTTCGCGGTTTTGCAAATAGGGCAAAGGGTTTTGAAGAAGGTAGATAAATAGGGGTGGCAGATTGAGGATGCCTTGACTGAAATTTACAACAAATGCATCTCCTCCTTAGAGGTAATGACAGGGAAAAAGAAGTTTATGCCAAAGCATCTGAGCCTTGAACAGTTGAGAAAATGGTGACGAGAAGTGTATTCTCTAGTCAATGAGGACCAGGTCACCGAACATCTATTGGATGATGCAACTACATACATTGCAGTAATTCATAAATACAAGACCTTGAAGGTGGACTGGGATAAGGTGGTCAAGCAATCAAGGGACGACATTAAGTCCATAGAAAGAAGAATGAAGGTGTTAGTTATGCCACCTATTGCCGACTTGGAGAAGGTATTTTTGATGATACAAGATAGGGCAGGTCAAGATAAAGAGAAAGGATAGGGTAGTTAAAGCAATGCCTCATTGGGATTTGTGATTCCCTATTATTCCTCCTCTTCCTTCGCATGCATTGGACTGGGTTATGTTGGAGATCCCAGATCGACTTGGATGAAATTGGTGCATTTAATGCACATTTCATGTTATTTCGAATTCGTCTTGGCCGACCTATTTTTGGCCATTTGTTATTATAAACCCAATTTGGCCGACATGTCTTGGGGGGTTTTCTATAAGTTTGGCATTATGCCTCATTTGTAGGGAGTTGGACGATTTTTGTATTAGAGCGAATTGAGATAAGAGCAAGAGTTAAAGTTAGAATTTAGTTTATCTTTCAAGCAAGTGTTGTAACAAAAGACTGTAATTATTGTCACTTGGATGGTTTAATACAAGTAAAGACATTATGATTTGGTGCCTTCCTTGTGTTGAGTTTATCTGGCATGGTTCTTGATATTCTATCTTTAAAATTGCTTAAGTTTATTTGATGTTAGATGTTTGATGATGTTTAGGGTTTGATGCTTGAAGTGTTTGCAACAATCTCTAGTCCATACTTTTTGCAGTTAGCTGATTGTTAGTTGCTTTGCAAAGTTAGCCTGGACTTAAAATTGTGCTTAGTTCAATTATGAATGCTTGTTCATTTCAATTGCAATAGGGTTGTTTTGAATGAATGTTCATAATCTGAAATTTTTTAACACCTTAGAAGATTGCACTATTTTTGTAAGATTACAGATTTATCTAGGTCAAACAAGAATTAGTTTATGATGGATTGGTCCATTTCGAGCATTTTATCATTTGCATTGTCAATCTTAGAATTAGAATTAATCTTATAAATCTCCTTGAAACCCTTATCTTTTGTTATTTTTTTATTATCTGGGTTAGATTTAGTATTTGAAGTATCATCATATTGCTAGATCTGATAAATTCGAGTTCAACATTTGCTTGTAGTAAGGTCCCTTTGTGATTACCTGCATTTTCACATTTATCACTGAGTTTTTTTTTTTGCATTGTCAAGACCTGGCATTAGAGACCTTGGTCTTATCTATTTGTTCATAGAGATTTACCTTTCAAGAGAGATAGGATATCATATTTTGTCTGAGTTGTTGCTATGCAGAAAACACCATCAACAAGTTGTATCTAATCACATTCACTTTTGCTCTTAATCAATTCCACATTCACTTTAATATGTTATTAAGTATAAAAATTAAATACAGATAACATAAAGCAAATACTAGAGGCACCAGATTTACGTGGAAAACCCAATGAGGGAAAAACCATGGTGAGGATTAACTCACAATATAATAGTAATGCAAAAGCAGATACAAAGGCTCACTGCCAGAGGGCTCAATGCCTAGAAAGGATTCACTATTCGGATATAAAGGTTCACTACCTACAAATATGACTCACTGTCCAAAAGGAGGCTCACTGCCTATAGACAAAAAAAGATAATAGAAAATCCACCAAAACAAGTTTCACACATTCACAACCTTGATCAAAGAATTGCAAACACCATTGAATCACTACTTTTAGGAGTCAAGCACATTAAAGTATTGTTGCCTTGATCCACTTTCACACAATCTACTTTTAACACTTGTTTCACACTTGTCACACTTCTCACTTTTAATTCACAACATCTTGAATTTTATTTATACCATCTTCAACCTTAGAAACTTTCTCCAAGGTCGACTACACGTTCCTCATTTTACAAATTCAAATTAGGTTGACAACTCAACATTCCTATAGTGGATACGAATGAGAGTGGAACAAATACATACTTAATCAAGACCCAAAAAACATCTTGGATCAATCACACACTTCCTTAATTGATGCTTATCTTTCATGTAACGTTTAGACACCAGGTCGACCAAACCTAATGAAAAGACCAATGAACTTTGAAGTACGTGCATCCACAACAAGATGATAACATGTGGATCACATAACATGCTTCACCAAATGATGGAACATCTCTTAGAAGTCTTTAGATACATCTGCAACATCTACACCAATCTTCATACACAAAAATCTTTGCATCAGTCCAACTGGACCATGCATACACATATAGTAGCTCTGGAACAAGACTTTTGGAGCACCAAACTACAAACATTTTTTCTAGAACACAAATAACACCTTTATTAACCTTCTTCTAGATCTGAAAGACTTGAAACAAACCAATAGAGGACTGCAAAGCAGAAACATTGCTCCCAGTCCATAGACAAACAACTCTGCCATACCAATTCACAAACTGGTGAACACAACTTTCACTCTTCATCAAACCAAAAGCTATAACTCAAGATATATTATCTAATGAAGCCCATAAAAAACACTACAGATCTGTACAAGCATAGGATCAACACAAAATAAATGTAGAGCACATTACCATAACACATTCATAATACACACACAACTTTATCTTCAATTTTCTCAAAAGCACTTGATAATTCATCATATCAACACACCCGCAACATCATAAAGATATCTCCATGTACTCACAACATATTTACAATATCTCAACCATACATGTACCACCTGCAACATTTGATTCCTTTCTCTGCAACAACCTGAACTATGTTGACATCAATGACAACAACACCATACTCATTCATACTTGCAATAATCTCCCCCTTTGTCATTGATGGCAACACATGATGTGAAAAACCATCAAAGATAGCACACACACTCTCCTGCTTATTCTTTTTTTTTTTTCATATTAGACAACCTACACAATATTTCTGCACTCACTTTTCCTTACAAAGATTCTCTCTCCCTTTCAATTTTTTTTAGATATAGATAGGATTTTTCACATGCCTCTCTCTCCCCCTTTGACGTCGATTGCAAAGAATTTTTTTTGCATGAATCTTCAGCCATATAAAATCCTGATCACTCCCCCTTAGGAGTTCACCCATGACAACACACATATCATTCAACAACCATGATACTCTCTACTCCCCCTGAGGAGTAGACCTCAATAATCAATCTAGGCAGATGATAAATCTGTAGATCCACTAGACTGATGCACCTCCATGTGCACCTAGTTCAAAGGAGGGGCAGTAACCCCCAACTTCTCCCTAAGATACTCAAAAGTATCCTTCAGAAGAGCCTTCGTAAATATATCTACAATATGATCCTTTGTAAACACATATTCAAGTCTTAATTCATTCTCCAACACCTTCTCCCTTAAGAAATGATATCTCATAGATATATGCTTTTTCCTAGAATGCATTAACAAATTCTTTGAAATATTTATTGCACTTGTATTATCACAGAAAATAGGGATAGGTTCATCACACATTACACGTATATCCTTCAATGTTTTCATCATCCAAAGTACCTGTGTACAACATTATGCAACTACATTATATTCAGCTTCTGTAGTGGATAAAGAAATTGAATCCTATTTCTTTCTTAGCCATGAAACAAATCTTCCTCTAAGAAAGAATACTCCACCACTTGTACTTTTATGATCATCTACACAACCATCCCAATCTGCATTAGTGTAGGCATTTAAAGTGAAATAAATATCCTTAGGATACCACAAGCCATAATCCAGAGTGCCTTTTAGATATCTGAATATCCTCTTCACAACTATAATATGTGTTTCCTTAGGTTTTGCTTGAAATCTGGCAACCAAACATACTGCATGCATGATATCCAGTCTAGTAGTAGTAAGATATAACAATCCACCAATCATAGATCTGTACATGCTTTGATCAATTTTAGGAGAATCATCATCCTTATTTGGTTTGCATCCAATCACCATAGGGGTACAGACCGATTTGGAATCATCCATTCCAAACTTCTTCAATAGTTCTTTAACATACTTAGATTGTGAAATGAATATGCCCTTATTAGTTTTATTCACTTGGAGTCCAAGGAAGAAATTCAACTCACCAATCATAGACATCTCAAATTCCTTTTGCATATCCTCTACAAATTTCTTGCACATACCTTCATTTCCTCTAAAGATAATATCATCAACATACACAAACACTATCAACATTTTGTTTCCTTCAAATTTGAAATAGAGATTGTTGTTTGCAGAGCCTTTGTTGAACCCTTACTGTGTCAAATATTTGTCCAACCTTGCATACCATGCTCTGGGAGCCTGTTTAAGTCCATATAGTGTCTTTTTCAACTTGAAAACCATATATGGTTTATCTGATAACTGAAATCCTTCTGATTGTTCCATGTACACCTCTTCTTCCAATTCTCCATTCAAGAAAGCAGACTTAAGATCCATCTGGTATACTTTGAAATCTTTGTGAGCAGAGAATGCCAAAAACATTTGTATGGCCTCCATTCTTGCCACCAGGGAAAATGTCTCCTCAAAGTCTATTCCTTCAACATGTGAATAACCCTTGCATACAATCTTTGCTTTGTTTCTTACAACCTCACCATCTTCATTCAGATTATTCCTGAACACCCATTTTGTACCAGTTACATTATTGTTTACAGGTCTAGGAACCATTTCCCATGTCTGATTCTTTTCTATCTACTGCAACTCTTCTTTCATTGCTCCAACCCAATTCTTATCTTTGCATGCTTCACACACTATTTTAGTTTCTATCTTAGAAAGTAAACACAAATTTACCTCATCTACTACCACTTTACTTCTTGTCTTTACACCTTCACTTTTATCTCCAATTATTTGTTCTTCTAGATGATTCATGTGTACATACTTTGGAGTCTTAGGAGCAGGTTCCAAAGTCTCTTCTTCTTCAATATGTTATTTTTCTTCCTTATCCTCTTCTTGTACTTGTCCACAGATAGGATCTGTTAGGTCTCAAAAATGCAGGTTTGAACCACGAGAGGTTTTCAAGCTCTCACAACATTTTTGGCTAACGTACAAGGCCAAATAATGAATTTGAACCTTCTACTCTTCAGGCTCTGCCAAACCCAGGTGAGTGTACCTATATGAATGATGCAGATTTGAACTATGCTTCCTACTTGATCAATCCATCCACAATGACAATTTGACAATGGAAAGATATGATCCTAATTTGGTATAAATTTTATAAGCAATATTAAAGTATAATTCAATATGTTCAGTTAACATATGTGGAATTCTGAAAAAAATGTTTAATGAAACTAAATGAATAAAAATAGGTGAGACCAGTGCCCTGTTGGGTAAAACGGAGTCCAATGAAGACTTAGAAAATCTCACCTGTAATGGCAACAACTCAAACTATTTGGCGCACATACACGAGTTTATAACTTGTATAAACATACAAGTAAATAGTTGACAAACTCTACTTGAGACATATTGACAACCCTAATTATACGGTTCTTCTTATTAATCCAATTAACACTTCTAAATTACTGTGATTGACTAGAAGGATTTAATCTTTACTTGAAAGAACCAATTAATCACATCACATGAATACAAAAAATATGCATTGACAAACTGAATATATACTTGATATATCAATTTAAATAACATAGAAGCATTAAAGTGGAGACAACCAAATAATTGAATAATTCTAACAAACAATTGATACCAAGATTAGTTTGCAAAATCAAATATCTTCATTGACTTCTTCAAAATTCATACATGCATCATGGTCTTCATAGTGTAAAACATTCTAAAATTATTTGTCTATCTAACCTCTAACCCTTATTCTTTATCTATCTCTTGCTTTTATATCTTCTTAGAAAATCCCCCCGTGCCTTTTGGTCTTGGTCTCCTCGTATTCTCACAAGAGGCAAAAAGCTTCCGACCAAAGGTTGCATCACTTGATGACAAAAACAAAACATAATAGAAAAACAACAATAATAATTGTTGCAACAACAACAACTACTTTACCACTTTACCGTGCACCTCCTCCTTCTCTGTTGTGGTAGCACGGTGCACCTGTTGTCTTTGCATCTTCTACCACTTTACCATGATATATCTTTCTACTCCCAATGGTATGGTGGTGTCTATTTATTGTCTTCTTTGTATATTGCTCTACCACGGTTTGCTTGATGACCCTTCACGGTATGGCGGTGTCTTCTTTGTATTGCTCTCTCTATCGCTTTACTACGGGCCTTGTTCAGTCTCTCTACGGTACCATGGTATCACTTTTCTTCCTTCACTACTGCGCAATCGTGGTCTAACATTTCATTCCATGCAATATGGCAGTATCGGTCTGGATCTATCTCTGCTTCCTTCACTTCTGCACAACCGCAGGCTCTATTCTGACTCCTTGCGGTGTAGCGGTAAAGGTATAATGTGACTTCTCTTAATCGTGATATCGCAAGCTGCTTTGTAAGGGGTTGTGGTAAGGAGGTATGAGGTGGAAACTACAAAGGTTGAACGTTAAGGCAACAATACATCGGTAAAAGGTATTTTTGGCCTTGTGGATGGCAATAAGATGATTTAGCATGAATCTAGGTTTAAATGGATAAAGGCCTCTAGAATTTATATGGAAATTTCGGTTATAACAACGACTCCTATTAGGGATGAGTGATTTGCTAATCACTGCAAGAATCCAAAATATCTTTGGGGACACAAACCAAAACGTCAAAGGATATGAAAAATGGAGGGAGGTGAAAAATGGAGGAGATGGAAATGATCCTATACTACTATACATGGAAATAAAATTTTATTTTTAATGAGGGAACTTTGGGATTGTCCATGTACTAGCAAGTCTTAGCCCCTTTTGAATTCCTAAACTACTATGCATGGAAAAGAATGTTTTGAGAGGTTTGTTAAGAATTGTCCATGCACTGACAATTCTTAATTTGTTGTTACTCCTTAAGAGAAGAAATGCTTTAGGAACTGCCCATGTACAGGCAAGTCCTACTCCTCTCCAGACATGTTCTGCAAATAATAAGAGTCCTCCCCTCATTTTCCAATGATCACAAAAGGTCCCAACCACAAAGCTTCAAACTTTCCATGCTTTCCCTTCTCCTAACACCAAGCATTCCACATCAACACTAGATCATTTTCTTCAAATTTTTGATCTTTGGTCTTTTTATCACAAAGATATTTCATTCATGATTGCAACTTCATATTTTGCTTTTGATTCATTCTCCTTATTTCATCAAGTTTTGCAAGCTACTCCATTCTTTCCTCCATTGGTTTAGAAATATCTAAATCCTCTTGCAGAATAAAATTATAAACTGGTAAAAGATTATGTAGTGGCATCCTGGCTTGTGTTCCATATACCAATTCAAACAAAGACTTTCCAATTTCCTTTTTAATGTAATCCTATCTTCCCACACAACCATTCTCAACTTTGAATCCCGTGCCTTTTTATTTGTATCTAACATCCTCCTTATTATCTTTAAAAGACTTTTATTACTTGATTCTGCCTGACCATTTGCTTGTGGGTGATAAGGGGCAGCATAGAAAATAGTAATGCCATATGTATTGAAAAAGTCTTTGAATTCATCATATCTAAAACACATCCCATTATCTGTGATCACTCTTACTGGTGTGCCAAATCTAGTTATGATGTTTTCCATTAGAAAATTCATCACCACCTTGCTTGTTGCTTGTTTAGTTGGGATTGCCTCTACGCACTTAGTAAAATAATCTGTAGCCACTAGTATCCATCTATGTCCTCCACTTGACTTTTCCTGTATTTCTCCAATGAAATTTGTAGACACGTAAAAATGGCCTAGGCCTGCAAGCTCTATTTTACCACTTTCATCCTAGCATAATTATGATATTTTAATTATGTTTGTCGCCCACCTTTGACTATTAATTAAACAATTCATAATTATTTAATTAATTCATGTATTTTTATTCTTCATGATTATTAAATAAATAGATTTTTTTAATTTATTTAATGCGTCACTAACTATCTAAAGTCTTCTCGTAATTAAATAAATTTCTCAATTTATTTAATTAATCTTTGTCATTTATGTCTTCCTAATTATTAAATAAATATATCTTATTTATTTATTTAATATGTCACTAATTCTTAATTCTTCTTATAATTAAATAGATTTATTAATTTATTTAATTATTGGGCTCATTCTCTAAATTAAATAGTTATTTTTAATTATTTAATTGCTTTATTTGGCATTTCCCTCATTTAAAAAAAAACAATTTATTTAAAATGGCCTCACATGATTAACTGCCACTTCTTTTAGTAAATAATCTCAAAACCAATTATTTACTATCACACTAAATCCATATTTTGAATTAATTTTAATTCAAAATGGTAATATTCTTCTATAAATCAAGTAATTGCTAAAATTATTGATTTTCCAAATCTCATCTTCTTGTTCAAACTTGATCTTCTTGATTTTACTAATTTTCATTTCACTGTCACACCTATTCTTCATTCTTGATTTAATTTCTTAAATTAAATCTTGTCCACTCATTTTGAAATCTTACCCTAACCCTAATTGAGAGTTTCCATTTTGAATCTTGACCATTGATTCTAGGGCATTTCTCAATCTTTAATCTCATTCGTCCATCCAAAATTGTATTTTCTATAAAATGCCAATGTTATCCTCATTTCAACATCTCTTAATATCTTGAAAGTTATTTACATCTTCTTGAGCTTAATATCTTCTTGTCATTTAGCCATTTTACTTTACATATAGAATTTTACATTATCTTGCATAGTAGCTTAAATCCTTCAGCACTTTGCTTAGGACTAGGCAATAATATAGATTTTCTCATCAAAATATGAGGGAAACACTTCACATTTCAGTAAGTTAGAAGGTACAATGGAAGTCAACCATGGAGGATGAAGGACTTGGGTGATATATCTCCTTTTGTTCTTTATTTATTCCTTTGTATTTCATTGAATATTGTGGATTTATGTATTTGCATGTGATATACTAACCTTTTAATCTAACAGAAAAATCCATAGTTACAAAATCAATTCCCCATTGGTAGAAAGGGGCTTCTACCTACAAATGTCTAAGTAGTAAGGCTCCTTGATACTTCAATTTCCCTGAAAACTTCTGACAAGACTCACATTTCCTCACATGTGTAAAAGAGTCATTAAAAACTTTAGGCCAATAATAGCTAGCCTTGAGAATCTTATGTGCAGTGGTTTTGGCAGAACAATGACCTCCACACACCCCTTCATGCATATCCCTCAAGACATATTTTGCTTGTGATTCATCCAGACACAACAGTAGCATTCCATCCCTATTCTTCCAAAATAGGTCCCCTTCTATAAATACATACTTAGATGCTTGTAGCTTTAAAGTTCTCTTTTGATTATCATTCAACCCCTCAGGGCATTTCATGTGCCTGAGATAATACATTATGTTTGTGTACCAAGGAGTATGTTCAATACTTTCAACTACACTCTCTTCACCCTCTATATTGCAGATTTGGTTTGCTTCAACGTTTGTTTCTGCCATTAGCCTAGCCAAACCTTGTCCCCTTACTAGTTTGGTAATCTGAATTTCCATATCGAATTCTTGGATTTTATTAATCTATCTGCATCTTTTCCCTGTCACCTCTGTTTGTATCATGATATCTTTCGTAGATGCATGTGGGACATAGGAAATTACTTTGGCTCCAACAAGATAAGGTCTGAAATCTTTTGTTGCTTTGACCAATGCAAAGGATTGTTTTTCCATAATATCATATTTTAACTGTGACCCCTACAAAGACTTGCTGAAAAAAGATACAGGTTGCTCATGACCTTCATCATTCTTTTGTAACATAACAATTGCTATGGTGTGAAATGAAGCAAAAGAAAATATTTGAAAAGGCTTGGTAAAATCAAGGGAATTTAGGATGGGAGCTTCTTTGATATCTCTTTTTATAGATATAAAGGCTTCCATGGCTTCAACAGTCCAATCTATCTTTTCTCCTTTTTTCAGCATCTTAGATATAGGTTTAACAATCTCAGCAAAATTTGATACAAATCTCTTAACAAAGTTAATTTGACCAAAAAATGATTGGATTGCTTTGATAGTTTTGGGAATGGGGATTTTATCTATGGCTTCTACTCTCTCAAGGTCTATTCTAATCCCCTCTTTTGATACAATATGTCCCAAAAGCTTACCCTCTGTAACAACAAAGTGACATTTTTTAGGATTAAGACTAATACCATATTCCAAAGCTTTGATAAATATGTTCTCCAAGTGCCCCACATGATCTTCTACTTATTTGGAATAAGCAGTAAGATCATCTTGGTACACCACCATTATAGCATTAATCAAATATGCAAATGCCACATCCATGGCCCTTTGAAAAGTAGCCCCTACATTTGTGAGACCGAGTGGCATTCTAACATAATCATATGTCCCCCATGGTGTAGTAAATGTTGTCTTGTATTGCTCAGACTCTTTGACTTTAACTTGGTTATATCCAAAAAACCCATCCATCATTGACAATAGCTCACATCCTATTACTTTGTGCAATATTGCCTCCATATTTGGGAAAGGATAATTATCTTTAAGGGAAGCAACATTTAGATTTATGAAATCTACACATAATCTAATATCCCCATTTTTCTTTCTTACTGGAACCAGGTTTGAGACCCATGTTGAATGTCTAATGGATTTAATAATACCTCCATCTCTGAGTTTTTCCAGTTCCTCCTGCATCTTAGGTTCCAAAGTTGGGTTAATAGGCCTCTGCTTTTGTCTGAATGGCTTTGTGTCTGGTTTAAGTGGAATCTCATGCTGAAAAAGATATTTTATGTATGCCTTGAGATCCTCATAAGACCAAGCAAACACATGTTTGTATTTTCTCAATAATGCAATCAACATTCTCCTGATGGTTCGACTTATCTTCTTTCCAATGTAGACCCTTTTTGGTGCTAACTCAGTTCCTATATTTATTTCTTCAATATCTTTCTCTTGACTGGTGTTTGCTTCATGAGAGAGCGATCATTCCCATCATACACTCTTTCTAGTGCCACAAGCCCTTTGGGGAGCTTGTTGGTTTTAAGTTGCAAGACTTCCTTCCCAAATATAGTCTGTTTCCCATCCATTTCTTTCACAAAAGCATTGAAGTAAATCTCCTGAGCCTCATACTAATCTATGCAATGAAGAAACTTTAGAAGGTCGGTATCATTATTGAAAAATTTCCAAATGTATATGTTGTTAGGGATAGCAGGTCTTGTTTTGAATTCAACCTGAGATATTCCAACCAAGGTGATATCATCTCTTTTAAGGGCTACATTAGCTAGAAAATATGCCATTAAGTTTTCCGATCTGTCTATCCAATCAATTGAGAAAGCATGAAATAATTTAATTGTGTCCCACACAACATTTTTGAATTGTTTCAATCTCTTGTCCTTTGCAGCATATCTTGATCTGATTTGTGAAACAACCAGTTCAAAGTCTCTCAAGACAGTTATCAATTTGATCTTGTGCTTGACAGTCATATTTAAACCAATCAACAAGGCCTCATATTCTGCCACATTGTTTGTACACTCAAAGTTTAGAAAAAATGAATATTTGAATGTAATACCTTCAGGTGATATAAACACTACTCCAACTCCATTGCCTTCTTGGTTGCATACTCCATCAAAATACATTTTCCACACACCCTGCTGATCTTTAGAAACATGCTTATTAATTGGGTCAGTATTTGCTAATTCAAGCTGAGATGTTTCCACTCCGAAGCTCCCTAAATCCACATAAAAAAAACAATTAAGTTGTCCTTGAGGAACACAATAGACAATTTGATTCATCCTTAGTTCTCTATACAACTTGACTTCTTCACCATTTACTGGTATTGTGGCATATGATAAATCAAACTGTAAATTACCTCCAATTGCTGTAGTCCATTGTCTTGACAAAAACATTATGAACTGAGGAGGTGTGTCAATCACAATTATATCAATATTATAAGTTGCTTGTGGGTAAGTAGCCAATTTCACTTCCACATCTTTCATAATTCCCACCACCGGGATAGGTCTACTATCCATGGCATAACATTTACCACCTTCAACATCTACCCACATACCGAGTTGTTTCATCACCCCTACTGGCATGATGTTCATAGAAGCACCTGAATCTATCATACAATTTCTTACCAGCTTGTCATTTATGAGTAGGGTAGTAAAGAATGGATCAATTTGTGGTGGATTTATCAATGCATCGCTTAGACAAACCTCTGGAACTTTTATCTTGTCCTTCTTATTACTAATTTCAGGAATCTCCTTATTGTCAAGGTTTGTATTTTTATTACCTCCACTAGATATTAATTGAATGGCACTTTCCCTATAATCTTTAATCTTCATCATTTCAAGTAATGGGACATACATCTTTACCTGGGACAAAGATTGCATGAAATCAAAAGAGGTACCTTTTTTTTATCATCTTCTTTTGCTCTATTGGCTCTCCTCTGTTCTCCTCTTTCTCCTTTTTGTTTGTCTGATCTAACTTTTGTTTGTCCTTGGGCAATTCTTTATTTTCTTCCTTCTGGACATACTTTTGTTCTCTTTTATCAAACTACTTATCATCTATCCTTTTTAAAGCTTCCTGGAGCATTTTATTATCCTTCAAAAATATTCCTCTTGGAACACCTTCATTCTCATTTATTGTTCTATTTCTCAACCAGTATCTACTTTTGGCCTGCTCAACTGCTGCAACAGTTAACCTTTTAAAGTATTCCTTAATCGATCTTCTCATATTGCATTTATTTTTTTGATATGATGTACTAGGAGGACATTGTTCATTATCACTTTCTTCATGATTTTAACAACTTGTTGTTCTGCCATATGGATATTGTACTTTTGGTGATCAACATCATATTCATACCCTCCTTCTTCTAAAGATGAATATCCCTACTCAACAGGGTGAAGAGTGTGGGAAGTTAAATAGATGTCATCGTCCTTTTCATTGTTGTCTTTTGGTATTGACTGAGCTACAATACAATGATCTAGAGAATGTGGCAAGTCACAAACTGAGCACCAAGGACTATTATTTACCATATATGCCGCTCTTTTCTTTAAAGGATCAGGTGTCTCTTTATTCCTAAGCCTATCCATCATTGGCTTTCCATCCTTCCAATTTGTATTATATGGCATGTCATGCAACCTCGACCTTTCATTTTTGTATGTATTTTCCTGCCTATTTGGAGGAGTATATTGGGGAACCCGAGGATTATCCCTCTTGCCAATCATTCCTGAAGCTTTCCTATTATTTTCAATAGTTAGTGCTATATTTTAGGCTTCAACTAAATTCCTGGGACACCTGTTCCTAAGCTCATATCCTATCTTAGGATCAAAAGCTTTTAAATAGATACTCAATGCAGTAGGATCAACTAATTTGGATCCAAGAGGTATCTTATTATGTAATTTAGAAAACCTCTGGTTGAAGTCATAAGCTGACTCATTCTGATGCTTATGGATAGTTACCAATTCATGCAAGGAAAACTTTGGTGTACATTGATTCCCATACTGCTCAAGGAACTATTCATAAAACTCTTGAATGGAGTCAATAGAAGCTGTTGAAAAACTATTAAACCAATCTCTAGCATCTTCAATCAATGACATCATAAACAATCTCATTTACACATCCTCATATTGCATATCCAAGTCTTAAATAAATGCATTAAATCTCCTTAAATGTTCTTCAATTGTGACTGCACTACTTCCTATGAATTTTGGGAGAAGGCTTCTCCAACTATTATCCATGAGATAAGGATATATTTGAAATCCAGCCAAATCAAATTGTCTGATCATGGTTGTGTATGGTGGAGGAGGTGGATTTTGAGGATGCTGGTGTTGGTACAATGGATTGTTGTGAGGTGGTGGCACATATTGCTGACCTTGTGGAAGCATGTGTTGTTGGTGAGGGGGTAGCTAAGCATTTTGATGTTGTGGTGGAGCATTTGGGGGTCTATATTGATTCCCCAACTGATTTTTTTGTGCTTTTGGGGGATTTTAAGGTCTTGCATTATTATTCCCCTACCTGTGAGGTGGCACATATTTAGGTAAGTTAGCCATCTGAGCATTGATTTGGGCTTTCTGTAACTTCAATTCTTGAAGCTCTTTTATTGCCTGGAGCCTTTGCTCATACTCCATTCTTTTTCTTTCCACTTCTTGTCTTTCATGTTCCAATCGTGCATTTATCTCATCCTGAGCCATGTGTTCATAGTTCTCTTCAGAGGATGCTTCATAGCCAAGTCCATCTCGATTTTCTTCAAGTAATGCCATTTTATGATCATACTCATGTTGTCTCTTGATTCTTTCAGCTTCACATTTGGCTTTAAATTCTTCTTCTTTCTCAAGATCCATTTGGTAAAAAGGATTCCTCTTTTCCTCAGGAGTGTGAGGTTCTCTAGATGGGTTGTTTTCAGTTGCCAGTGTACTATAGGAATTATATGTCTCAAGGTGTGCTTTTGATTTTTTGTCTTTATTTGTTAGGCACATGTCATCAAACACCTTCTTGCCCTTATCATTCTTATGATTCCATTTACTTTTGTCATTATTAGGATCCTCCTTATACAAAGACCTTCTTCCATGCATGTTGTGAGTAATTTTGATAGTTTGAACTCTAGGCTGGTCCTTTTTGATGTATACTTCAATTTATTGGTTTTAATGCACTTGTTCATTCAGAGTCGCCACTCACTTTCCAAAAGGTGAGAAAATTCTAAAGTTCCTTATTCCCAGCAGAGTCTTCTGCAAGATATTGACTCTATGCTAAAGGCTTGGGTTCAGTTTAACTTCCCTAGTAGATTCACCAAACTGTTAGGTCTCAAAAATGCAGGTTTGAACCACGAGAGGTTGCTAATCTCTCACAACATTTTTGGCTAACGTACAAGGCCAAATAATGAATTTGAACCTTCTACTCTTCAGGCTCTACCAAACCCAAACGAGTGTACCTATATGAATGATGTAGATTTGAACTATGCTTCATACTTGATCAATCTATCCATAATGGCAATTTGACAATGGAAAGATATAATCCTAATTTGGTATAAATTGTATAAGAAATATAAAATTATAATTCAATATGTTCAGTTAACAGATGTGGAATTATGAAAAAGTGTTTAATGAAACTAAATGAATAAAAATAGGTGAGATGAGTGCCCTGTCGAGTAAAACGGAGTCCAATGAAGACTTAGAAAATGTGATCTGTAATGGCAACAACTCAAACTGTTTGGCGCACTGACATGAGTTTATAACTTGTATAAACATACAAGTAAATAGTTGACAATCTCTACTTAAGACGGATTGACAACCCTAATTATACGGTTCTTCTTATTAATCCAATTAATACTTCTAAATTGTTGTGATTGACTAGAAGGATTTAATCTTTACTTGAAAGAACAAATTAATCACATCACATGAATACAACAAATGTGCATTGAGAAACTGAATATATACTTGATATATTAGTTTAAATAACGAAGAAGCATTAAAGTGGAGACAACCAAATAATTGAATAATTCTAACAAACAATTGATACCAAGATTAGGCTACAAAATCAGATATCTTCATTGACTTCTTCAAAATTCATACATGCATCATGGTCTTCATAGTGTAAAAAATTCTGAAATTATCTGTCTATCTAACCTTTAACCCTTATTCTTTATCTATCTCCTGCTTTTATATCTTCCTAGAAAATCCCCCCATGCCTTTTGGTCTTTGTCTCCTCATATTCTCACAAGAGGCAACAAGCTTCAGACCAAAGGTCGTGTCACTTGATGAAAAAAACAAAACATAACAAAGAAACAACAATAAAAATTGCTACAACAATAACATCTACTTTATCGCTTTACCATGTGCCTCCTCCTTCTCTATTGTGGTAGCACAGTGCACTTGTTGTCTTTGCATCTTCTACCACTTTATTGCAATCTATGTTTCTTCTCCCAACGGTATGGCGGTGTATGTTTATTGTCTTCTTTGTATACTGCTCTACCGCGGGCTTCTTGATGACCCTTCATGGCATGGTGGTGTCTTTATTTTATTTCTCTCTATCGCTCTATCATGGGCCTTGTTCAGTCCCTTTGTGGCATCATAGTATCAATTTTCTTCCTTCACTACCATGCAACAGCGGTCTAGCATTGCATTCCATGCGGTATGGTGGTATCGACCTGGCTCTGTCTTTGCTTCCTTCACTACCGTGCAATCACAAGCTATGTTATGACTCCTTGCGGTGCAATGGTAAAGGTGTAATGTGACTGCTCTTAACCATGATACCGTGAGCTACTTTATAAGGGGCTGCGGTAAGGAGGTATGAGGTGGAAAATACAAAGGGCGAATGTTAAGGCAGTGGTACAACGGTAAAAGGTAGTTTTGGCCTTGTGGATGGCAATAAGATGATTTAGCATGAATCTAGGTTTAAATGGATAAAGGCCTCTATAATTTATTTGGAAATTATGGTTCTAATAGGATCATCCGGTTCAACCTCACTTATTTCAACTAGTCTGTGCATATCTTCATCAAATTTTACATTTTCACTTTCAACTATCTTCCTCAGTCTTTTATTGAAGCATTTATATGCTTTGTTGTTTGTTGAATATCCAAGGAAAATACCTTCATCACATCTTGCATCAAATTTTCCAAGGTTCTCATCATCTCTTTTAATGTAACATCTTATTCCAAACACCTTAAAGTACTTAACAGTAGGAGTCTTACTAGTCCATAGTTCATAAGGGGTCTTTGTGCTATTGCCTCTGATTTGAACTCTGTTAAGAATATAAATAGTAGTGTGGATTGCTTCTCTCTAGTATACATCAGATACATTTGCCTCTTTCATCATAGTCCTTGCAACCTATTGAATAGTTTGGTTCTTCCTTTCCACAACTCCATTCTGCTGAGGAGTTCTAGGAGTAGAGAAATGTCTCTTTATACCATGCTCTTCACAAAATGCATTAAACTCACCAGAAGTGAATTATCCACCTCTTTCAAACCTTAAACATTTGATTCTTAGGTTCACTTCATTCTCTACCCTTGCCTTGAACACTTTGAATCTATCTAGAGCTTGAGCTTTCTCCTTAAGAAAATTATCCCATGTCATTCTAGAGTAATCATAAATCAAAATAATAAAATACTTATCACCATTAAGAATTCCTATTCTTGTAGGACCACATAGGTCTGTATGAATCAATTCCAACATTCCGGTAGATGAATGTTCTTTTCCTTTAAAACTGCATCTTGTTTGTTTTCCCAATTGAAAGCTTATGCAAACAATATTGGTAGGCTTTGTAATTCTAGGTAGATCCCTAACAAATTCTCTTGAACTGATCCTGATTAGATTCTCAAATTTTACATGTCCCATCCTCCGATGCCATAACCAAATTTCATTAACTTGAGAAATAAAACACTGACCATCACCACTCTTAAGATGATAGATGTGTCCATATGTTCTTTTTCCTGCAGCTACCACAGTTCCGAACCCTTTTCTGATCTCACATGTATTATCCTAAAACACAAGCTTAAATCCTTTGCTATCCAACACTCAAGAGATTATGCCTTAAGCCCTTAACATAATAGACATCATCAGTACCATGTTTTCCATCAAGGCTAATTGTTGCTTTACCAACAATCTTAGCACCAAAATCATCTCCAAACATGACTAATCCTCCACCATAATTTTCAAGTTTAGTGAACTTACTTTTGTCTCCAGTCATATGATTTGAACAATCACTTTCAATTACCCAGTAATCTTCATCTTGTCTTGCATGAAAGGTAGTAACCATAGTACCTTCCATCTCATCCTTCTTGTTTTCCAAACCACATTCCCTTGCACATCTTCCATGGTTAGTAGATACAAATTTATTCTCCAAGGCTAGAAACACGCATTCATCTTTATCTTCCTCAAAATTAGACTCATCATCAGAAATTCCAGCATCTTCTCCAACATAATACAATTTCTTAAACTTGATGTCCTTTTTGTCTTTATTATCTATGTTCTTTTTGTGTACGGCTCTATCTGGACATCTTGAAGCATAGTAACCAATATTTCCACAACTGAAACATTTAAAAGGTAACATACCTTTGTACTTACTGATACCTTTCTTCAACTTCCTTATAAAGGTTGCTTCCAATTATTTTGAACCATCACTATTTGGATCATCTTTTGTGTTAGTTGCTTTAAAGGTTATTTATGTTTTCTCCTTTTCTTTTCCAAACTTCCTCATCTCAAATACAATAAAGGTGCCAAATAGTTGTTCTTTAGTGAATTTCTTTGGATCATATATTTCCTCAATAGCAGAGACCTTGTCACTATAATTCTCCGGTAGGGTCATCAGGATCTTCTCTATTACATCTTCATCTGCCAGATTACCACCTTGATTTTTTACTTCATTTTCTACAATTTCAACCCTTTGAAAGTAGCTTGCAATGTCTTCACCTTCTTCCATTTTCAAGTTCTCATATATGCACTTTGTTGTTAGCTTCTTTGATAATTTGACTTTATCATTTCCTTCATAGATATCTTTCAACTTTTCCCATACTTCATAAGTAGTTCCTAAAGAAATCAATTTTGTCTGCTCAGTCTTAGATAAGGCACTAAAGATAGAATACCTTGATTTTTCATTTTCTTCATAGGAAAAAATATCATATGCAGAAGAAGGACCACTTTGCCAACTCAACATATTTTTTCTCAATAGCTTTCCAAGCCTTAAAACCAAGGGAGATCAGGTAAGATCTCATCTATACTTTCCATTCATTGTAGCTAGCTCCATCAAACACAAGGATTGACAACTTGTGCACCATCAGATCTTCCTCAAGCGATTAATCTCTTCTCCAAGTAACCAAATCTCTGATACCAATTGTTGAAATGCACAAGACAACTAAGAGGGGGGTGAATCAGTTGTATCTAATCACATTAACTTTTGGTCTTAATCAATTCCACATTCACTTTAATCTATTGTTAAGTATAAACATGAAATGCAGATAATAAAAAGCAAATACCAAAGGCACCAAATCTACGTGGAAGACCCAATGAGGGAAAAACCATGGTGACGATTAACTCACAATATAATAGTAATGGAAAACCAGATACAAAGGCTCATTGTCCAGATACAAAGACTCACTACCTACAAATAGGACTCACTATCCAGAAGGAAGCTCACTGCCTACAAACAAAGAAAGATAATAGAAAATCAACCACAACAAGTTTCACACATTCACAACCTTGATCAAATAATTGCATACACCATTAGCTCACTACTTTCAGGAGTCAAGCACATTAAATTACTGCTGCCTTGAGTCACTTTCACACACTCTACTTTTCACACTTGTCACACTTCTCGCTTTTAATTCACAACATCGTGACTTGTATTTATACCATCTTCAACCTTAGAAACTTTTTCCAAGGTTGGCTACACATTCTTCATTTTACAAATTCAAATTAGGTCGGCAACTGAACATTCCCGCGATGGATAAGAATGAGAGTGGACCAAATACATACTTAATCAAGACCCAAATAAAATCTTGGATCAATCACATGCTTTCTTAATTGCTGCTTATCCTTCATGTAATGTGTAGATACTAGGTCAACCAAACCTAATGAAAATACCAATTAACTTTGAAGTACGTGCATCCACAACAAGATGATAACATGTGGATCAAATAACATGCTTCACCAAACATTGGAACACCACTTAGAAGTCTTCACATCCACATTTTCTACAAAAATCTTCATACATAGAACTCTTTCCATCATTCCAACTAGGCCATGCAAACACATATAGTAGCTCTAGAATAGGCCTTTTGGAGCACCAAACTATGAACACTTTTTCCAGAACACAGATAACACCTTTATTAACCTTCTTCTAAATCCACAAGTCATGAAACAAACTCGCAGAGGATTGCAGAGCAAAAATATTTCTTCCAATCCACAGAAAAATAGCTCTGCCAAACTAGTTCACAAACTGGTGAGCACAAATTTCACTCTTCATCAAACTAGAAGCTATAACTTAGGATATACTATCCAATGAAGCCCATAAACAACACTACAAATCCAAACAAGCATAGGATCAACACAGAAGAAATGAAGAGCTCATTACTCGAGCACATTCAAAATACACACACAACTCTATCTTCAATTTTCTCAAAAGCACTTGACAATTCATCATATCAACACACCTGCAACATCATATAGATAGCTCCATGTACTCATAACTTCTCTACAGTATCTCAACCATACATGTACCACTTGCAACACTTGATTCCTTTGTCTACAACAACCTAAATTATGTTGACATCAATGGCAACATTAATGAAAACACCATCATACTCATTCATACTTGCAATAAAGACATTAGAAGTATAAATTATATTCATACAAACAACAAAATTGAGTTATTTTTTGCTATTATAGAAAAAAATTACAACATTCTCTTTATGAATTTTAGAAGGCCTAAATGTATAGGACAATTTTATATAGACCTTTCCTAAAAACCTAAGAACTAGAATTGTAGAATAAGGCTCAGAAATCGCTTTTATAGAAATAAGGGATCAACAAGCAAAAACCCTTATTCTATCGCTTATCACAAAAAGATAAAACTTAAGCAATGACAACTTTATAAAAGGAAAAAAATATTTATGCATGAGGTTGTAACCGCTATAGAAGTAGTTAGAGATATTTTGGAGTAGTTATACTTGTTTATAGATTTGATTTTCCCAAAATTTCATCTTTAATTTGATAAGACATCTCTAACATTCCTTTTTGACTTGTGGCTATTGCACTTATCTTGGTTGGTGATGATCGATTGAAAAGCAACTCAAGCCTTTGCACCATTTTTCTCTTTATCTTCACCTTTCCTCGATGATATGCCACTTATGAGTGGGAGAAACTGGTTCACTTTTGCCATATGAGCCTTGTAGTCATCACCTATTAGGAAATTCACCATGTTAGAGAATCCTACCAAACTATACTCAAGCTTGGAGAGCATATCTATACTAAGATTTAGTTGCTCTATATATATTTCACCACCTTTATTTATTTTCCCATATTGGAGAGAGAATATTAGAAAAATATTTTCTCCGTTACTTGCAAGGCCTTATCTCTCCATCATTATTCAAAATTGGAGGCATATGAAATTCTTCAAAACCTTTAAAAATATCCAACTCCCTTCTGATAAGTGCCTCATATCTATTATGGTGACTTATGATGTTATCCAATATTTCTGAACTAAAAATGATATCTGACACCAAAATTTAATCAAAATTGGATTCATTTGTAATAATTCTTAGTAATTCAACTCCTGGGGCCCAACTAATTTGAAAGAATTTTAACCTAACTCATGTTTGAGCATGGTTAGTGAATTATTCTTCAAAATATTGTAGTTGTCCCAAAATTTATCTATCTAGATCAAAATGTTTAACAACTTGTGACCCAAAATGTTGTCAACTAAATCTTAAACTTTCTTAACAAATGTTTCCTTGGCTATTCTGACTTCTTCCTTGCTTTGCTTAAAATTTTCTTTCAAATATTTAACCTCAAGGGTTAAAGCATCATTCTCTTGTGACTTTGTATCTTTAATAACTAGTTGATGAGGAGACATTAATCCTAAAACCAAATTCAATTGTTCCTATAGTTTTAAATTGGTGGTATTAGCCCTATCTAGATCTCCCTACAACTTCTTCACTACTTCAATAAATAAGGCAATATTGACTATGAGGGATGATTGCTAGGTGACACTTGTATCCCCTAGTCTTCTAACTATCAAATTTCTAGTGGGTTAATTACGATCATGATTACATGGATCTTTTTTGGTCTTTGGGAAAATAGACCATATAGACAAGGTCTCATGCCTTAGATTAAAACCTGGCCCAAAGTAGAGAGCATCAAATTTCTCTTCTAACTTTAAAATAGGATCAATTCCTTCTTGTCTCCTGATAGTGTCAAATGCAATGAAAAATGACATATCGTATCTTGGAAAAGTAGGCACCCAACACTTCTTACCAACTCCTTGTCTCTCTAAGGTGTCATAGACTCCATAATTATATTGACTTTAGTCCAAAATTATGCAATTATTTCTTACTTTTTTTCTTCTATGAGGCTTTTATCTTGTACCCTTTGTTGCAATTCTTCTTTATTTTAAGGAAAAAGTCCTTAAACTCCTTGGTGGTAATGAACTCGTCATATTGTGTGAATTATGGGAAACATTATGCCCTTATGTCATTTACAAGCTACCCTCCAATCTCAAAATTGATGAGCAACCTATCATTAGAGGGTCTTTCAATTATTTCCCTTGCTAGGGGATTCATTGCTTGTGCTATATCTACATCATCAAAAAAATCATTAGGGCCTATAGGTTAATCCACTAGAGGTCCTACAGTTAGATTTATTTGCTGCAAGGGGGCAACTTATTATGGACTTTGTGGTACATCCCCTTGATAATTAGAAGGACCAAGGGTACTTGGTGTTGGAGTAGAAACATTTGAGAGTAAATTGTTGGCATTATCTAACATTGTCATTGTTCTAACTATAGGGTCCTTTATGTATAAAAATGATCCTTTAAAATAAGGACCAACTTGTTTCCTCTTATTATCAACAATCTAAATATTCACCCATAATGCTCTCCTTTGTGTGGCCTCCTCTATTGAGAAATTTATGATCAAATCCTCAATATTGTTAGGATCATGTGAGAATTTTGCCAACTTGTAAATAATTCATTGATCATTGATGAAATTCGCTTAGTCACATCTTCTAATCTTATCAAATTTCATTCTATATGGAATCAAATTATTCAAAATCAATTCCAATCCCTCCCTGGATGTGACTTGAAATTTTGAGAACACAATGGTAAATGGGAGGATGGAATGCTTCTTATTATTTCTAAAGCTAGTTTAATCATACTCATTTATTTTACATATGATCTCCAAAAATACATATGATCTCCAAAAAGGAAATTATGTCCAACAAAATTTTAGGAAGCACATGGGGTGTAACTATGGAACCATATATCCTTATTAGAGTGGCATCAAAATAGAAAAACCAATCACTCTAGTTGTGACTTGTTCCTACTTTTGGGATAAGATATCTTGGTCTTGAAAACCTTCTTACTCTCTGGTAACCTGCAATCCATAGGCTGACCAAATTTCTTGAGAGATGTTCTGACAAAAAACTTTCAAAAATTAAATAGTTGGACTTCCTTGTCCTAGATATAAGTGTTGATGTTGTTTGTAATTGATGTCAAAGGTTGATGGTTTTTGGTACTTTTTCATCTTGTTCATTTTATGGTGTTTGGTGATTAATGTCAACAATACCTTGTTGATGCAAAAGTATCACAAAGTTGCAAAGATCATTCAATAAGTTTCTTTAGTATGATGTTGGCATATCATGGTATTAATGTTGAAGTATTGGTGTCCCATCATCTAGTGTCACATGACCACAGTTGGATTGGTATTGAAGGATAAAGGTGATTGTTACAAAGGTGTATGGTGAGTGTTTTTTTACAAGAGACACACGATACAAGGACTTGTCATGCTTTGACATGACCAAAGGTGATTAGCATTGTAAGTATAATGAGCATTGAGTGGATAATATAAAATTGAATTGTATGACTCTATCAAAATGGTTGCAAAGCTTGAGAGAAGGGATTAGTATCATAATCATTATGATATTTGCAAAGATCTTGTTGATACTTGAAGTGAACGGGGCAAGAGCTTATTTGTTTATTTTTTTCATTCATATTCAAGAGTTATGTTTGTTATTGATGACAAGAGCTTGTTCATTAATTTAATGCTATTGATGCTCAAGTGACTAAAGGTATTGTGGACATCATTCAGTTCCTAGTGTTGATGCTCATCGCTCTTTCTCGATTCATGGTGTTGATATTGATGCAAAATTCTCAAAGGTTTAGGTTGTTGACATTTCTATATCTTTCAACCTAATCATCTTAAACCCTAAGAGCTTTCCATATCATAAAGACCTAGGGTTTAAGTGTTGTGAAAGCCTCAAAAACAAAAAGCACTTTATGTTACACTGGATGGTTGACTTGTTATAGTAGGTAGCAAGTTAATGTCTTAAGGGTTTAAGCTTGTTTATTGGCCGGTTCCCACTCCTCAGATTTACTAGCATGGTAGGTTAATGGTACTTTTAAACTTCCTAAAGAAAAATCAAAGGTTCTTATTCAATTGTGTCTTGGCAGATAATGAAAAATCTAAGGCTCTCTTTAAATTTGAACGATTACTTCACAAGTGTTTATTTTGAAAGGAAAATGGAGGTCAACGGATTTGTTTTTCAGTTACATAGTTTTGAAAATTTTATTTGAAGCAACGATGGAAGGAGAAACTAAGTGAATGCATTGTGTGTAGTGTAACTATTTTGAGAAGGAAAAGATGTATGGTTTTCTCTGATGGCACCAAAACTGAATATATGAATTCCAACGGTCAAGTGATTTGGATTATATTTTTGATATGAATATGGTATTTTTTTGTGTGAAGATATATAAAAGAAAAGAAAGGAGGATGTGATATATATATTTGACACAAGTCTTTGTTAATGTGTTGAAAATGATATCTTCATGAAGGTTTAAAAATTTGAATTTTTCATTCAATATGTGAGGTGTCATAGTTTTGAAAGTGGAATGAGTTTGGAGAAGATGGGATATATGTTCTTGAATGAAATATTTTGAGACAAAAATAGTGTGAACCCCAATTTGATACTTCCATAAACAAAGCAAACAATCACAATATTAGTTCATATACAAGCAAGAAACAAGGATTCCCCATGAAATCCATTTACAATGTTCAAAATAGGAAAATATGAAGAACAACATGGAAGATAAATGAAATCCTAATTTAAACAAAGAAAACTCTTGATCCCATGGGGGAGTTGGTGCCAATGAAGTGTTGCAATTGGCCCTTTCCCAACTAATTTGTAAGCTTGATGATTTGATCCACTTTGTGATGAAGAACAAGATGAGTTTTTGAGAAAACCTGCAATAACCTAGCTAAGATCTTGCATTGAGGATGGATTTGAGTAGAGTAAGTTTACTCAAATTGTGGATGTTTGAATGAGAGGAAGAGTCTTTCATTTATAGATTCCCAAATTGGAAGAATGAGGGATTTGGATGAATGTTGGATAAAAGACCAACCAATGAGAAGAGGCCACTTGTCCACATGTGATTGGAGGAGGAATGAGCATATTTTGATCAATGTGCATCATAAATGCTATGAGATTCAAATTTGAATTTTGAATGTGACATGTGAGAGGGAAAGAGAAATGGAGTTAATGTCACTTGGCTCAATGCACAAGGACATGTAAGAGCCATTGAATGCCTTGTTGGAAGGACCAAGTCCACTTGGCCTTTTTGAATTCAAATGAGGGAATATTCCCTTTTGATGCTTTGTGAGGGAAAATAGAGAATTAAATAAATCAAAGTAATTGATTTATTGTGCAAGTTGCATTCTCTAGAGGATTTTAAGGAAATGGATTAACTTAATCATGGTTTTGATTAATTTAATGAGAGATTAGATGATTTGACAATTTTGACTCAAATAGATGAATTAATTTAAATTATAATTGAGAGGAAATGATTAATTAAATAAATGATTTTGATTTATTAACTAAAGAGGAATATGTTAGATTAAATCAAATAAGGTTTAATTTATTTAATTTAATAGGAGGACTTTAGAGATTTAATTTAAATAAAATGAGTTATTTAAATGAACAAAGAAAGATGATTAATTAAATGAAATTGATTAATTTAATCACCAAAGGAGGAAGACCTAATTTATTTAATTAAGGGATGAAAGGTGTTGATAAGATGAGAGTATGATTCAAGAAAAAATGATGTTAGTAGGATTAGAATCAGGTGCATGTATATTTTCCATGTCTACAAATAGTTGTAACCCTTTTTAGGTATTTAAGGTAATGTAGCTTTCATGAATAGAGGATGGTGATTGTTGAAAGAATTTATGAATTTACAAAATTGTGTTTATTAGATTATTGAAGCATGTTGTGATCAGGTTGAATAGGATTTTGATAGGGTAGGGTTTAGGTTCTGATTGAAAAGATGATGACCAGGTAGGTACAATAGGTTAGTTTTTCTTTCTATAATTGAACAGGATATTGGTTTTATTAGAGCTTGATTATTGAGGCGTGATTTTATCATAATGATGTTAGAAATATTTGATAAGTGTAAAATCTATTGCGAGAATTTGATTATGCAATGATTTGTAGTGAAATAGGGTAATCCTCTATATTCTCTTATTTTCCTTTTGATGATTTTCTGCAAGACATGGAGTTTTTCCAGTGAGGCAAGAGATTTTGCCAGTCAAGCATGGGAATTAGCCAGTGAGGCTTGTGTAATTTTCTAGTGAGCCTTGAGTATTATCCAATGAGGCTTGTTGTATTTCCAATGAGGCATACAATATGTATTCAAGAAGTTTTTAGCCAGTGAGGCTTAATAGAAAAAATGTTTAGAGTGTTTTTTTCACCCTGTTAGGATTTTTCCAATCATAAATCCTATTTTTTGTTTCTTCTTGATGGTGTGGTAATTTTTCTTGGATGTTTATTCTTGATAAAGATGTTATGATATGATTTACATATATTTATGACTTTCATAGCATACACTTTCTAGAGTCTTTGAATAATCAAGTGTATTAAGTTTTGAAATTGGTTTTATTTGACCATTGATTCATCCCCCCTCCCAGTGGTCCTATACTCCAACATGTGGTATCAAAGCAACAAGGTTCCCTATAAAAAATTAATTAACTTAGGTTGATATTGGTGGTGGAGTACAATGGAAAAAGGTAAAATAAACAAAGGAAAAAGAGATACCCAACACAATGCTAAACAACAAGCAGTACCTAAACCAAATACAAGGGATGGTGAAGTAGTTATAAAGAATGACTTACAAATGGAAGAACATTCTATCTCTAGAGCACCTAGGTTTGATGGCACCAATTTTATTTTTTGGAGACTTAGGATGGAATCTTATCTATCTTCCTTGGGATTTGGTGTGTAGATAGTAGTAGAGAAAGGTTATCCAGTATCTTCAACACCTCCTTCTACTTCTAATGAGAAGAAGGATTTTGAATTCAATGCAATGGCCATGGATACTATCTTTAGTACTTTTCCAAATGAGATTATTGCTAAAGTTATGTATTGTAAGGATTCAAAGGAGGTATGGACAAGTTGGTTGGTATGCATCGAACTGATGAGCTACTGAAAAAGTCACCCTTGCCAATTGACACAAGATGTGATACATTTGAAAGAGATGATTTTTTTGTTGACAAACAAGAAGACTACTTTGTGAGTGAATATGAACAAGAGTTTGATGAAAATAAATGTGAGATTGATATTGAAGAGGAGCTCATTTGTGCCCTTGATGAGATTACAGAATGGAGAACCAAAGATTAAAGTTACATCTACAGGAAGAAGAGGAGTTCAAGACCAAGACACTTTCAACCCTTCACGATGCAGAAAAATTGATAATAGACTTGAAGGTTCAAGTTGCAGAAGTTATAAAAATAGAAGAAGTTAATAATCAACTCAAGGCAAAAGAGGTTGATTGTGAAAAGTATGAATCAAAGATAGTTTCTTTGAGAAATGAATTAGGGAAAGATTCTTCCAAGTTGTACAAGACATTTCAATTTGGAGAGAGCACTGAATGTTTATATGAGATGTTGAGCAAGCAAAAACATCATAAGGATACTACTGGGATAGGTTTTGAAGAAGAGCAGAGTTCTAAGATCAGAGAAACACCAAGGAAGAAAATAGATTTAAACTATTATTCTGCTGCTCCTAATGCCGAAGACAAGAAGAAGACAAAAGAAAATTCTCCTGCACAAGTCAATGAGAACAAGTCCAGAAGATCTTTTCATTCAAGACAACATCAAATGTCTATGTTTGAAAATTCTTTTTATGGTTATTGTTATTCATGCTATGAATTTGGTCATAGAGAAATAAAGTGTTGGATGTATGAAAATAAAGTGGGATGTACTAATAGCTCTTATGAATGGTTAAATGGTAGAAGCAAGTTTAAATGCTATAAATGTCATAATTTTAGACATATTGCACAATATTATAGGAGTGATTTAATGAAACCAGTTAATCATCATAAGAAAATAGGCATTGAGAAAGTTTGGAGAAGGAAACAAGAGAAGAAAGAATCTGAGCTTGTGCATACTGCACAAGTGACATCTATAAATGCATAAAGAAAAGCATGAGGTTAGGGAGAGTTGTTATTTTGATATCATTTAAACCCAATTGACAACAACAAAGAGGTTGTGTCTCTTTATTTTATTGAGTGTGGTATAATATTTGGTCAATGATTTTGTAATGCTTCTTTCAAATATCATGACCTATATAGTATTCTCTACACATGTTATCTCTATCACAATTTACAAATGTTTATTAGGTGTTTCCTTGAGAAATTCTTGTTGCAATAGTTGTTTGGTGGTTGTGGAAGTTCATATTTAGAAGTTATAATTTACTTTGGATCACATTGAATCAATCATTTTTTTATAGTGAGCAGCTTGTATCTTAGTCATTGTAGGTTCAAAAGAACAATGAAGGACATTCATGAAGGGTTTTCAATGCACATGTTTTTGTTGAAGATACCATATAAAGCTAATGCAGTCAATACATGGTTCTCTTATAATCAAGACACTAATTTAGTATTAATATCATATGATTAACCTCGTCGGGAATTAGGTTTTTATCAGGTCAATGGTCTTCATGCATTTCAAGGCCTTGTCATTATTGATGTATGACAATGGTCATGTATGTAAATTTTGCATGCGATGATGACAGTGAAATATACTTATAACTCTTGATGAAAGTGTAACCATATGTTAGTACAATCTTTATTTTTTTGATGATAGTGTACTTGATCATACAGTTATTGATGACAGTTTCTCAAGTTGCTTGATGACACCTTGCTAACAGTGCTTTTATAGAGTGAACTATATTGCTTGATAACAATGCTTGTTGCCCAACAAAGTGAAGCTCAATTAAATAATGTCTATGAATATTATAGTTGTTTTTGTTGAAATCTTGGCACATTTTTTCTTGGAAATTGCTTTGGAAGAAGTCCTTGGTTTGTCTTTGTCATGACAATATCATATGAGTCTTGAAAGTTAATATAATTCTCATACTCCTTCAAGATAGTAGTTTGTGATTGTGATATTCATCCCAAGTGATAGTTTGCAACTTATTCAATGTGATAGGCTTGGCATACATGGTTGACAATGGTTTAATGCATTAATAGAACCACATTGTAGCTTGGGGTGGTATTTGCAAGTATTGTTCATATGATAGTTTCTAACTGACAGTATATCTCTATATTTTGGATGACAATAAATCAATGATTAGTAAGAAGTCCTCTGCTTAGTTGTATCTTCTTACACAGTGCAATTTTTCTTGACAAAGTTTTTCAAATCTTAGTATATGGTGACTATGCTATACTAATGTCTATTGTTATGAAATTTTCTTCCAATGGTCAGTGTTAGTGGTATTGGTGCAGAGTTATGTGACAATGCTATTTTGCAGGGTTTGGTGTGCATATTTGTCAGTGTGATAGTATATCAATGCTAGGTTTGTATAGTGGAGTATGAAGTATATTCAATATTGCCAATTTGCATGATTCAGTAACATTGTACTATAACAATACATTAATGAGCACATGTTTATGGTATTGGTTTCACGATGTTGTGGTCCTAAGTTTCAAACTCAGCTAAAGATAGTGAATGGTTTATTTTTGTCTTATGGACAGTGTGGCTTATACCTCTTGTACATGGGATATTATGATAGTGAACTTTTGTGCCAGAAATCCTCTCATTTTTGCTTGTGACAAATTTTTCTTGTAACAGTGTTGATTTGAGCTAGTGCTTTATTGATTTCATACAGTGCCTTCCGAGTACATGTTTTGAGACAGTGCCTTCATTGTGAATCTTGTGGATAGTGAGGCAGTTCCTCACATTTATTATCTATAGTTGTGGGGCTTCTATTAAGGGTTACAATTCATATTGATAGTGGACATGATATATAGTGGTTCTTATGTGATCTGTACTTTGTTAAATTGATAGTACATAGTACAATATTGCACACTGCAGTCATATACAACATGTTGGTATTGATAGTAGGTGCTTGATCAATGAAAGTTTGATAGTGATCATTGATTTATTTGTCATTGCTCCTTCCAAGAGAAGTGTTGATGAGGTAACAATAGGCAATAGTTAAGTGACAATGATAAGACATAATGTCTTGTACATGCACATTATATAATAGTTTTCTGTCTTATCTTCCTTCATGTAGCATGTTGTTAGAATGCACCAAGGCAGTATGATGTGTGTCTTGAAAATCATAAGGGTAGTACCATTATTATGTTTATCATTATTTTATGATGGTGCCAGCTTGATATCACTGTCAATTTTCCTCCTACTTGATAATACATAATTAGGCTACCTAATGTTTTCCTTAAGTCTATTGTGTTTGTTGAAGGGGTGTACATGCTAAAAAGACAACAATGTCGGATTGAAGGTGCTTTGTTATTGGTGTTAATGTTGAATCAAAGTGAAGTCATTGGTATAAGATTTTGATTCAAAGTTTGTTGCCTGTTATAGTAGTCAAAGTTGGCAGAAGTGTGATACCACGACTTTTCTCTTGTTAATAATGTCTAATGACTTTTTGAGCACAACTTACCACAGCGACTTTGATGATAGAATTGACTAATAGTTGATGAACAGTTTACACTCCTAGTTTCTTGGATTTTCTTAATTTTCTTTTTGGAGATATCTCATACTATTAATAGAGAAATAAATAAAGGTTGTAGGTGGTTTCCTTCATACTAGTCAGGTGATTACTCTTACCTTTGTAGTGGGTGATGCCAGTAATTGTTGTTGCTTTTATAAATAGTTCATTTGAAGGGGGAGTGTATGAGTTGCATCCAAGGAATATTTTTCATTGTTGTCAAAGGGGGAGATGAATCATTGATGTTAATAAGGTGTCAAACAATTATGTTGAATAGTTATCAATGAATGAATAGATATTGATGCAAATGGTTAGTTGACATCAATGAAAATGATGAGTTGACATCAATGCCAAAGGGGGAGTTTGTTGATGTTGTTTTTCATTGATGTCAAAGGTTGATGGTGTTTGGTACTTGTTCATCTTGTTTATTTTATGGTGTTTGGTGATTAATTTCAACAATACCTTGTTGATGCAAAAGTATCACAAAGTTGCAAAGATCATTCAGTAAGTTGCTTTAATATGGTGTTGGCATTTCATGGTACTAATTATAAAGTATTGGTGTCCCATCATCAAGTGTCACATGATCTTAGTTGGATTGGTGTTGAAGGAGAAAGGTGATTGTTACAAAGGTGTAGGGTGAGTTTTTGTTTGCAAGAGATACAAGATACAAGGACTTGTCATGGTTTTACATGACCAAAGGTGATTAGCATTGTAAGTATAATGAGCATTGAGTGGCCAATATAAACTTTGTTTATCATGGAGCCCAATCAATCTCCAAGTGGGAGATTGTTGGTATGTGGTGATTGATCATGCTATATTGTACACTCTTCATGTATTCTCACTGAGATCTAGGGCTAGGTCGGGCCTCGGGTGGGGGTGATAGTCCCTGAAAAGCGGGGGCCCCCAAGAAAAATATTTCTCCAATTTTTTCACTTCGTCATCGACAAGATAAAAAATGACTTTGTAAAACCCTAATTCTAGAAGCTTCTAAAAAGCTTTTTATACATGGTTTGGATGGGAGTTGCAGTAGGGTGTTATTCACGAGATTGTAATATGTTTTGTACTAGATAATAAAATCATTGGATGGCTACGATTTTGTGGATGTATCCCATATTGAACTTGAACCATGTTAAATTCTTTGTGTTGTCTTGTTGCTGCTATAATTTTTTTGTGTTTTTGTTTCTCTGTTTTATTGATCAAATATGCATTTAACTATTAGATATCATCCTTCTAACCCTAATAGGTGGTATCCAAGAAAGGTTGTGTTTGGTTATTATCTACAAGAAAGTCCCATGATTGAGTGGGAGTAATGGAAGATGAGGGTAAGTTGAAGGTTGAGAAGTTCAATGGGAAGAAATATCAGTTATGGAAGATCCAGATGGAGGAATACCTCTATCAGAAGGATTTAAGGTGGCCATTGGAGGGAAAACAAGGAAACCCTCAACAATTTCTGATGAGGACTAGGATATTTTAGACATAAAGGCTCTTGGCAATATTTGTTTATGTCTTGCACACAATTAGTGGCATTCAATATTACAAAAACAAAGACAACTCAAGAGTTGATGCAAACCCTGGCAAATTTATATGAAAAGCCTTTGACTTCGAATAAGGTATTTCTTATGAAGTGTTTATTTAATATGAAAATGGTAAAAGGTGGGTCAGTTGTTGATCATTTAAACGAGTTTAATACAATCACCATTCAATTAACTTTTGTAAATGTAAAATTTGAGGAAGTTAGGGCTCTTTTGATTCTGTGTTATTTGCCTAAAAGTTGGAATAGATTGGTAATGGTTGTTAGCAATTATGTTTCTGGTTTGAATACACTAAAATTTGATGACGTTGTTGGTTTTATTTTGAGTGAGAGGATTCATAGGAAGAGATTAGGTGGAACATCCACATTAGGCAATGTTTGGAATGTAGAAAGCAAAGGAAGAAAAAAGGAGACAGGAAACAATTCTAGAAGTCATGGGAAGTCATGAGGAAAATCAAAGGACAAAAGGTCCCAATCTAGAGACAAGAGGGATTGATGGTACTATGGTAAGCCGAGTCCTTTAAAGAAAGATTGTTGGTCTCAAAACAATAAAGAAGGAGACAAAAAGGAAGGAAGTAAAGAGAAAAATGTGGTAAGTAATAAATCTGACGAGGATGCTTTGATTCTTTCCCTTGATAATGTTGTTGATTCTTGGGTGTTAGATTGAGGGGCTCCATTTCATGCTACCCCCCATAGAAGTTATTTTCTTGACTATGTCCAAGGGGACTTTAGGCTGGTTTATTTGGGTGATATGAACCTTGTCAGATTGTTGGAAAGGGAATAATCAAGATTAAGTTGCAGTATGGGAATCATTGGCTAATACATGAGGTAAGGCATGTTCCAAGGTTAGGCAAAAAAATAATTTCTACAGGGCAACTAGATGATGAAGTTTGTGTTATTAAATTTGATGATAAAAATTGGAAGGTTACAAAAGGTGCCTTAGTGGTAGCAAAAGGTGTGAAAGTAGGCACCTTATATCTTTGTACAAGTCATATTGTTCCTTATACTTTAATTGTTATAGAGAAAGGTCAATGTTTAGGAACAATTGTTGTAGTTCAGCAGGTAGAAGATCAAACAGTGGTTGTGGGTTATGAAACAAAACTATGGCACAATAGACTTGGCCACATGAGTGAAAAAGGTATGGAATTAATTCATTCAAAGAATGTTTTACCAGGTATAAGATGTGTTAATATGAATTTCTGGGAAAGTTATGTGTATGGAAAATAAAAGAGTTAGTTTTCTCAAGGATGGGAAGCAAAAGAAAAATGAGAATTCAGAGCTTGTGCATATGGATGTATGGGGACCAACTCAGGTATCTTCTCTTGGTAGCTCTCAGTATTATGTTATATTAATTGATGATGCAACTAGGAAGGTATGGATTTATATCCTTAGGTAGAAATTTGATGTATTTGAAAATTTTTAAAAATGGAGAAGCTTGGTTGAGAATGAAATAGGTAAAAGATTAAAATGTCTCAGATCTGATATTGGTAGTGAGGATTGTAGGAAATATTTTGAAGATTATTGTTCCTCTAATGGTATTTGTAGGCAAAAAATAGTTTTAAGGACTCCACAGGAATATGGAGTGGTTGAACGCATGAATAGGAAAATAATGGAGCACACAAGGAGTATGAGGTTGCATGTTGGTCTTCCCTTAAACATGTGGGTAGAGTTTGTAAACACTAATGTTTATTTAATTAATAGAGGTCCTTCTACTCCTTTGTATTGTGGTATTCCAGAGGAAGCATGGAAAGGTAAGAAGGTGAGTTATTCTTTTCTTTGAACCTTCAGTTGTGAAGCATTCACACATGTAGATTATGAAAATAGAACCAAGTTGGAAGCTAAATCAAAGAAATGTATATTTTTTGGATATTCCATTGATGAATTTGGCTATAGGCTTTGGGATTTTTGAAAATAAATTTTTGTGAGAAGCAGGGATGTCATATTCAATGAGAAATTGTTGTACAAAGATCAGTTGTAGTAGCATGAGAAGAAATAAAATGATTATGTAGTGTTGGATGATACTCCAAACAATGATGTTCCAGTGTTTCCTCATGCTTCGCAACAACAAAACAAAAAAATAACACAAACTCCAGTGAATGTTAGACAATCTTCAAGGATAAGTAGACCTCCTGCAAAATATTCTCCCTCTTTGTATTCTATTTTATTAGCTGATGTTGGTGAACCGAAATGTTATGATGAAGCTATGCAGGTGGATACCAAGGTTCAGTGGGAGCAAGAAATGGAAGAAGAAATGGACTCCTTTATGAAAAATCAGATTTGGGAATTATGCAAGTTGCCTGTAGGTAAAAAGGCTTTACCAAATAAATGGGTTTATAGGCTGAAAGAGGAGGATGGAGGTAAGAAAATATTTAAAGATAAGTTAGTTGTAAAGGGATTTGCACAAAAAAAGGGTATTGATTTTGATGATATTTTTTCTCTGGTTGTTAAAATGACTTCTATACGCATTATTTTAAGTTTTGTGGCTACTGAAGATTTGCATTTGGAACAGATAGATGTTAAAACAACCTTTCTCCATGGTGATTTGGAAGAGGAAATATATATGGACCAACCACAAGGATTTGAGGTCAAAGGTTAGGAGAAATTGGTGTGCAGTTTGAAGAAAAGTTTATATGGCTTGAAGCAAGAACCTCGGCAATGATATATTAGATTTGATAGCTTTATGGTTGAGCATGGCTACAGTCAATGTAATTCAGACCATTGTGTTTATTTTAAGAGGTTAGATGATGATAGATACATCATTTTATGTTTATATGTTGATGATATGCTTGTAGTTGGGTCTAACATGGTTCACATTGAGGAGTTAAAACATCAATTAGAGAATTATTTTTCTATATAGGATTTTGGGGGCAACAAAACAAATCCTCGGTATGAAGATTACAAGAGATAGGAAAAATATATATATATTTTTTTATCTCAGGCTGATTATATTGATAAGGTATTACGGAGATTTCATATGGAGAATTCCAAAGCTGTCTGCACATATTTTCCTAGTCATGTTAAATTGACAAAGGATATGTGTCCAAAGACACAAGAGGAGGAAGCCAAAATGTCCAAGGTACCATATGTTTTAGTTGTAGGTAGTTTAATGTACACCATGGTATGCAAAATACCAGATATTGCACATGCTATAGGAGTTGTTAGTAGGTATATGAGTCATCCTGGAGTTGAGCATTGGAATGCGATAAAATGGATTCTTAGGTACTTGAGAGGTACATCCAATAAATTTTTATGTTTTGGGGGCCCTAATACTGATTTAAAAGGCTATGTTGAATCAGATTTGGCAAGGATATAGATACCAAGTGAAGTGCCATAGGTTATGTATTTACAATTGGTGGGACAATAGTGAGTTGGATTTATCGGTTGCAAAAGGTGGTTACTTTCTCTACCACGAAGGCATAGTATGTTTCTGCAACAAAGGCAACAAAGGAGATAATATGGCTACAACTAAATTCGTGGAAGAGTTGGGAAAGCAACAAGTTGAAAATCACTTGTTTACAAACAGCTAGAGTACTATACATCTTGCAAATAATTCTACCTTGCACTCTAAAGTATGACTTTGTAAAACCCTAATTCTAGAAGCTTCTAAAAATCTTGTTATAAGTGGTTGGGATGGGAGTTACAGTAGGGCATTATTTGCGAGATTGTAATATGTTTTTCACTGGATAATAAAATCATTGGATGGCTATGGTTTTGTGGATGTAGCCCATATTGGGTGAACCATATTAAATTATCTATGTTGTCTTGTTGCTGCTATAATTTTTTTGTGTTTTATTGATCGAATCTGAATTTAAATGTTAGATATTTGCCTTCTAACCCTAAAAAAATTGAGTTGTATGAATCTAGAAAAATGTTTACAAAGATTGAGAGAAGAGATTAGTACCAGAATCATTATGATATTTGCAAGGATCTTGTTGATACTTGAAGTGACAGGGGCAGGAGCTTGTTTGTTCATTTTGTTCATTCAACTTCAGAGGTTATGTTTGCTATTGATGACAAGAGCCTATTCATTAATTTCATTTTGTTGATGCTCAAGTGACTAAAGGTACTGTGGAAATTGTTCAATTCCTAGTGTTGATGCTCATCGTTCTTTCTCGGTTCATGGTGTTGATATTGATGCAAAATTCTCAAAGGTTTAGGTTGTTGACATTTCTATATCTTTCAACCTAAGCATCTTAAAACCTAAGAACTTTCCATATCATAAAGACCTAGGGTTTAAGTGTTTTGAAAGCCTTCAAAGCATAAAGCACTTTATGTTATATTAGATGGTTGACTTGTTATAGTAGTTAGAAAGTTATTTAAGTAATGTCTTAAGGGTTTAAGCTCATTTATTTTTTAGTTCCCTTGCCTAGGATTTACTAGCATGACAGGTTAATGGTTCTTTTAAACCACATAAAGAAAAATAAAAGGTTATTCAATTGTGTCTTGGAAGGTAATGAAAAATCCAAGGCTCTCTTTAAATCTGAATGGTTACTTCATAAGTTTTTATTTTGACAAGAAAATGGAGGTCAACGACTTTGTTTTTTAGTTACATAGTTTTATAACTATTCTTTGAAGTAATGATGGAAGGATAAACTAAGTGAATGCAATTTATAGAATTGTGTTTATCAGATTTTTGAAGCATGTTGTGATTAGGTTGAATAGGGTTTTGATAGAGTAGGGGTAAGGTTCTGAATGAAAAGATGATGAATGGGTAGGTACAATAGGTTTGTTTTGCTTTCTACAATTGAAAAGGATATTGGTTTTATCAGAGCTTGATTATTGAGGTGTGATTTTATAAAAATGATGTTATAAAGCTTTGATAAGTGTAAAATCTATGGTGAGACTTTGATTGTGCAATGATTTTTAGTTAAATAAGGTAACCCTCTATATTCTCTTATCTTCCTTTTGATGATTGTCTGCAAGACATGGATTTTTTCCACTGAGGCAAGATATTTTTCCAGTGAGGCATGGGAATCAACTAGTGAGGCTTGTGTAATTTTCCAGTGAGGGTTGAGTATTAGCTAGTGAGCCTTGTTGTATTGCCAGTAGGGTATACAATCTATATTCAACACGTTTTTAGCAAGTGAGGCTTAATAGAGCAAATGTTCAAAGTGGTTTTTTCACCCTATTAGGATTTTTCCACTCATAAATCCTATGTTTTGTTTCTTCTTGATGGTGTGTTACATTGTGCTTGGTTGTTTATTCTTGATTCAGATGTTATACTTTGATTTTCATATCTTTATGACTTTCATAACATACACTATCTAGAGTCTTTGAATAATCAAGTGTATTAAGTTTTGAAATTGGTTTTATTTGACCACTGATTCACCATCCCCTCTCAGTGGTCCTGTACTCCAATAATAAGTCCATTCTTGGACTAGTACAACTCTTTCCTGCTCATCCAAGGGACCTAATTTGCATGTGTGGGGACCAATTATCTACTCCCTTGAACAAAATGATGTGGCATAAGAGAGAATACCATTTGAAATGCACTATGCTACTATCCTTCTAAATTGAGCTCAAGGCTTTGTGGATTCTTCTGCAATATATCCAACATAGTCATAGGGTTTGTTCACATCTCTGATTTGGACATCAACAAATAGCACCATTAGGTTTATTGGAATCTAAATTTTGGAGTCCAATCCGAAGACTTGAGAAAGTGAGAATTATGTATTCAAAAAGTAATCTTCAAAAATTTCATAACTGAATGACTCTAGGTCTCCATTAGCGAACCTTCTCGGTTCTTTTTTAGGTCCTCTAGGCTTGAAATATGGAAAAAAAATTACCCTATAACTATCCCTTTGAATTTGATATTCTTTGGTTAGGGCTCCCAAGTCTACAGGTAATTGGGCATTGTGATTAAGATTGAACACCTTGCAAATATAAGTTCTATCCAAGTACATAAGAATTTTCCACTTTTTGTAACAACCCCCTCTTTTCAAGGTTTTAAGCTTGTGAAATTATTTTGATCAAGTCAACATTAATGAACACATTGGGAATAACCAACCTTCCCAACCCTAATATCTAGATACTAAAAATTGATCTATTTGCTAGTGATTTTTTGAAGGATTGCTTAAATAGGGCATACCCTTGGATTGGGATGATGGAATCCATATAATTCTTGTTTTTATCAATAATGCTATCAACCAAAATCCTTGACCCTTGTGCCATTCTAGGTCTCTTGGTTGATCCAGAAAATTGAACCATTATATCATCATCCAACCCCCTCTTCACACCCCTAGATGTTCCAACCATGGTTTTATTTATAGGGTTTTAGTATCTAAAAATAGGGCTTTCAAATTTTATAATTTCAAAGAAGACTTCTATAAAATTCTACACAATCTATACCCTTCTAGAAATCTAATTTACTTTTTGAATCCGAGAAACTAGAAAAATATGTCCCTTACAAGGTCGAACGTCAATGTTTCTGACCAAAGTGTCATATTTATTATCACTCATATTATCATTAGTTGCATTCCGTATGTTATCAACATTCATCATATCATTCTTGGTATCACTAGCTTTAACAAATGATATATTATGATTTGGCATTGAATTGGTAAATATTTGAAAATTTTGGTTAGGTGGGGAAACAAACTTGATCATTAACACCACCAATCTAGATGTGATTAGAATCAATGAGGTCTTGCACAATTTTTTTAAGATGCATACATCATTCTATATTGTGTCCATGTTGTCAGTGATAATGGAAAAAATTATTTGGATTATGGTTTAGGGGTAAAGGCTTACTAGGATTAGTGGTTTTAACAAGAGGCAAGGTAATCAAGTTCTTACCTATTGTGCCTATAGCACACATGCCTCGTTAGGAATAGGGACCCTCCCTTTTTTCGCATACGCCGAGTTGCTTTCACTGCCTCATTTTGCGTACCCCTATTTTGGAGTTTGAGTGATTGAGGAGCTCTTGAAAATAATCTCAAGTCAATCACATTTTGTCCCTCCCCAAAATTTTCCAAGTCATGGTTTGCACCAAACATCCTTGGGACTGTATGGGTTCACACCTTTGGGCCGCTGCGTGCGGACTTCCCTTGTGCTCTCGCCATTTTGGATGACAGACGCTTGACGTCGTCCCGACCTACGGGATCCGCACCCCTGTCTGCTCTTTAGGTCCTCATCGTTCTAAACATGAAGCGCTTAATCGTCATCTACATGTCAGACTCTACCAACCCTGATGTCATCTAGAAATGATTGATCGAACAACCCAACAACTACCGTATGAGCATTAATGGCTGGCATTAAATGCACAAAACCCTATATATATGCCCGACGACCTGTCATTTTCAAGAAAATTATTTTGCAGAGAGAAGTCTGCGCACCGTTCACAACCACTGCTGTGTCTGCAACTCACTTCCACTACTCAGGGTTGATTCCACGTAGTGTTCTTTGGTTTGTTCATTGGGATTATCGGGTATGTTTGTCCTTTTCTCCCATGCCTCCATTTATTTTTGTAAGTGGCTATGAACTTAAGTGAAAAGCAGTGAAAATGTCAAACTAAATAAGGAACCTTCTGCCTGTTAAACCCATCATTTGAAATTGCTCGGAAGACTTCAGAAATAGATCTGGAACCATTCAAAACTTATCAATGTCATCGCTATTCTTGAGGAGTGACATCCTAACTCTTCGGGCCGCTTCGTCCACTTGGTTGTCCCTTGTTGACAAAACACCAACCCTTTCGAGTCAGCCAATGGCCTTGCCGGATCCGCCTCCATGTGGAGACCCCCCACCCTCAGCAGTCTAATTCCTTAAGATGCACATCAAATGCACCTCAAATGCATTTTCCATCGAATCCCGTGGACCCACCTGTGCGGGTCTTTGCAAGACTTTTTCCCTTTTGGGGGATGTTATTTCAAACATCTAACCCATAGCATCATTTTGCCTAGTGGAACCTGACCAAATTTTTAAACATTGGCAGAAAATTAAGGTGAAACCACCTATCTGTTGCCTTCCTCGAGCCTGGTTATATGGGTGTCTCCCCCCTTTATGGCCCTTTTGAGACTACCATTCCAAATGACCATCTGCATTGCGGATCCTGCATTGTAGATTGCGCATCTCCTATTTCCATTTAAACAATGGCAAAATCGCTAGTGGAAACTACCTATCCATCACCCTCCTCGGGTCTGGCTGTGCGGGTGACCTTCGGCTCATTGCCATTACAAATGACTATCCAATACCTTCCTTTCCATGTGTAGATTTCACATGTCCCTTCGCCAATTCAAAACTTGCAAAATCCACATCAAGGGGATTCCCGACCGTTGTCTCTCTCGGGTCTGCCAACGTGGAATTTCGTCCGCTCCAAGCTGTTTCACCTTGTCGTTTCAAAACGGCCTCCTAATGACGTCCACCCTACCATCAAAACCCAATGCCCCAAATGTTGTTGACAATATGCCAAAAGGAATAATTCTCGGGCTCCAAGGGTGGAGTCTTGCAGATTGCAACATGCGGGACTTCTCCCCCTGTTGACCGTTGAATGACCACCAACCTACATCCTCCCGCTCTGCGGATCCTACCCCTTGGATCGCCGTCAGGATAAATCGAACGAAAATAAGAATGGTCATGACACTCCATGAGCCCAACACTGCAAAACTCTGTGTGTAGATCTCTATGCCTACGTTTCCGTTCCAAATGACCAACTCGTTGCGTCTTCCTGCATCTCCTGGCCCACATGCCCCAAACGTTCCTCACCTCTATAGATCTCGCATTGTAGAGCTTTGACTTACCAGTGTCATTTCAGTGGCAAACACAAATGGCTGCCAACCTAGGGAAGTCTGTACCCTTGGGCCCACATTGTGCAATTTCCCTCAAATGAAAGGAGAAAGTAACATTTAAACGGATTTTATACATGATTATACTATCTAATTTTGTTTTGTAGGATGTTGGTTGGTGTTCCTTGTATTTCATGATTGTATCATTTACTGCCTCCTTTGGCTTTAGGATATATGGAACCAACTGCTGGAACCTCGGGGGTGGCTATAGAAAAGGACAAAGGGAAGAAAGTTGCAAAGGCTCCTCGTGGCAAAGAAGACAAGGATCAAATGAAGTATAAATTCCAGGGGGAGCCCCTTAACTCCAAGGTCCTCACCGAGTGGAAAGACATTATAGATACAAACTTGGGGCATATTGACCTTGATGATTTTAAGCAGAGGGTGAGAATAAATCCTAAGACAAAAAACACTAAGAAAATCAGAGCAAGTGGGTTGGCCAAGGCTGCAGGATTCCCGCCAACCATTATCGCCCTTGAAATTGTAATGGCCTATAGAGAGGCCTATCAGGCAAAAACTAGAACCATCATAGATAAGGATGGTAACATCTTAGCTGACTTGTCTGCCAAATATATTGGGCACACCTTCCACATACCCATAGTTAGCAAAATGGAACATACCACCATAGAGTACGACAAGCAGATGTGGGATGAAAATCCCCTTAAGTGCAGGAAATTGATCAATCAATACTCGCTGAAGGATAAGAGGGGAGATGCCAACAAAATTCCCTAGGAATTGTTCCAAAGTGATTTCTTTGAGGATTACCATGACCTGGTAACTCTTCTGAGCAGGGTCATGGGCCTTCTAACCATTGCTTACTTTCAAGAATGGATGTTTTACTTTATTGAAGAAATCATTTGGGGGAATAATTACTTCTACTAGAAGAGAATGATTAGTTAATGCCTCCATGAATAGTTTGTGGCAGTAAAGAAGAACTCTAAATTTTATATGACATCTTACCTTGTGTATTTTCTCGCCGACCATGTCCAGTACAGAGGCCTATTTGCTGCCCCAAATCCTAATCCTCAAACTAAGTTGAAATTATATGAGAGGTAACTCTAGCTTCAATATAGGAACTTCAAGAGGGAGTACTGCAAAGTTAATGATGCCTTCATAGGCCATGTTATCAGATTGCTTGGAGGTGATCCAGAAAGAAGGATTTCACATAACAGCAATGCCTTCATCTATCAGTTCGGATTCTTATTCATTCAGTTTCCAAAGTTTACTTATATTTGAACCGAAGGATTTTTAGATAAGCCTTACAAGCTGCCCCGATATCCCAATGACCGGATAATACTACTTGAATTCTCTCAGAAGTTGCAAAGATCACACGCCCTCCTAAGTGAGAAACATCGGGCAGGAGTTCCCTATCCTCTTATCTTTGGGAAAGGATAGTATGAGCTTCATACTTCTCAATGTCCAAAGAACTCTGAAAAGGAGCTCAATGAATACAATTTGTGGTCTTACAATGCTCACCCATGGATGGATCCTTATGGTAAGCTCAAGAAGATGGTGGGAGTGGAATATGACCACTTGCACAAAATCGAGGACTTCTGGGCGAATTGCAAGGACGACAAGGAGGTTCATATGCGGAAATATATGTGCATGATGACCTACTTCATCAAAATGGTTAAGTTATTTCTAGTGCCGAAGCAGGTGGTGGAGGAAGAAAACACTGTGATAGATCCAAGATACAATGTTGTTGCAAACTTTCCATTACCGACTTTAGATTGGAATGAAGAAGAGGTCATCAACTTCAATATTATCACCAAGCCTATTGAGGCACAGATAAAGCAATGGGTTGATGGGTAGGTTTCCCAACTGAAGCAACAAGGAGTGGAACTCACTTTTGTGGAGCCTAAACATTTTCACAAGGGCGAGGCCGAAGGTGTTGAATACACTTCAACATGAGAAACCTTGACATCTCCCCCTATCACAAGATCAAAAAAAGAGAAAGGATGCGGTTAAAGTTCAGCCCGAATCAAAGGAATCTCCAACAAAGGCTGCATAGGTTGGAACTTCTAAGAGGTCAAAGAGGTTAGGCGATTTCTCCACAATGCCCCCTATAGAAGAAGACCCTCTTCACGAATGGGAGGAGCAGCCAAATTCTCTGTCTATCACATCTGCTGCTACAACCACCACTATTGTTGCTACCATCTCGCATATCCCAAAAAGAATCAGTCACTACCTCTCTGCTCGTGGTGGACATTTGTGTCCACCTTACCTCTACCTCTCCTATGGAACAAATCATAGCTATGGATTCCTCTTTGACCACCACCCCCTGATTTCCTCATCATCCATGTCTCCATCATTCTCCCTTCCAACTACCACCGTAACAACAATAATGGCTACTCTTATGCTCCCAGAGTCATTTACTAAGTATATGCAAATTATGCCATCAAAGCTCTCTGGGATGTTTGCAAACCTGATAGTGTAGGCTACCATTGCCCAATTAATAACTGTTCTCCCAGTTCCTCCTCTTCCTACCAAGCCACTTTTGATGGAGGCCACCATGCAGATTTCTAAGGAGTTGGATAGACAACAGAGCGACGCAGCCAAAAAATTGGAAAAGGAGGCAGATGATTATCATGAGCATCCCTTGTTTGAGTGCCTGGTAATTGATGAGGTCATCTATAAATCTTCTGAGTCGATTGATGAGGATTTCGGTGCAAATATTATTGAAGAGACCTTTGATCCTGATCTCGACGAGGAGCTATCTAAAAACTCAAGGAAATTGAAGAGAAAGTGGCTAAAAAACAACCTATCATCAAAGAGAGGGTTGTTGACACAAAGATGATGGGAAATAAGTCTCCAATAGAGGAACATGACTAGAGCCCTAAACATGATGAGGAGATTCCCCTTCATTATGAGCAAGAGAAGGGGGGGGCAATTTTGATGGAGAGAAAAAAGAAAGAGATATCCAATAGATAGAGCATCATGAAGAGCACAAATAGGAAAAGAAAGAAGAAGAAGAGGCTCTTGAGAAGGAGGTTAGTCCAAAGAATCATACAACTACTGACTCCTTGAAGGTAACAGTTGTAATACAGGACTTAGATGAGGAAGAAGGGGAAAGGCTACAACAGGAAACCTCAGGTGATAAAACATCACAAATACAAGAAGGCCACGAAGAGGAGGGCGGTCCCGAATCACCCAAGGGAGAGGCTCGGATGCCCAAGTGGCTCGGAAAACAATTAGAAAAGAAGATCCCAGCCCCAACAAACCCCAAATAAATATTAGAGGCCATCCTGGCTCACGTCCATATTAGCACTAAGAAGAAGAAGAAGCATAAATTTATTTCCCAGCTGACCATGGACGCCTTGGGGTCAAGAACTGTGCAAATTTCCACCCTAGTAGTGGGTGAGGAAGGGGTTACTTATAATATTTCCACTATTAATTTGGTGACAACCACTAGGGAGCAGAAAATCGATCACCTCCAGGGATTCGTCACTACCATAGTGCAACAAATGAACAAAGACAAGACCTCTAAGGTGGAATTGAAGGCATAAGTGGTAGATTTGACAATGTATATCAAACAATGGTCCTCAATGGACAATCTGCCTACCACATCATCAAATCCTCCATTGTTGCTCTTAGCAGAGCACCTCAACAAATTAAAAAAAGGAAAGGATGTGTTGGCACTCTCAAATTCTGCAAATTTGAGATGCCTATTTCAAAATTTTGCTTCTGCACTTTCAGAAGTGCACCTAATGAATCAGTCCCAACTGACCTGCTTTGGAGGCTTGTAATTTTAAACTTGTTGATTGTCATGCAAAATCCATTTGCAGACATACTCAATATACATATGTGAGAAGGCATGTAAAATTTCAGCTTCCCATGATACATTCTGACAGGGTTTCGAAAAGTGAAGCTGGAAGGTTTTTGCACTGTTCTGCTATTTGCAGATTGTCAGTTTGTGAAACAACTTCTTGTTTGAGCTTGGTTTTTGCAACCAGTTCATTGTCATGTCAGAATGGATGCTGTTCCATATTCCCCATGCCTAAATGATCTTGGGTGTCATTTTTTAGAGCTTCATGATCTGATTTGCTATTTTTAGCAGATCGAAACGAAATGCAGTTGGTTCTGTTTTGCAGTTGCATTCCTAACAGTCTTTCTGAGAGGTCAACTTCGACCATTAATAACTTTTGATCGGTGATGTTTCAAAGCAATTCCTTTTGCACACATGCTCAGGGTACCTAATGAACTTACGTGTCTAATGGCAACTTATCAAGTGTTGATTTGTTATTTTCACAAATGGGCACTTGAATCAGTTTTAATTGGTGTAGAACAGTTGCTATTTCAGAAAAAGTTTAATCGAGCAACTTCGCAGATTAATATCCGATTCCTCGGGATCTGTTTCTCTGAGCCATCTTTTGCACTGTACTGATGGATCAAATGACTATGTACTTGCAAGTTTTTATGGTTTCACGAGGTCGTTTGATCAGTTTCCCAGGGCGATTCCAGAGTCAACCTGGCCTGTTTTGACTATTTTGCAAAAGGGGTAGAAAGCAACTTTTAATGGCGACCCAGTTCATGTTTTCACTTGATGTGCATTCAAAAGGTAATATCAGATCAATTTGAATCCGAAACTTGTTTGAAAAGGAAAATTTTTTAAGTCGGGCCACTTGGGGCCCGACATGCTTTGCATTGTTGTGGCGTTCTTCAAATATAATATTGCAGTCAAGATTGTGAGAACAGTATTGTTGGTGAATTGCTTGTTTAGTATTTCCTAAAGGAAATCGGTAGCAATCGGTAGCAATCAGGAGCAATTGGTAGCAATGGTCTAGACATCCATCAGAAGCACAATGAGGAGCATGGCATGGTTTTGAGAAGGGCATGTGTATCCATCGAAGCATTGAAGACAAACAAGTTCTTTAAATGTGATCCCATGGAATGTTGTGCTGGCTGATATACATAATGGTTGTGATGAAAATTCTTTAAATAACCTTTAAGAAAATACATTTGGCAACGACTGTGCTACATTCTACAAATGCAGTCACAATGTTTTAGGCCTGCGATGTGCATATTGAGATTAGCTTAAGTAACTATGAGTGTGACAACACACAAAATACTTTGTTGAAAATACTTCAGAAACTTTAAATGCAAATGTAATCAGAAAGGATCCAAACACAGAGGCCAACATAGAGTAAGAGCCCGAGCAAAGCAAGAGGGGAAGACTCTCGTAGAGAGGCAGAGGGCTCGATGGGGAGAACCTGTAGCCAATGGAAGAGCAGGTGAAAGGAGACCTGCGATGAAGGAGATCATGCCTAATGCGGGGATGCAAAGACCAGCAACACCAAGCATGGGGAAGCCACCAAGAATGCAGGGGTCGATGACTGGTAGAATGGATGATCCCGCGACCATGAGGAAAAGCCAGTGCAGGAGGCACGAGCAACCGACCAATGGAGGACACGATGCCAGTGTATTATGGAGGAGACTCCTGCATACAGGTGAGATCCACACTTGGCATAGGGGTGCGCTGGCCTGCAGAGAGTGGATGGAGTTGAAGAGAGTCGTGCACCAAGCAGTGTGTGAGAAATGAATAGCCGACAACCAAGAGATGGAGAAAGACCTGTGACCTGATGAAGATTTGCGAGTAGCTCGACGGTGTGGGGAGACCTATGCCTGGAAAAGGGGAGGCTCAAAGCATGGAGGTGGACGTGACCAGCATGAGAGCTTTGGAATAGGTATAGACATCCATCAAGGCAACAAAGGGAATGCCCGCGGGTAGTAGGTGAAGACCAATGGAGAGGTGTGACCATTGCCAGGCACGGGAACACCCAAAATGCAAGATTAGAGCATTCTCGTGGACCTCACGATAATGCCAATGACGTGGGGAAAATGTCTGCGGGGTATGCGATCATGGGAGGAGTTCGAAATTAAAATCTAAAATTTTAATTTTTACAATAATTTCAAAAAACGGTGGTGGGTCCCAGGAGAATTTCAAAGGGATGGGTAAAATTTAATTGATTACTCCATAGTGTAACTGGGTAAATAAAACATTCAAGGGAAAATGATAATATTAATCATTTTATGCTACATAAGGTGAATAAATTTATTCACTGATAAAATGGTGAATATTATTTTACTCAGGAGGTAAAATAAATGGATAGAAATATTTAAAATACCCAATGTGGTTTTTATTTTAAATGATAAAACATTGGGAGTATAATTGCCCCCATGAGTAAATTTTAAAAATGGAGAACTTATAAAGTGAATTTACTCTCTTTGGAGGAAAAAGTTCATTATTTGCCAAAGTATTGCTGTAGCAAATAAAGAGCAGAAAACAGAAACAGTTGTGCACGGGAAGAGATATTTTGAGCAGCTGGGTAAAATTTGAAGAATTTCCACATGGGCAGATTTTCTGTTGCTGGGCAATCATGAGCAGATGCTGTTTGAGAGAATGTTTGTTGTTGGAAGGAAGAGGAGAAGATATTTTGCAGATTTTTTGATCAACGGTGAATGAAGATTCCAGATGGCATTTTCGGATCAGTTTTAGGGCTACCTTCATTCTTTTATTTTTCATATCTTCTCTTCTCTTCTCATTGTACAGAGCTCTGAGTTTTTGTATTGGGCTGGGTAGATAGAAGTTTGTTAACTCTGAGTTATAGGGAGTCTAGAAGCTATAATTTCTGATTTTATGAGCAAATACAGCCAATTTGTGCAAATAAATCATGAAATGTCTTTGCATTTTCATGAATATCTTCAATTTGTCTCCATACTTGTATAGTTAAATCATATGAATTCAATAATACAAAGTGTTTTGAGTTTATCATCTCAAATTTCATGAGATTGTGTTATTTGTTTATGGGTCTATTTCAAAGAAATGGTTAAATACTGTCAGTAGATAATAGTGATTTTAAGTGTGCAGGTTGGATTTGATAAAGAGAAGTTGATTGATAATAGGAGTGGGATTGTTGGTGTAAGACACTAATAGTTGATGCAAAGCATCAACAATTTTAGATCCACTGGTTGAATGCCATTTGCTGATAAAGTTGTCTTATGTATTTGACTCCATAGCCCAGGATTGGCACTGATTTATCTTGCAGCTTAATACATCTCAGAAACAAAATTATAAATGTAAAATCATTCTTGTTCTTGTTTGTTTGGACACTTGTTCCTGTCATGTTCTCCTTGCTGATTAGTGAAATTCATCCAATATTTTGCCAATATTGAGTGATATTTTAAGTTTCTCAGCAATTCTGTGTGAGCATAACTCCATAGCCCAGGATTGGCACTGATTTATCTTGCAGCTTAATGCATCTCATAAAAAAAATTATAAATGTAAAATCATTCTTGTTCTTGTTTGTTTGGACACTTGTGCCTGTCATGTTCTCCTTGCTGATTAGTGAAATTCATCCAATATTTTGCCAATATTGAGTGATATTTTAAGTTTCTCAGCAATTCTGTGTGAGCATAATTTGTTAAGCAATATCCTATTACTTGTGTGTCTAGATTGTTTGATATTGCTAAAGGGTTACCCCCCTAGGTCTTACAGAGCCTGAAGTGTAGGGGAAATGTGTATCCATTCCATTTCCTATCAGTTGGCCACTAGGCTTTGTGGTTCTTCATAATGGAGGTTGGCTACCTCTTAGAGAACTGCAAATCCTAGTTGGGTTGCTATTTTAAACACCAACAGAATGGCAACTCTGCTGGGGAGTGTAATGAATGAACAGTCTCTAATTGCAGATCTGGTTTAAGTCAGAGTCAGTTATAATATAAACTGTTTTGTCCTATCATTGTTTTTATTGTGTTGAACACATGCATCTAGTTTTCCTGTGTTCCTTGTCAGTGTGTCGGGTGATGTTTGAAATCTTGTCCAAAGTCACGAGTGCAAAAGCAAAGTGCAAACACTTCATCATTCCCAATATTTTGGGTGGCGACTCTGATATCTTGAACAACAAATTTTACATAAACTACTACAAGCAACGTGCGAAGGAAGGTTCTCAAACACCAAAGGGCATGAAGAAGACAAGAAATTATACAAAAAAGAATCTTGAGCCAATGATAGAGCTCGAGTCAGGACAAGACAAGAAATGGGTAAAAGTAAATGATACCCCAAGTAAGTCTATTTCATCTCCTATTGCTTTTTCTCCTACTTTAAATACCGAGGTGAGTAGTGCTTTTGTAAGCGAAAATTCCTCAGATACTATTATGTCTAAATCAGATCATGGTAGTTTCCCTTTTGAAATGGCAAGAGAAATCGAAGTTGATATATCTAAAGAGGAGTATTGATGGGGTTTCTAGGAACAGGATAAAACGGTCCCAGAAGCTACTACACCTGGTGCCATATCCATCTTCATTGGGCAAAATTTTAAACCCAGAGGAACTCCTTTAAGTGAGGGGATGCCTTTTTTTCAAGAAGAAGATCAGGCAGAACAGTCATACTACACCCCAGCTCCTAGTGAGGTGGGGGATATTGTTGAAAACGAGACGGATATAGACAAGGATATGCAAATCCTGATTGAGGAAGAAAGGAGGTTGCAAGAGGAGGAAGATAATAGAGATAGAATAAGAAAAGAAAATTGGGAGAGATGTCGAGCTAAGAAACTCGAAAGAAATGTCCAAAAGAAGAAGGTTGGAAAGATGAGGGAAGAGGCAACTAAGAGAAAATCCTTTGAGGATAGGGTGGCTAAAGCGGCTGCTAACAGGGCATGTGAACTATCTAAAATAACAATCTCAATGGGAGTTTCTACTACTCCCACATATACTTCATCTATTCCGTCTACCAAAGGTGTAGATGCACCTGTCGGAGCTAAGAAAACAACCTTTCAAGACCATGGGAAAGCCCTTATTGACCAGTCTAGGAAAACTTCTCAAGGTTTTTCAAATTACAAACATTCTGTTAATACTAATGATGAATTGAATAGTCTGGTAGGCAAAGGGACAGGAACTGATCTTAGATCATTAGATTTCCCACAAAATCCTAAGATCTTGGGGTTACAACTGTTGAATGATAAGTTACAAGCTGATTTGAGAAAAGCTAAAATAGAAGCTGCCAATGCTGAAGTATCTAGGAAGATAGCCTTTCTTAAGACGTCTTCAGAAAACCCTCAAGCCTCTGGTTTGGGTAATAGTCAAAGTGAGTCATTAAACAAAAAGTCTGAGAAGCAAGCCTATACAGAGGGTTGCAGTGGTAATAAAGGTGGTGGAAGTGGAGAAGGCTATAATATTGTCAGCTCATACTTAGAGAATGGAGACGCAAGCACTGCCAAGGTTAAGCCATCAGGTAGTGTCGAAAAGGGTAAAGGTGGGGATGACAAGAAAGATATTGAACAACCCATTACCTCTAAAAATGGACGTGGAGGCGGAGCCTCTCAGGTTGACAGATATAGGCAGTTATGTTTTAATAATATTAGGGGGTATCCAAATCCAGTCCCGGATAATGCACGAAAACATCTTCCCAAATTCACGAGTAATAATGCTTTTAGTGGAGAAGATCGTTTGAAAGCTTTTCAAGGCTTTGTCGAAGATTTTGAACTCTGGGATGATAATGTTGCCATGAAATATTTTATGCAATCATTAGTGGAGGATGCTAGGGATTGGTACAAAGGGCTACTTGATGGTAGTATTGATTCTAGAGATGCCTTTTATAGACTTTTCAGGGAACAGTATGGGGATAGGACTAATCCTAGGTTCAAGCTGAATGACTTCAATAATATTACTAAGGGGCATAATGAACTGGTCACTGAATTTAATGCTCATTTTCAGAAGGCTATGACAAGAGTTCCTGCATATCTGAGATCCAATGAAAGTGCATTCCTAGTTGTGTATTATAATGCCTACGATGCTAAAATGTGCTATTTACTGAGAGATAAAGATCCTCAGAATTTAAGGCAGGCGTATAAGATGGCAGTTAATATTGAAAATAATAGAAGGGCTTTGGGTAAAGTGGGAAGAAGAGAGGATCCTAAGGCTTTCAAAAGTGTGAGAAATCAAACAGAGAAAGTTGGTAAACCTACTCCAACTGATGATAAGATAGATCAAGTCCTTACTCTGTTGCAGAAACAAGCAAAGAATGATAAGCCTCACTTCCAAAGAAATGAGAGACCCCCAAGGTTACAAGATTATCCTTATAATACAAATTGGAATAATGGTAAGCCCCTTCAAGGAAATATGAAACATAACCAAGTTCCACCCAATCCTCTACAAAGGCAGTTTGTGAATAATGCAGAAAATCTACTATGGTGTGAGATTTGTGGAATGCCACATTCTCAACAATAGTGTGCAGTAGCACAATCAATGGTGGACTCTCAAGATGATCAGGAAGACTCCCAGCCTCCCCAAGACCCAGACATAATGATCAATGTATTGTTGGGATCAGCTGATTTGGCCTGTGATGATTATTCCTTAGAAGATGAGTCTTGTGCTCGAGATGTTAATGCTCAGAGGCAACAGAATGACATATATCATCAAGAAGTGTTTCCAAATGAAGAAGATGATGATGATGATTATTTTGTGAATGAGTTTGAGATAGATGACACAGTGTTGAGGAGACCTTCTGATGAAGAAATTGAAAAATACACTGTGGCTTTAGTTGCCAGGGCAAGGAACAATATACAACTGAGAAATAGGATAGTCCCTGGTGATTCTAGTAAACCTTGCAGTTTGTTCATAAAGGAGAAGGAGGTATTTAAGCCAAAAGCAATTTTGGAGGCTAAAAATATTGATCCAAAGCCTAAAGAGATAAAAGAGAACCTAGGATATGGGAAAAAAGGTAGACAAGGCCAAAGAAAATGGTGAAGTTGTACTTCAAAATAATAAAGATAGTAACCAGAAGTCTTCTGGTAAAGAAATTTCAAAGGGGAAAGAAAGGATAATGTCTGAAAGAATATGCTTCCTCGAATTACCAAAGTATACCTCAATAGATATGTTCCAAGTGCTTTCGCAAGTTAAGGTTACTGTTCCTTTCCTAGAAATGATGAGGATAGATGAGTATAAAGACAAGACTGTTGCACTTATAAATAGTATTCCCACGAATAGAAGAGATGAAATAGTATTTGATCAGAGTAACATAGAAAAGCGAAAGATAGTGGAAGAAGTCACTACAGAGAGTCCGCAAATATATTTGGGGACTACAGTTAGAGCTAACCCAAATCATGTCAATCATTTTTTCTTAAGCTTGATAATTGATGGAAAAATGCTAAGAAATTGCATGATTGATTCAAGAGCATCTAACAATGTGATGCCAGTAAAAATAATGCATGCAATGGGGCTAATAGTTGATAGTACATATGGTAAATGCTATGCAATGGACTCTAGGGAGGTACCTGTTATAGGTATCATAAATGATGTTCTGTATAGATTAGCAGTCTTTCCTGAAAAGGAATTACACATGAGTGTTACAGTGGTTGATATTCCACCAACCTATGGTATGTTGTTGTCTCGGCCTTGGAGTGCTTCGATGGGTGGAAGCATACAGTGTGACTTATCTTTTACTACCTTTTCTATTGAATAGAAAGATGTTAAGGTAGATAGGGAAAAAAGAGCCCCTCATATGATTAAAAATGTGGAGGACCCATTAGAACTTGTCAGAATTAACTTTGTGGAAACTGATTTGGATAACTTCTGTGTTGAAGAAGATAACACATAAGAGCATACCCGACCAACACCTATTGATAAAGAAGCTTCAAAGGAATTATCAGAAGGAGATTTATGGATCATGCATTTTGATGGATCTTGCTCCAAAGAAGGCTCAGGAGCAGGAATATACTTTGTTTCACCACAAGGTAAAACTTTCAAGTATTCATTCTTACTGCAATTCTCCTATACTAATAATGTTGCTGAATATGAAGCTCTCATACTTGGTCTGAAGATAGCCTCAAAACACGGTATTAAGGCGTTAAAGGTTTTGGGAGATTCTGAATTAGTGGTTTCCCAAATAAGATCCCGCTTTGCAGCTAAAGATAAGAGGCTCGGACAATACCGAAATGCAATATGGGATATCATTGAAGGATTTAATGCTTTTGGCATTGAATGGGTTGAGAGAGGACATAATGCTAGAGCATATCTACTAGCAAATATTGCTGTTAAACTTGATGATGTCACTTTTGGTGGCATCTCACAAATAGAAGTACAAACTAGGCCTATAGTACCTGATAATGTATGTAACTGGCAAGTGTTTGATGATGACACTGATAGTCTACAGTTTTTGCATTGTGTAGATCAATACGAAAGCCAAGAAATTGATTTCGGTTCATTTGTAACTAATGTGGACGGTAAGGAAATCTTATTCGGGAATGAGATTATCTAGCTTAAAACTAATACTATCCCTAGGGGTTTGGTTGCACTTGAAAGGGTGTTTGATGGCCCTGATATGTCAAAAGCCAAGCAAACGTCATCTCATAAAGATGACCTAGAGGAAGTAAACCTAGGAACATAAAATAATCCTAAGAATGTCTATATTGGAAAGAAAATGAAGCCTCATGTTAGAAGCATGTTGATTACCTTGCTTCGAAAATATAGACATCTTTTTGCTTGGTTGTATGAAGACTTGAAGGCATACAAGGAGGATTTGTTTCAGCATGAGATCCCATTAAAACCTGATATGAAGCCTTTCAGACAAAAACAAAGACCTATCAATCCTACCCTGCAACCTAAAATGCAAGAAGAGCTTGCTAAATTAAGGGAGGCAGGAATTATCAAACCAATTAGACATTCATCTTGGGTCTCTAATCTGGTACCTGTTAGAAAAAAGAATGGGGATATTAGGCTATGTGTTGATTTTAGGAACTTGAATATGGCCTCTTTAAAAGACAATTACCCTTTGCCCAACATGGAGGCTATGCTGCATAAGGTCATAGGTTGTGAATTATTATCATTAATGGACGGATTCTCCGGTTATAATCAGGTCATGGTTAAAGAGACTGAGCAATTTAAGACTACTTTCACCACACCATAGGGTACTTATGTGTATGTCAGAATGCCTTTTGGATTGATAAATGCTGGTGCGACCTTTCAAAGAGCAATGGATCTGGCTTTTGCAGATTTTATTGATCTTTTCCTTGCAATTTATCAAGATGACCTTACTGCTCATAGTAAAAAAGAAGAGGACCATTATGCCCATTTGGAAAAGATTTTTGGTAGAGCTTTGGAATATGGGATATCCCTAAACCCCAGAAAGTGTGCATTTGGGGTGAAGGAAGGAAAACTCCTAGGACACATTGTTTCAAAAGATGGAATTCGGATTGACCCTGAAAGAGTGGCTGCTATTGATAAAATCATACAGCCAAGGAATGTGAAGGGTATCTAGTCTTTCTTTGGACAAATAATTTTTTTAAGAAGGTTTGTCACAAACTTTGCTGAATTGTCCGCCCAATATCTAAGATGTTAAGGAAGGGAGAAAAAATAATATGGATAGGAGAACCATCTGAAGCCTTTCAAGCTATCAAAGATGCAATCAAGGAGGCACCTATCCTCAAATCCCCAAATTATTCAAAACCATTCCAATTATTTTCTTTTGCCTCTTTTCATACTATAGATGGTGTACTGTTACAGAAGAACAATGATGGTTTTGAGCAACCAATTGCATTCTTCAGTAAATCATTGCAAGCTGCAGAGTTGAAATATGACACATCTGAGAAACAGGCATATGCCTTGGTAAAGGCAGTAAAAAATTTCAAACCTTACCTAATGGGAGCAGCTATTGTTGCCTATGTACCAACAGCCGCAGTAAAAGATATCTTTACTCGACAAGAAACTACAGGTAGAAGATGCATATGGATTAATAGGATCCAAGAATTCAATATTGACATACATATTACTAAGCTTGTAATGGGTCAGGGCCTAGCCAAATTAATGGCTGAGGAAAATTTGGAGGTCAATCAAATTAACCATGTAGAGCAACACAATATTGCACCTATTTGTGACATGCAAACCTATGGATGGTATAGGATAATTGTGGAGTACTTGCAGACAATGCAATGTCCTGAAGGTATGCCCCTTATTGAAAAAAGAACCCTTAAACTACAAGCAATCAGGTATGTCATTATTAAGGATGAACTATGGTGGATAAACCCTGAGGGCATTATACTCAGATGTGTGGATGGAGATCAAGCTGAGGACCTGATGATAGAAATGCACAAAGGAGTTTGTGGAGGACATTATATGGCTAAAACAACAACCAATAAAATTCTAAGAGCAGGATATTGGTGGCCTACTGTATTCAAGGATGCACACGAATATGTTAAAAGGTGTGATGCTTGTCAAAGATTTTTCGAGAAATTAAAGTTCTCTGGCAACCTACCATTAAGACCTGTCTCTGTTTTTGCTCCTTTCCAACAATGGGGTATAGATTTTATTGGAGAAATATCTAAAAAGTCCAGTGGGGGACATGCATGGATATTGGTAGCTACAGATTATTTCACTAAGTGGATTGAAGCAATTCCAACTAGAAGGGCCACAAGCAAAGTTGTTATTGACTTTTTAACTGAAAATATTTTAAGCCGATTTGGGGTACCTAACAAAATTGTGTCAGACAATGCAATGTAATTCAGATAAGAAGAATTTGTAAATTTTTGTAATCAGTATGGCATCACTGTTTCATATTCATCCCCATATCATCCCCAAGGGAATGGACAGGCAAAATCTAGCAACAAGAGTTTGATGAAGATTGTTAAGCGTATGATAAAGAAGAAGAAAAGGGAATGGGATTCAAACTGAAGCTGGCACTATGGGCTGATAGGATTACTGTTAAAAAGGCAATTGGTCATTCTCCTTTCAATCTAGTCTATGGGATAGAGGCACACATTCCTCAAAATAACTTATTGAAAATGTATAAATTTGTCCAGGAATATGATGATGATGTGTGTGACGAAATGCAACTTAGGATGGAAGAGTTGAGTCAACTTGATGAAACTAGAATGGAAGCACATAAGAGAAATGAAAAGTTACAGCTTCAGGTGAAGCACCTTTGTGATAGGAAGGCAGTAGAGAGAAAATTTGATGTTGGAACCATGGTGCTGCTCTGGAATGTTAGATCAGAAGACAAAGGCAAACATGGAAAGTTTGATCCCCTTTGGTTGGGCCCTTATATTGTTATGGATACGCATGGGGAAGATTCATATTTTTTACAATCACTTACGGGTGAGATTCTTGAGCTTCCAGTACATGGACAGTTCCTGAAATACTATTTCTCTTGAAATAGCCCTTTTCCATGTATGTTTTGTAGTCCTGTAAATAGTGTTTGTGGGTTGGTCATTTTTGTTTTTTGGTTTGTTTGTTTTCCCTTTTCAGGCTTGTTCCTGGTTTTGTTTCTCTCTTTGTCTGGTCTGCGTAACCAAAGATTTTGGATTCTTGCTATACCCATAAGGGGGCATACATCCCCAGTTGGAGCCATTGGTGGAGCTTTTATTTCCTTCCCTTCTATGGTGGGTTTACTTTCATTACTTTCTACTAGTCTGGGCATTGGGGCTTTTTCTTTCTGAGCGTTGACTTGCTATCGACAGTGATTTGTCACTTCAGTAATATTTTATCCCTTTTTGGCCATAGCTTTACCGGCTCTTTTTACCCATCCTTCTGGTCTTGTGTCATGACCTTTGCATTCCTATGGTTTTGGCCAACGAATTTTTACAACTTGACCATTTTCGATCCCAAGGGTTATTTCCCCGTCCACCTAGTCGGTCCGCTACTTTAAAATAACTATTTTCGCATGTGCAGATTATACTGACCGATGGATGCCGCGACTCTAATCTTGATTGTTCATCGCACACCTCGCAGGGTTTGTGCTTATGTCATGAAAAATGTTGCGAGGCTTGCGAGATGCTGCCACCTGTTGCAGAACATGGTGGGACTTGTTTTAATTACTGATCGAGGGTGAACACTGGTGATGACGACTGTGTACCTTCCGATGCATCTCAGTCATTCCTCGCTGACCTCGCGCAATTAAAACGTCAGTTTTAATAATGTTGTGAGGTATGCGATTGGTTGACGCATGGATGTTGATGTTATCAAGGGATGAATGTGGTGGGACCCGCTCTGTGCTGATGTGGTACCTGATGGACAAATTTCTTGCTCGCCTGATGACTGGAATGCGGATGTGGCATTTTCAAAATATTTTTGACTTAATCTGGGCCGTTCGCCTGGTCAGCTGTGCTTTTGATCGATGACTCATTTTCAAATGAATTGGTGTTGTACTATAGCCATTCTAACTCGCACGAGCGAATAGTAATGGTCAAGTTCGACTCGGCCTGCATAATTAAATTCCAAAGGATTAGTAAAATGCTATTTCGGTGTTGCATTTTCCAATTGTGGGAAATCATCTGGTGCTGAAGGAAGCAGCCATTAGCACAATTCTCCGGTCTCACTGCATTTGACGCTCTACAAAATAAACCATAAGTGTTCATACGCCTTCTCTTATGTTTTCAGAAGGTGTTAACATAGCCTGCTAAACAATTTGTAACTGTTGTCTTTTCGGTTCCTGGTGAATTATTGAACAAATTTGCTTTTAGAGATTATATAGGTAATTACTAGGGAATTTTGAATATAAAAGGATTTTCTGTGATGAAAAAAGGGAAAGGAAGGTGTAATTATTTATCATCTAAAAACCCTAGTTCGAATTATTGTCTACTTGATATTAATGGCACCCAAGGCACGAGCTGCTGGTTCCGAGGTTGTGCCTAGGGGTTATTCACAGGATATTATTGATTTGTTGAAGCCTTCTACAAGCAAGAAGCAAGATGAAAGGGTATTTTTTTATGGACCCTTGATTCAGGAAGGTTTGGTGGATAAACAGTGTACAATTCGCGATGCTGAATTGCCATACACTGGTTGGCAGTTTTTCTCCAACTAGTTTGGAAATAGAAATTTGTCAGTCCCTTTGTGTAATCCGTGGAGATTGGACCTGGGTAAACTGGTGGTACCCAATGTCTATGAGGATGTTGACCTAAAGGATGTTGCTGTGAGGTATGACCCTGTGACCCAAACTTTCAAAACACATATGGGCAAGCAAATGATCAGGGTAACCAGAGAGGAAATTATAGAGATTTTTGACTTGCATGAATGGAGCCAGGATATGATTCCCATCAATTTGGAGGTCTTTAGGGAGGAATATAGAAACACCATGGGTTTAATTAGGACATCCCTTTTGTTACCCCATTTAACTGTGTCGGGAAGAGGAAAAAATCAAAAGAAAGTTGTTATTGGCAGGAATGAGCTTGAGCCTTTCCCGGTGGACTATTTCGCCCCCCATTTTAAGAAGACCGTTTATGCATTATGTCAGGTTTTGGGGATTGATTTGAAGAAGAATTTGCCTATAGAGGTGATGTATATGGCTGTAAACATCCAACATCCTGGTTATAATGTAGTGTATGATTTTGCTACTTACCTTGCAGAGAAGATACATTCTGGTTTAGCAGCTTTGAAACTGGGAAAGAATTGGGTAGGGTTGAAATGGTATTCCCTGCTATTTCACATGTTTCTGTAAGGGGTCAGGTTGTGTTTGAAAAGGATATGGAATTAAGGAGAAGAGAAGGAGACATTGAGATGCCTGTCCAGTATTGGACTAGGGTCTTGGACATGCATGATTATAAATCTGATTATGTAACCTTCCATAATGTTTTCGGATCCAAATTGAGAAAGGCCTTGGTGTTTGATTCCCTCAGGATTCCAAAGGAAATTCATGATTTCTTAAGACCGATGGATAGGAGGCCTGAGTTGAATCTAACACATAATTGGGGGGAGATTATCCATAACCATAGCACTACAGTTTTCAAGGTTTTTGGTACTAATGCCATCCCGTCTGTTCTACCCAGGGAGGTCCCCCTTAGACTTGGTTTCATAGAATTCATGAGGCAATTGGGAGCATCTCATGATTTTCATTTGCCTGCTGAACATAAGAAGGGATCTTTCTTCCCTGAGTATACTGCTTTTGTCGATTTTGTCATGATAAAGGGAGGGTGGAGAAATTTGTATTAACTGCTCAAGCCATATAGGCTAAGGACTGTACGCCCTAGGAATCATGATCCTGAGGGTTTTATCTCCCAAATGAAGGCTAAGCACTGGACTGGGACCTTTGTCCATAATTTTTTTTTTCTTGATGATATCATCAGGAACATTTTTGACTTAAACTTACAAGATGAGAGGAAGGCAAAATTCATTGCCTATTAAAAAATGGTAAGAAGAAAACAGAAGGAAATACCTGATTTTGATCCTGTACCTAGTATCAGTGATGAGCTCAGTAAGATAAATTATGCTCTTGACAATTCTGATAGTGTAATAGGGGTCTTAAAAGAAGAAAGGATTGTAGAAGAAAAGGGAAGGTCACAAGTTATTGAGGAGTACCCTGAGGTGAGAATTGAAGAAAGGCCTACTTATCAACCTCAGGGGAAGATAAAGGTATTTTCTAGGAGAAAGAGAGGTAGGACAGGGGAAGTTACAATAAGTAATGCACCTTGTGTCCCAAGGCAATCAGTGCCCAGTATTGTTGATCTGGATTCTCCTCCAAGAGTTTTAGAACCGACTCACTCATCATCCCCAAAGAGGCATAAGACTGATAGTATGAGGGATGTCGGCTAGGGGGATAATGATGAGGAAGAGATTATTGTAACTCCAGATGAAATAAATCTGGAGTTGCCATTAGACCCATCTGACATTGCAACAAGTTCAAGAGTAATCACCTTAAGATTGGGGAAGGATGAAATTAAAGGGATTACAAACAATGATGACTTGAGAATGGAGGCTTGCAAGGAGTTCATGATGGATGACTCTTTTATTCATACCCATACTTTTGAAGATTTTGTATGGAGAGCTCATCTCTCATCTTATACTGAGGCAGTAGCTCATGAATGAAGTCTGCATCCAGAGCTCCCAGAGCAAGTAATCCAGTCAAGGGTGAGAGTGCAGATGAAGGAAAATTTTAAAGAGATCACAGAGATCACACCAAAATAGGGTAGGGCATTGGTTCAGAAGTGTGGAGTATTGTTACTCCCTAAATGGGATATTGCTAATGCTGTGGTATTTGAGACCATAAGAAGGGCCAATAGGCCATTACCTGCATTAGATGAGGAGGCTGCATTGGCACTTAAAGGATCAGCCATTAGTGAGGAATGGGATGCTCTGGCGATATGGTCATTATCCACTGGGTCTAGAAAGCCTATTGTTGCAGAAGCATTTGACTTCAGTGGTCATTTAGTTGTGAAAAGAGTTGCTGATACTCCTACGTTGGAAGCTGTTGATATGGTTGTGAATGTTGCTAAATTCACTAGGGCAACTGTGGAGGATTTAACCAAAAGCTGAGATACTCTGAGAAGCCGAGATACTCTGAGGAGCCAGTACAATGACATTATTATGGAGTATAAGAAAAGTTAGCAAAAGGTGGCAGAATTGGAAATTGAGATGGCCTTACTGAGACAATAGATGGAAACCTTGAGGTCTCAAAGGCAAGATAGTTGTAGCCATACTGTTCCTGATCCAGCAATGGAGCATCCTCAACCTTTTGCATAGGAGTAATCTTGGGCAATTGTCCCATATAATATGGGACAAGTGCCTATTGCATTTGAAAGGGCCAGTGACTTGGGTGGAGATCCTTCTAGAGAAGAGTTAATCCAGCAAGTGAGAAATATAAAGAGATGGTAAACCAAATCCAGGAAGCAGTAGGAAGGAATAACTCAGAAACTATTGATATTGTGCTAAGACACTTACATAAACAGGTCCAAAGCAAGCTAAATGGTGTTCATGCAAATTATGCTTTAATGTTGCAAGCACTCGAATTATTTCCAAAGGACAGAGAATTGGCAATCCCTCTGTTAAATAGATGGGGTCCTAGAATGGAGAAGTTAAAACTCATGGCAATTGGGGCAAAACAACATGGGAACAAGTATCCTATAGTCATCACGACATATCAATTTGTTAAGAGTATTGTAGAGGAAAAGTTCCAGGGGTCTACTGCTCCTATGGAGTCTAAAATTAAAGCATTGAAGAATATTTATGATGGAAAAGACTTGACTCCACTACTTCATATTTTGCATAATCAAGATGAGGTTAAGCCTTTGCAGGTATGGAAGGAGCAGATGAATAATATAATGATTGCCCAAACGCATGAGATATGCAAAAATGCTGATATCCGTATGTTGGAAAATACTCTGGAAAAGTTATCGTTTGTCATTAGTTTCTTGGAAAACTTTGATAAAATGGCCACGTCATGAATGATAAGGTATGTGCCTTACCGAAAGATGGTGGACCAGGTGGTGACTTTTAATTGGCCATTTGAGGAGGATTTCAAGTCATGGAAAAGGGTGTTCACCGATGAACTTGAGTTGTGAATGAATTAATCGAGAATTGCAATTTGGTCATGTATAATATAGGTCTAGCCTTAGATATTATATTTTTTGCATTCTCTTTCCGAATTCAAGTACAGTTTGTTCGAATGAAATCAGTGCAAAACGGTTAAAAGATGCTTTGATGTCAGGAGAGGGATACTTGGAACAATGCCTTTTCTTCCTCCACTACAAACTAATGATCACTTTTGTTTTTGGCTTTTCCCTCTCTTACCAACGAATGATGTAAAGATAACTGATTAGGGATTAGCGGTCCAATAACAAATGGACATGTGTATTCTCTGGCCTGAAGCTTGTTGGCTCCCTTGTTTTATAAAAGGGAATTCTGGGCTGAGAAAAAGGTCTGCTGAAATTACTCAAGATGCATAGGATAAGAGTCAAGTAGCATAGAGAGAAGAATATGTCCAGGTTTTGAAGTTTTGAATCTGAATTGAGAACTTAGTAAATCATGAGGTTCTTGAGCATGCTTATGTTAACCTTGTTATTGTTTTGAGTCTATTTTCTCTCTTATTGTGTTGGTTTGTATGAATTATTAATGAAATATCGATCCAAGATGATTTTCGTTAATGTCCATTTGTTATTTACTGTGGATTATGTTTGACTATAGCTCTGGTTTAAAGAACTAGTTAAATGCTTCAGTTATTCAATAAGTTTATTTGAATTTACACATAGGATTTATCAAGGAGTAATAAACTCAAGTATCGATGTATGAATTGTAATGCTATTCACACAGATCATAGGTGCTTTGCATGAAAGTCACCCTATAGTTCAGTTTCTGGTTTGACTCCGTGCTTTAGGATAAGGCACTAGAACTCTAATTGCTTTTTGTCCTTGTATTTCGTGTTATTGCTTTAGGAAATTTCAATCGAATAACTCACAACAACACACTTAGGTGTTATTTCAATTCCTTGTTGAATAGATCTAAGCTTTTCTAAGAAATAGCCAATTTCCCGAAGGTTTATCTCTTTAGACATTAAACGGGAATTTATCTGTTGATTGTCCATGTACAAGCAAATCATTTCTATCATAAAGGACAACATATTTTAGGAAAACCCTCCTGGATTTTACAGAGTCTGGAGTATAGGAGAGATAGCAACTTTGTTATTATCATCTCATTAAGTTGGCACAATACCTTCAAGACTTTAATAATTAAGCATGGCAGGCCTATAGAAGCTCTTGTGGGTTCTGCTGGGTTGTTATAAAAAATGCCAACAAGATGGACTAAGACCACCGAGGACTGGTTCCAACAGGTCCTCTACAACGACAACTTGGGCATTAGTTGTGTTGTCAGAGCAACAAATTTTTTTATGGATGTACACAAATACCTCGAGGACATGAGGAAGACCTACACAAAATTCCTAGAAGTATACAAGATTACGCATCCTAAGGTCAAGACAATCCTTAGATTTCCTGGTAGAACAGTAAAGAAGGAACTTGCTATGGTTGAGAAAGATCTCTGGCTCGTAGAGAATTGGAAATTGGACTTGGAGAATAGAAAATAAATATTGGAATAGGTGCTCCATGAGGTTGAGAAAGATTTGGATTGGGTAAAGGAAATCGGGATAGCATGTCTTGATTATCTCAAGTTAATGGCATGTAATGATATGCCTACCACAGAGATAGATCCAGAAAAAGTGAAGCCCCACTCTCATAAGAAAATGGAGGAAGGATCCACGAACGAGCTCACCACAAATTTTATGGGTTTTGCTGCTCGTGCCTTCGCCAGGTAGAGCAAGTTTTGTAGGATGCAACTAAGAGCAATGGAGACTGGGAGACGATCACATGGAGGTCCAAGAAATCGAACTTCCAAGTGATTCAGTCGGATATCATGGAATGGGATAAACTTCATCCCTTGGTTGGAAGATTCGTGGAATATGCCACAAAACAAAAGGAAGCAGGGACACCTATTATAGATGATGAGTTCCTCACCAAGTAGCTGCAATGAAAAAGAAAATAAATAGTAATCTGCTAAATGACAAAAGGCTACAGTGCTGTCACAAAAGACAAGATGGGCTAAAGGAAAAAATGTAATTTAAAATTGTAAAATATCTGGGGGTAGGTGAAACCATAATGTAAAGTGAATATTGGCCACACAATGAGATCAAATCTTGACCACATGTTTTGATTTTTAGAAACTATAAATAGGGGTCTCCTCCTCTCATTTTAGGAGAGTTGAGTTATTGTAAAGGCATGTTGTAGAAATATCAATAGAATTTAATTGGCTTTTGGTGGATTATTGTGTTTCTCTTGCATGTTACATGGTTCATCTCCCATAGTTAATTGATTTAGAAAGATTTACTTTTCTTTTTTAGCTATTTTAGCTTGCTTTGATAGAGTGGTTAATGCTTTTCAATGGTTCTGAAGTTTTTTTGTTGTGTTGATGCCTTTCTTGTCCATACTTTTGGCTGTTTACTGATGGTGGAAAATTGTGTAAAGTTAGTCTAGGCATAAATTTGAAGCTTCTCCTAACTTTTATTATTTGTTCATGCATGTTTATGGTGGATGAATGGTTGAATATTTGCAGTCCTTAGAAGCTTGCAAAAATTTCATGTTATTGTGCACAAATCTGGTTAAGTGAAATTCTGTTTTGAGGAAGTTGTCCACAATAGAACCCTCCATGATCATTGTTCATTGCTAGTTGCAGATCTAAGAAACTCTTCCCTTCCCCGCACTTTTTCTCTTTTTCTTTTAATAAATAGCCTATGCTAAGGTTCATTGCACATTGTAAAGTCAAATCTCAGATCAATATAGGAGTTTAATATTGTTGTCCGAACCTACAACAAATTGCACATTAACTTCCCACTTCAAGAACTCCATTATGAGATCCAACTTCCTTCTAGCCTAACTTCCATAAGTCTTCCCTATGATTACTAGAAAAATCACATCAAATACCAACTGAAGAATTCCATGCATGTCATGACCTGACACCCGAGAGATCTTGGGGTAATTTTCAGCAACTTGTTGTTGGAGATTGCCTTTCAAGAAATATGATGCACCTATGCATTACCTATGTTGCGAAAGTGCTAAAACACCCATCAACAAAACTGGCGCTAGAAGGAGGGCGAATTTGGAGCTAAGTTGGATCGAATTGGGTCTTTCTCCCCTGAAATATTTTACATGATACTAAGGTCTACACCAAACAAAGGGGAATTCCAAGAGCTACCACCCCCTACCTCAGCTAAGAGAGCTAAGAAAGGGGAAGCATCCACCTCCAATACATTTGATCGACCCATCTCTCTTTCATCATTATCCTCCTCTTCTATCCATTCACCTCCGATTACTCCTTCATCTTTGGCAGCACATTCTCCCGTTATCCCCTCCAAATAACCTTCTAGGCTGCCGCTTCCCAAGGGTTGAACATTGCCTTCCAACCCAACGCCTTCCCATTTTCGGGTGCTGTCTCATTGGCTGTTGTCCCTCTTCCGCAACCCCAAGTCAATTTGGCGCGTCCACCTCCACCATCGCCTCCCATGGCGTGGTTGGGAAAAAATCCGTCTCATTTGACCTTCAACCTTTACCATGACATGCCAAAGAATTTGGAAAGGTTTTTCCCAAAGTTCAACCCTCGAGACCTGCAAGGACAATGAAAGAGCATGTAAAGATCTTCTAGATAGCCTTGAAGACCATGCAGATTATACATGAAGATGTTGCTTGCCCACTCTTTCCTTACTCCTTGGGTGAAGAGGCCTTTTACTAGTATTTCAACTTGTCGACGAGATCAATCGATACATGGGACCTTCTGAAGGATGCTTTCTTGCATAAATTTACAACCCTAATCAGCCCTTCAAAATTGTATCGACAGTTTATGTCTGTTCAAAGGGAGATTAGCGAACTGATCAAATCCTTTAATGATCGGCTCCATAGGGAATACACTTGGTTACAAGCCCCATATTTATTCAATGATGTTGTTGCTCTGTCAGTTTATTATGCGGCATTAGACAGCCTCACTACAACATTGGTGAAAAGGATGCGACCACCTTCTACCAGATTAGTGGATGCCTACGCGGAGGCCGTCATAGCCAGTATAAACTTTGGATAGAATATCTTCGAACCACTTCCCTTTTTGGGGTAGGCTTCTCATCCCACATAGATTGAATGATTTACTTAGGCTCTGCAGCATCATACACCCCTTATGAATCTGGTGCCACATTTGCCTATAGTGCTTCATTCGGGACAACCAATGAACTAGACACCTCTAGTTCCTTATTACTTGCTGCTCCAGTAGTATAAATTCCACCCTCAACCGCCCCAAGTGCCGATGTACCTTCAGGCCTCCGAGTTCCCACTCATTCACCAAAATCAACCGATGGTGCAACTGGTTTTTCTTCAAAATTTAGCTTCTCAACCGAGAAGCATAGAGAAGGACCAGATCGACGAGCTAACAAAAATGATTAAGAAAATGTCTACAAAGATGAATCACTTGAGGAATCAAAATAATCAGCTACAGGCTTCAGAGAGAAACATCGAGGCCAATCAGAATCGGGACAACCATGATGTTGGCACATCTTCTGGTCAGAATTATGAAAGAGGTCAGGGCTCAAGACAAAAATTTGATAGAAGGCCTTCCTAGAGGTAGAATCAAACATGGAACACCATGCCAAATAATGGAAACATTCCTATGCCCTTGGATCAACCCAACAATAACGAAAAGACTACAAGCGGGTTCTACTTGGCTGAGGCTGCCTTGTCTGACTGGTGCCGCATTCACAAAACAAGCCAACATTCAGAATTAGATTGTCCAAAATTCTAGACAGCTGCTAAGTTTTTTTAGATAGAGTTTCAAAATTTCATAGATAGCTCGGGATGTAGGGACATCATCCCTTCTGAACCATATAAGTCCTCGGTGTTGGTGGTCAACCAGGCTCCCTTCCCAAAGGTTGAGAGCAACATGCCTAAAAAGGAAAGTGCAACTATAAGAAACAACAAGGCAAAAGAGGTAAGTACTGAAAGTTCTTTGGCTCAAATTTTTGATTGAATAGACAATGGTCCCGTAGATGAGGAAGAGCCTAGGGAAGACGAAGTCCATATGTTTCACCAGATGACTACCCTGTATGACCTTAGGAACATACAGGCTGGTGGGCATGCTGGTGGTCCTTTTACGACCTCCACCCCACCTAACAACTTCAGTACCCCTCCTGACCCACATGATAGCAATAATTTGGGCTATCCTCATGTACCCATGCGGTACTTTAACAAGAATAGGAGCAAGGTCAAAACCAAAATCAGCCCACTAGCTCCTCTGAAAAATAACACTTATGATGCAATAATTGAGCAAATGGGAGAGTATGTTGCAAAGGAATTCAAGAAGGTCAAGCTAAGCATGTCCACCTTCGAATTGTTTAAGGTCCTAGCTATCAGGAATTCCTTTTTCTGAATGATCAATGGGACTCCTTCATCCAGGTCAACTCAAGAAGCACCTGCCAAGAGGGTCTCCTTTGAGGACTCAAAAAGTGAGCCTATCATCCGATAGGTCTTCAACAAGAAAACTAATCTGCCTTCAAATCAGCAGGCAAACAAACAACCCACCAAGGAAATAGAATAGGTGCCAGCCCAAAACAAAGGCAATGATAAGGATAAAGGCCAGGTTGCCCAAGTGGATGTCTCCAGAGGGATATTTCAAGGGAAATTTGAAACCCCTCCCTTCTTGACCACTATCAAACTGTTTGGGAAGAATCTTCATAATTGTCTACGCGACTTGGGAGCCTCCACCAATTTCATGCCCTTAAGCGTTTGTAAAGCTTTGGGAATAGTCCCAACTCCTTCTCGGTGCAAGGTGACAGCTTGACAAAATAGAAATCAACATAGTTGGGGAGATCAATATAATACCCATACAAATTGCTGCTGATCCAAAGATTCAACAAAAAATTGACATCCAAGTTGTTGATATTCCTGACACCTATGGTATCATCTTGGGTAGGGATTTCACATGAGAATTGAATGGGTATGCTGCCATAGACTACTGCAACCTATGGTTGTCATGGAAAGGGATACCGAATCAGATCCGTATTGATTGAGAGCCCAACATGAAGTTCATGATTACATAATACAACAAAACGAATGAGGTGTTGTTTGCTGAAACAGAGTTAGGTAATTACTACCCAGTGTCATATTTGGGAAGGCAATAATGCTATGAAGAAGAGGCAACCGAAGAGGTCCTTCTTGTATTTTGGAGTTTGCTTGTCGGATTGACCCACACTCCTCAAAGTACAAAAATGATGATTGAATCTGATGATGAGGATTCCTATGAAGATGGCAACCTTGGATTGCTTGATGGTTTCCAGGATTTTATAGAAAAATGTGTCCAAGATCAGCTTAGTTTGGGGGCAAGAATGAAATTTCAAGAACTCTTGTTGCCCAGTTGGTGCAGGGTACATAATGTTGCCCATTCAAAATTTGAGTGTTGTTTATGTCAGACAACAATTGAGCACATCAAAGGATAGGTTGCTCCAAAAGAGGAGATTTAGTCAACACCACTAGATCAAAGTCACATGGAATCTACACCACCTATTAAGGTTGCCGAAATAAGGCCACTATCAGAAAGGAGGATCAAAGACCCTCCCAAGTTCTGGACGTTGCGCTTTGACGGGTCCAAGTCTAAGCAGGGAGTCAGAGTTGGCTTCGAGCTGATCAACCCCACAAGTAAATCGTATTTTTTTGCTCATAGACTCTAATTTTATTTTACCAATAATGTAGCAGAATATGAGGCATTGGTCCTTGGCCTCCTTATGACATTAAAAAGGGGTCAAAGTGTTATAAGTCTTTGGGGACTTAGAGTTAGTCATAAAGCAAGTAAGAAAGCTCTATTCCTACTATGACCGAAGACTAACTAACTATAGGCATGGGGTTTGGGATCTTTTAGAAGGTCTAGATGCGTTCAAAATCCAATTGATCCCACGCTATGTTAGAACCCAAAAATTCCATGAAAATCCTAAGGTTTTTTCCATATAAAATCTAATATTTTCCTATCTTTCCATAAAATAATTCTTTTATTCCCCATTCATAAAGCCAATAATGACTTATATATCATACCACTACCTTAAAACCCTTGGAGGTTTCCACTGTTTACCTCTATACCGTGGCCCCTTTTAGGGTGGCTCATGGTATCACGGTGAGCGGTTAAGGGTAGTCACAATAACCCTTACCGTTGCACCACAAACAATCATTGATGGGAAATTGGTTATGCGGTGGATAGTTAGCAGTCGTGTAGAAGATATACCATAGTACCACACGTGGTTAAACCATAGACCATGGTGATTGTGGTGGACGGAGGCTAGCGGTTAAGAGAGGCCACCGTGGTACCATAGCTGGCTAGATTGGTGACCGTGGTGAATAAAGTAGCGAGCAACGACAATGAAGGTGACAGTTAGCAGATGGTTATCGCTACACTGCGGTTAGTTAGAATGAAGCTGGCGGTGGAGCGATAAGGGAAAGGATAGGCCGTGATGGTGAATAGTGGTGAGCAGATAGCGGTTTGCAAATCGGTCACCGCAATACCGTTGACGGTTGAAGCGAAGACCGCAGTGGTGCGGTAAATGATAGAGGTAACCGTCAGGGTCAAACCACCATACCGCAGGGAGTTAGGAGGAAGACCACGGTAGGGTGGTAGGAAAGGCAAAGAAACTAGTCACCATGATACCGCAAGTTGAAGATATGAGGGGTGCAGTTCAGCGGTAGAAAGAGAAGGTCGTGAAGAAGCTAATCACTGCCATACCGTGGTCGGTAAACAGGTTGACCACGGTAAAGTGGTATGTATAAAAGGAAATTTCATGGTAGCAAATAAAGTGATAAAATAAAAGACACAGTAAGGTATAAGATGATAAAATAAAGGCATGAAATGTATTAAGGAAAAATTAAAGACAAAGCTATAGTTAAAAATATTTTATTTGCCGAAAGGCAACTTAATCAAATATTTTACCTTCTGTCAGAGATTTTAAATGACTGTAACAAAAAATGAAGGGTCGTGACCCTTGAGATGTAATGTATAAATATTCCATAAAATCAAAAGTAGAGGGAGTTAGATAGTAGGAGTTAGATTTTTCCAGAAAATGGACTGGGAATGTAAATAATGGCAGACTTTCTTGAAACAAAATCAATGGAGATAATATATTTTGACTGGTGAAGTTCTTTCTTGGTGTTCAGTTGTTGTGTCGTGTTAAGTCAAATTATTTATTTGGTTCTCTCCAACTTGAAGTCATTTTATCATTTAAATCAGTGTATCAAGTACATTTCTGATTTGTCAAAATGTATTCCCATTTTGTGTGATTTAATTGATTGGTGTCTGTAAATCAGAATTAAATTATTTTAATAAGTCACAATGGTTTTAAGATTTCTTTTGGATAGTTAAAGAAGAACCAGATTAAGAAACATTCCAGCACAATTTATGCAAGTCATAAATTAATAAAGTTTTATGCCAGTCGTAGAATTTTCAAAGTGCCTAACAACTAGAGTTAAGCCAAAGAGGGAAACACATATCATTCTTAATTTTTGACTCCATTGCTCATGTGGATATAAGGCACTGGTCTATAACAATCCATATGATAAAATTCATAAACAAACAATCTTTTCAAATCCTTTCATCTGTGTAGTAGGAGTAGGTATAGGCGTAGTGTTTTTATCTTTCCACTTCTCCCATTTTCCATTGTGGGTTGATAGTTTAAACATGAAATACATTCAAATCTGCAATATACACATAGGTGCACCCACCTAGGTTTAGTAGAGCCCTTAGAGCAGAAGGTTCAATTATATTAATTGACCTTGTACGTCGGCCAAAAGCGTTGTGAGAGCTTGGCATCCTCTTGTGGTTCAAACCTGCATTTTTGAGATGCAACAGTTTGGCGAATCTACTAGGGATCGAACCCAAAATCTTTGGTTTCGCAGACCAGGAGTAGTTGTAGTGATTTTCATCTATTCACTTCCATTTGCCATTGTGGATAGATTGCTCAATCAGGAAACACATTTCAATATGCATCATTCACATAGGTTCACCCGCCTTGGTCTAGCAAAACCTAAAGAGAAGAAGGTTCAATTGCATCAATTGGCCTTATACATTGGCCAAAAGTGTTGTGAGAGTTTGGCAACCTCTCGTGGTTCAAACCTACATTTTTGAGACCCAATAGTTTGGCGACTCCATTGGGGAATTACTCAGGAATATTTTTCAGCCTTTCCATTTATAGAGTCAACAAAGTTTCACATTTTGTTTGGAGATTCCACGAGGGAAAACCAAAACAATCCACTTCATTTTCCTACTTTTTGGAAAAGTAGGCGGTGACTTTGTTTCATTTGATAAATAATGCATGGATGTTGTGAAGCAGTAATATTTTGTCAAGATGGAAAAAGAAGAAAGAAGACAACAATCAATAAGAGAGTTGGAAGAATTGGAACAACAAAGGTTACACTGGAAACAAAAAACACTACAAGTGAAACAACGACTGCTGCAATTGAGAGTCGAATGTGTTCCACATGCATCACCGAATAGGCCATCATACAGTAAGAATGAAGACACAAATGCCAGGAGATCTTGGACCCCACAAGTGCCACATAATATAGCTAGAAATTTTGGTAATGGGGGTAAAGTATATCATTCGTGGAAGTCATCAAACCAAACGAATGCTTATCCTATCCCTCCTAGACAAAGATTGGTAAGCTATCAGGATAATCAACACAATCCCTATCCTGAGCTTTGTACATATCAGTACCAAACACCATATCAAAATGTGCAACACAATGTCACCTCTCTTAGAAGTGTCAATCAAAACTTACAGCAAGATGCATGTCAAAATCAAAAATTTGAGGAAGGAGAAGATGAGTATTCACACACTCAACAAAGGGGTCAAAGTCACATCATGAGATCAAAAAAAAGCATATCCCCCTTAGGTACATTTTTTGATATAAGGAGACGTGAAGGAGAATGGGGACTTACTTTGTTCAATAGAATGGTAGATGCCTATATGCGAATACCTATTAGTTCCTTCCCTAATAAGTCTGAATTACACTTCATTGAGCAGTTCATGAGGGTATATGAGCCTATCTCCATTCATTGGCCTGAGTCATTGAAGCCAGTTACTCTAGACCAGATGAATAAACTAATTTGTATCATAGATGAGAAAAGACATAAAAATGGTGAAATCACTGATGAGTATGGAGAAACCAATCAAGCAACACAACTAGAAGATGAGACATGGGAAAGTCAAAATAATTCCTATAACAACATGCATGAGGAGGATGAAGATATAGAAGATATCTCCTGCATAACAGATTGTGACAATGTATGTTATGAGGGATCCATTGAATACTCAAATTGCGAGGATGAAGTTATGGATGTTGATCTTCAATAGAGTGATTGTTGCAGTTCTTATGAAGATCAAGAGGTTGGAGACATGGTAGAAGATATGGAAGCAAAGACCTATTCACTCAGCAGTGAGCAAGTTTCAGATTTACTGACTCTGGAATACCAGAAGTATGCACATAAAGATGATTCTAGAGTTTTTGTTCCAGCCTATATATGCTTTGACAGTGAAGATACTATGTGTAACAATTCATATGAATCCATGTGCATCTCTCAGATTGATGAAGAAATCATTGAAGCTGATCATGAATCCATTTGTGTCCAAGAAGAGGTATGTGATTTGAATAATTTTTGCCTGCAAGAGAAGGATATTGGTTTGCATATCAGTAATGATAATTGTTCAGCATTTGTTGATTCAAGTATGTGTAAGGATGGCTATATGGATCAAAAATAAGTGTCAATGCCAACTGGTAATATAAAAGAAATGGAAATTAGTTCTAATTTGATTATTTCAGAAGATGTTGATGAGATATAATTTTTTGATTTCCAAGAAAAGCATTCAATTTTTCAGGTCCCAATACAACTTCTTGATCATTCAGCAACATATGACAGTGAGCATGCCTATGAATGTTTTGTTGAATGTGGATACACTTTGTATGCTGAGGGTGATAAATATTTTTCATATGATAATAAGAATGATGAAATGCAAAGTGATGAAATGAATATGAATCAAGTTGAATACAATGATTTCCTGAAGGTTTTCAATGGTAGTACATGTTGCAGGGCAGGTAGAATGGGTAGCTTCAAAAGAAACTTGATGAGCTTTAATTAGAACAAAGTCTATGATAGAGGAAAGTGCAGGTTTTTCTTTTGGGTGGCTTGGGGCCATCCTTTATGGTTTGATTTTTGAACCATAGCAGACATAGAGGATTAGGGATTGCCAGTGCATGGACAATTCCTAACAAACCTCTTTAATCATTCTCTTCCATGCACAATAGTTTTTTGAAGGGCTTGGGTTTTCCAGTACATGGACATTCTCAGAAATTCCCTTGTTGAAAAAATATTTTTTCCATGTATAGTAGTGTAGGGTTTTCCATTCTCCATGCTCCATCTTTCATATCCTTCATCTGTTCATTCCTTTCATCTTCTCGTGCCTTCATTTTTTCATCCTTTGCTTGGTCTGCTCTCCCATAGATATTCTAGATTCTTGTAGTGATTGCACAACCACTCATCCCCAATAGGAGCCATTGTTAGAACCCAAAAATTCCATGAAAATCCTAAGGTTTTTTCCATTTAAAATCTAATATTTTCCTATCTTTCCATAAAAGAATTCTTTTATTCCCCTTTCATAAAGCCAAAAATGACTTATATATCATATCGCTACCTTAAAACCCTTAGAGGCTTCCACCGTTTAACTCTATACCGCGACCCCTTTCAGGGTGGCTCGTGGTATCATGGTGAGTGGTTAAGGGTAGTCACAATAACACTTACCACTGAACCATAGACAATCATTGATGGACAGACAGTTATGTGGTGGACAATTAGCAGTCATGCAGAAGATATATCGCAATACCGCGTGTGGTTAAACCACATACCATGGTGACTGCGGTGGACGGAGACTGGCGGTTAAGAGAGGCCATCGCAATACAGTAGTCGGCTAGATCGGTGACCGCGATGAATAAAGTAGCGAGTAGCAGCAACAAAGGTGACAGTCAGCGGACGGTTACCGCTACACCGCGGTCAGTTAGAATGAAGCCGGTGGTGGAGCGGTAAGGGAAAGGATAGCCCATGACGGTGAACAGTGGTGAGCAGTTAGCGGTTTGCAAACCGGTCACCACTGTACCGCTGATGGTTGAAGCAGAGACCATGGTGGTGCGGTAAATGGTAGAGGTAACCGTCAGGGTCAGACCACCATACCGCAGGGAGTCAGGAGGAAGACCACGGTAGGGTGGTAGGAAAGGTAGAGCAGCTGGTCAACGTGATATCGTGGGTTGAAGATATGAGGGGCGCGATTGAGCGGTAGAAAGAGAAGGTTGTGAAGAAGCCAATCACCGCCATACTGTGGCCGGTCAACAGGTTGATGCGGTAAAGCAGTATGTATGAAAGGAAATTTCACTGCAACAAATAAACTGATAAAATAAAAGGCACGGTAAGGTATAAGATGATAAAATAAAGGCGAGAAATGTATTAAGGAAAAATCAAAGGCAAAGCTATAGTTAAAAATATTTTATTTTCCGAAAGGAAACTTAATTAAATATTTTACCTTCTGTCAGAGATTTCAAATGGTTGTAATAGGAAATGAAGGGTCGTGACCCTTGAGATGTAATGTATAAATATTCTTGAAAATTAGAAGTAGAGGGAGTTAGATAGTAGGAGTTAGATTTCTCCAGAAAATGGATTGGGAATGTTAATAATGGCAGACTTTCTTGAAACAGAATCAATGGAGATAATATATTTTGACTGGTGAAGTTATTTCTTGGTGTTCAGTTGTTGTGTCGTGTTAATTCAAATTCTTTATTTGGTTCTCTCCATCTTGAAGTCATTTTATCATTTAATAGTGTATCAAGTACATTTTTTATTTGTCAAAATGTATTCCCATTTTGTGTGATTTAATTGATTGGTGTCTGTAAATCAGAATTAAATTATTTCAATAAGTCACAATGGTTTTAAGATTTCTTTTGGATAGTTAAAGAAGAACCAAATTAAGAAACATTCCAGCACAATTTATGCAAGTCATAAATTAATAAAGTTTTATGCCAGTCATAGAATTTTCAAAGTGCCTAACAACTAGAGTTAAGCCAAAGAGGGAAACACATATAACTCTTAATTTTTGACTCCATTTCCCATGTGAATAGAAGGCACTAGTCTATCACAACCCAGATGATAAAATTTATAAACAAACAATCTTTTCAAATCCTTTCATTTGTGCAATAGGAGTAGGTATAGGTGTAGTGTTTTTATCTGTCCACTTCCATTTGCCATTATGGGTAGATAGTTTAAATAGGAAATACATTCAAATCTACAATATACAAATAGGTGCACCCGTCTAGGTTTAGCACAGCTTGAAGAGCAGAAGGTTCAATTATATTAATTGGCCTTGTACGTTTTCCAAAAGTGTTGTGAGAGCTTTGCAACCTCTCGTGGTTCAAACCTGCATCTTTGAGACCCAACACGCTCTCAAAATTACACCGCCAATGCCCTGGCACAAGCAGCTAGCACCTTGCAACCCCTGTCATTGTCTGGCCTCAAAATATTTATCATTGAGCTCACCTCCATTCCATCCGTGTCAGACAATGTGGAAAATTTTCAAGTATTTAATGATGATAAAAACATCTTGGATTTACTTACCAGCTCCGATGTGTTTGCTACTCAAATAATTGATGAGATTGACCCTGAAGAGGTTGAACTTGACCTAGAGGGGGTCCTCAACCTCAAGACCAACACCATCCCAAGGGGAATGTTCCAATTAGAATGGATATTTGATTTGGATCAGATCAAAGGTCAGGATCAACAAGCAAAGAAGGAATCCATCAGTGACCAGTGTGACACCTATAACCTCAGAAACAATCGTAGGTGCAAAGAATGTGTTTATTCACAAGGTGTGCACACTAGAAGAGAGGAGAGGCATCGTGGATGCTTTGTAGAAGTACCATAACTTCATTGATTGGAGCTATAAGGATCTGAAAACATATGACACATCAATCATCGCACACAACATCCCTCTTAGACCGGATGTGAGGCCATTTCGACAGCGACAATGCCTCATCAATTCTTTGCTGGAACCAATCATATATAAGGAAGTGCAGAAGTTGTTGTCCTCCAGGATTTTTTTTTGGTTACACTCTATGTGGGTGGCTAATTTGGTCCCCGTTGGGAAAAAAATGGTGAAATAAGGTTGTGTGTTGATTTCTGCAATCTAAAGAGAGCTTCGAAAAAGGATAACTACCCTTTGCCTTCATTAGATGAGGTACCACAGATAGTCAATGGATCCCAGATGATGTCACTCTTGGATGGGTACTCCGAATACAACCAAGTTATGGTGCAATATGAAGACCGACACAAAATGACATTCACCACCAAGTGGGGCACCTTTGCCTATAGACGAATGTCATTTGGGCTCATCAGCGCAAGTGCCACCTTTCAATGTGCAATGGAAATTGTGTTCAAGGATCTAATTGGAAAGTGTATAATCATCTACATGGATGATTTGACTATATTATCAAAGCAACGAAGTGACCATGTTGCTAATCTGTGCAAAGTTTTTTAGAGGTGCCATGAATTCGGGGTGTCCCTCAATCCGAAGAAGTGCATCTTTGGGGTCACTGAAGGAAAATTGTTGGGACATGTCTTATTAGAAAATGGAATCTCCATTGACCCTGAGCGTATCCAGGCCTTAATGAAGATCGAGCTATCGGGCAGCAAGAAAGAGTTGAAATCTTTCTTCGAAAAGATAAACTTTGTCAAAAAATTTATCACAGGTTTTTCTTAAATTGTCAAGCTGCTCAACGCCATGCTAAAGAAAGATACCAAGATTGAGTGGATTCCAGAAGCAAAGCAAGACTTTGAAGAGATCAATAAGGAAATTAATGATGGGCCTATGTTGGTTAGCCCCGATTACCTGAAGCCATTCTATATTTACTCATTTGCTTCAGACCACTCGTGTGCCAATATATTGACTCAAAATGACAGTGAGGAAAATGAACACCCCATCGCCTTCATGAGTGCTTCGTTAAAAGATGATGAATTGCAATATCACAATGTGGAAAAGCAGACCTATGCTCTTATTAGAGGTGTCAAAAAATCTAGACATTACATTCTACACAACAAGGTGTTTGCTATAGTGCCTGATCCAGTAGTAAAGACAATGCTGATGCAAAATGAATTGGGAGAAAGACGAGCAAAGTGGGTCACCTTGCTACAAGAATATGACATGGCAATTCAGCCAATGAAGTTGGTTCAAAGGTAGACCCTCACTAGAACCATAGTTGAAGTGGTGGCTGAAGTCGGACTTGAACTTACGGTTCAACAATATCAGTTGGAGGACGTCTCTCTAGGAGAATGGTATGATGACATACTTTACTATCTGTTGAATCACAGATGTCCACCCCACTTGCAAGGAGTCCAAAAATACACCCTTAGACTGAAGAGAAACAACTACATGCTACAAGGATCCATACTTTATAAGAAGAACCATGAAGGAGCCTATTTGAGATGCCTTGGCAAAGGAGAAGCGGATCGTGTTTTGAGGGAATTTCATGACAAGTTTGGTAAGGGTCATGGTTCTGGCCCCTCCACTACATACCAAATCTTGAGGGTAGGATATTATTGGCCGAAAATATTCAAGTATGCTCATAACCATGTCCGCATGTGTCATGTATGCCAAACCACGACATGCAGGGAAAAGAATGATGATGTCTCATTGCAACCAGTCCTGGAGGTGAGACCGTTCGCACAGAGGGGCCTTGACTTCATTGGTATGGTAAGCCCTCCATCATTTGTGGGACATAGGTATATTCTAACTACTTCTAATTACTACACTAGATGGATTGAAGCCATTGCTTTTAATTAATGCACAACTGAGGTGGTTACAAATTTTCTTGAAAGCTTCATTTTAAATCGTTTTGGTTGTCTGTATGCTTCGGTATGTGATAACGACCCTACCTTTTACTTGCCTAAATTCCTTGGTTGGGCCTTTGATTATGGAATTTCCCTCAATTTCTCATCCAATTACTATCCTCAAGGGAATGGCCTTGCCGAATCAACCAACAAAAACTTGATCACTGTGATTTAAAAGTTGCTTGATAAGAACCCCAAAGACTGGCACACCCAACTCTGTTTTGCTCTTTCGGCAGATTTCACATGCCACAAGGCTGCCCTGGGTAATTCCCCCTATCACCTCATCTATGGTCTAGAGCCTATATTCCCAATCCATCTCAAAATCCCCACCCTCCAGTTCATCAATGAATTTTATGAAGAGGGGGATCATAGAGAAGCTCACCTGGTTGAGCTGTTACATTTAGAAGAAGTGCGTGATTGTGCAATAGAAATTTTTTCCAAACACCAGGGCATCATCAAGAGATGGTTCGATCGCTGAGCCAAGGTTGAGGCCTTTAGAATTGCTGATCTAGTCCTATGCTGGGACAAGGCCCATGAAAAAAAAGGGGGACATCACAAATTCAACAAGCTTTGGCTTGGCCCCTTTTAGGTTTCTAAAATTCTTGGAGATAATTCTTTCTGCCTGAAGACTTTAACTGGTGAAGATGTCTCATTTCTCGTCAATGGGAAACACCTAAAGCATTACTTCCAAGCCTGAGATCTTTTAGAGCTATCCTTGTAAATACTTGTACATAGGTTAGGTAGTTTTCCTTGCTTTGTTGTTTTTCTTTGTTTTGTTTTGCCCGTCCCTTAGCTATTTTTATTTTTGATGAGGGTGTCCCTTCGTTTCTATCGTGGTGGTCATGCTTGGTTCGGTGAACCGTCCATTTTGCTGCCTGTCCTTGTTTGTTCTCTTGAAAAGATTTCATTCCTGACTATTGATTCTTGAACGCTTCTAGGAGTTGGTTTCCTCTTGTGAACTGTGAACCAACCTAGGATCATATCCTTGTTTGTGTCTTTTTACACCGATCATGGATCATACACAAAGCACACTTTAAGTATTTCCAAAGAATTGTGTAGTAATTACTAGGAGGGTTGGACAACTAAAAATATTAAGTCTACTCCAGTGACCACTGTGATTTCCAAACCCATAGTGAGCTTCAATGCTTACATGGTTGAGCCAAAATAAGAGAAAGAATAATGAAAGGAATATCAAAAGAAAAGTCAAAATCATACAACCGTATGGGTGTATGAATATCTCTACCAGGGATACAGATTCCTAGCTGGCAATAGAGCTATGTTCATGGGGTTAAAATGACATCTTTGTCGGGGCTATGAATGCTTGATTGGCAGCGGAGCAATGCCCAGGTTACTTTTGGGGTTGGACAATTTATGTAGCTTGTCCTAGTCCGATCAGTGGTCTCTTGCACAACCCCTAAGGAAAGGAAATGAACTCATCACACACACTACCATGATTACTCTATAAGGCGATTCAACCTAGGATCCCATCCTCAACCTGCTTCTTAGTTCATCCTTTTAAACTGGCCTCTGGTCTACGAAACTAGGATTCTGGGTCTCGAATGAATGTTTATCAATAGAATGCCAAGGGCATTCTCCTAGTAGAGTCACCAATTGTTGTGCTTATAACACACATGCCCCATTAGGAACAAGGAACCTCCCTTTTGTCGCTTATGTCAGGTCACTTTCACTACCTCATTTTGCGTACCCATATTTTTGAGTCTGAGTGATTTAGGAGCTCTTGAAAATCATCTCAAGTCAATCACATTTTCCCCCTCCCCAAAATTTTCCAAGTCATGGTTTGCGCTAAACATCCTTGGGACTGTGTGGGTCTGCACCTTCGGGCTGCCGCATGCGGACTTCCCTTGTGCTCTCACCATTTTGGATGATGAATGCTTGATGTCCTCCCAGCATGCGGGATCCACATCCCTATCGACTCTTTAGGTCTTCGCTGTTCTAAACGACAAGCGTGTAACCATCGTTTGCATGTCGGACTCTGCCGACCCCGACACCATTTGGAAATGACTGACCGACCAACCCAATGATTGTCATACAAGCATTAATGACTAGCATTAAATGCATAAAACCCTATATATATGTCCAATGACCTGTCATTTTCAACAAATTCTTTTGTAGAGAGAAGTCGGAGCACCGTCCATAGCCACCGTCGTGCCTACAACTCACGCCTGCCGCTCAAGGTTGATTTCGTGTGGTGTTCTTTGGTTTGTTCATCAGGATTATCGAGTATGTTTTCCCTTTTCTCCTATGCCTCCATTTCTTTTTGTAATTGGCTATGAACTTAAGTGAAAACCAGTTAAAATTTCAAACTAAATAAGGAACCTTCTGCCTGTTAAACCCATCATTTGAAATTGCTCGAAAGACTTTGAAAATAGATTTGGAACCATTCAAATCTTATCAGCGCCACTGCTATTCTTGAGGAGCGGTATCCTAACTCTCTAGGCCCACTTTGTCCACCTGGCCATCCCTTGTTGACAAAACACCAACCCTTTTGAGTCAGCCAACGACCTTGCTAGATCCACCTCCGCGTGGAGACCTCCCACCGTTGACAGTCTAAGTCCTTAAGATGCACATAAAATGCACCTCAAATGCACCATCCACCTATCCCTGTAGACCTGCCTACGCGGGTCTCCACAAGACTTTTTCCCTTTTGGGGGATGTCATTTCAAACAGCTAGCCCATAGCGTCATTCTGCCTAGTGGAACCTGACCAAGTTATCAAAAATTGGCAGAAAATTAAGGCAAAACCACTTGTCTGTTGCCTTCCTCGGGCCTGGCTATGCGGGTGTCTCCCCCCTTTATGGCCCTTTTGAGATTGTCATTCCAAATGACCATCTTGATCCGCCCTCCCGCGCTACAGATCCTACATCTCCTATTTCCGTTTAGATAATGGAAAAATTGCTAGTGGAAACTACTCGTCCATCGCCCTCCTTGGGCCCGACTGTGTGGGCGACCTTTGGCTCATTGTCATTCCAGACGGCTGTAGAATGCCTGCCTTTCCATGTGCAGATGCTGCACGTCCCTTCGTCGATTCAAAACTTTCAAAATCCACATCTAGGGGATTCTCGATCATCATCTCTCTTGGGTCCGCCGACGTGGACTTTCATCCGCTCCAAGCTGTTTGACCTCGTTGTTTCAAAAGAACCTCCTAATGACCTCCACCTGACTATCAGAACCCGCTGCCCCAAACGTTGTTGATAATATGCCAAAAGAACTAACTCTCAGGCTTCGTGAGTGGAGTCTTGCAGACCACAACATGTGGGACTTCGTCCCCTATTTGCCATTGAATGACAGCCAACCTACATCCTCCTGCTCTGCGGATCCCACCCCTTTGATCACCGTTAGGATAAAGCGAACAAAAAAAGAATGGTCATGACTCTCTGCAGGCTCAATGCTTCAGATCTCTGTGTGTAGACCATCATGCCTACTTCGTCGTTCCAAATGACCAACCCATTGCCTCTTCCCACATCTCCTGGCCCGCATGCCCCAAATGTCCCTCACCTCCACGGATCTCGCATTGTAGAGCTCTGACTTGCTAGTGTCATTTCAACGACAGACAAAAACACTGCCAGCCCAGGGAAGTTCGCACCCCTGGGCCCGTATTGTGCAATTTCCCTCAAACGAAAGGTGAAAGTAACATTTAAAGGGATTTTATACATGATTATCTGATCTAACGTTGTTTTGCAAGATGTTGACTCGCGTTCCTTGTATTTCATGATTATATCATTTACTGCCTCCTTTGGTTGTAGGATATATGGAACTAGCTGCTGGAACCTCGGGGGTGGCTGCAGAAAAGGACAAAGGGAAGAAAGTTGCAAAGGCTCCTCGAGGAAAAGAAGACAAGGATCAAATGAACTATAAATTCTAGGGGGAGCCCCTTAGCTCCAAGGTCCTCATCGAGTGGAAAGACATTATAGATACAAACTTGGGGCATATTAACCTTGATGAGACAAAAAATGCTAAGAAAATTAGAGCAAGTGGGTTGGCCAAGGCTGCAGGATTCCCACTGACCCTTATCACCCCTAGACTTTTAATTTCCTATAGAGAGGCCTATTAGGCAGAAACCACAACCATCATAGATAGGGATGGTAGCATCTTGGCTAACTTGTCTACCAAATCTATTAGGCACACCTTCCACATCCCCATAGTTAGCAAAATGAAACATGCCACCATAGAGTATGACAAGCAGATGTGGAATAAAAATCCCCTTAAGTGCAAGAAATTGATCAACCAGTACTGGTTGAAGGACAAGAGGGGAAATTCCAACAAAGTTCGCCAGGAATTGTTTTGAAGCAATTTCTTCGAAGATTACCATGACTTGGTAACTCTTCTAAACAGGGTCGTGGGCCTTCCAACCGTTGCTTACTTTCAAGAATGGATGTTTTACTTTATTGAAGAAATTATTTGGGGGAATAATTACTTCTATTGGGAGGGAATGATCAGTGAATGCCTCCATGAACAATTCATGGTAGTAAAGAAGACCTCTAAATTTTATATGAAATCTTACCTTGTGTATTTTCTCACCGACCGTGTTCAGTACAGAGGCCTATTTTCTGCCCCAAATCTTGTTCCTTGAACTGAGCTAAAAGTATATGAGAGGTAACCCCAGCTTGAATGTAGGAAATTCAAGAGGGGGTACTACAGAGTTAATGACACCTTCATAGGCCATGTTATCAGATTGCTTGGAGGTGATCCATAAAGAAGGATTTCACACAGTGCCAACGCCTTCATCCGTTGGTTCAGATTCCTATTCATTCAGTTTCTGATGTTTATTTATGTTCGAACTGAAGGATTTTCAGATAAGCCTTACAAGCTGCCCCTGTATCCCAATGACTGGATAATACTACTTGAAGTCTCCCGGTAGCTGCAAAGATCACATGCCCTCCTAAGCGAGAAACATCGAGTAGGAGTGCCCTATCCTCTTATCTTTGGGAAAGGACAATATGAGCTTCATACTTCTCAATGTGCAAAGAACTCTGACAAGGAGCTCAATGAATACAATTTGCAGTTTTATAATGCTTGCCCACATATGGATCCTTATGGTAAGCTCAGGAAGATGGCGGGAGTGGATTATTCCCACTTGCACAGAAATCAAGGACTTTTGGGCGAACTACAAGGACGACAAGGAGGTTCGTATGCAAAAATATATGTGCATGATGACCTACTTCATCAAAATGGTTAAGTTATTTCCGGTGCCGGAGCAGGTGGTGGAGGTAGAAAACACCGTGATAGATCCAAGATACAATGTTGTTATGAAATTTCCATTGTCGGCTTTAGATTGGAACGAAGAAGAGGTCAACAACCTCAATATTATCACCAAGCCTATTGAGACACAGACAAATCGATGGGTTGATGGGCAAGTTGACCAATTGAAGCAACAAGGAGTGGAACTCACTTTTGTGGAGCCTGGAAATCCGCACAAGGGCGAGGCCGATGATACTTCAATGGGATAAACCTCGACATCTCCCCCTATCACAAGATCAAAAAAGATAAAGGATGTAGCTGAAGATCAACCCGAATCAAAGGACTCTCCAACAAAGGCTGCAGAGGTTGGAACTTCTAAGAGGTCAAGGAGGTTGGGTGGTTTCTCCATAATGCCCCCTATATAGGAAGAACCTCTTCACGAAGGGGAGGAGTAGCTAAAGTCTCTACCTATCACATCTGCTACTACAACACCTGTTGTTGTTGCTACCACACTGCTTATCCCACAAGCAACAATCCCTACCTCTCTGCCTGCGGTGGACATCTCCATTCACCTTGTCTCTACCTCTCCCGTGGCACAAGTCATAGCTGTGGATTCCTCTTCGGCCACAACCTCCCCTCTTTCCTCATCATCCATGTCTCCATCATTATCCCTTTGAACTGCCACCACAACAACAATAATGCCTACTCTTACGCTCCTAGAGTCATTTACTAAGTATATGCAGAACATACCATCAGAGCTCTCTAGGATGTTTGTGAACATGATAGTGCAGGCTGCCATTTCCCAAGCAATAACCAATCTCCCAGTTCCTCCTCCTCCTACCGAGCCGAATTCGATGGAGGCCAACATGCATATTTTTGAGGAGTTGGATAGACAACAAAGGGAGGCAACTAAAAAATTGGAAGAGGAGGCAGATGATTATCATGAGCATCCCTTGTTTGAGCACCTGGTAATTGATGAGGTCATCTATGAATCTTATGATTCAGGGGATGAGGATTCTGGTGCAAAGATTATTGTAGAGACCTTTGATCCTGACCTTGACAAGGAGCTATCTAAGCAATTGAAGGAAATTGAAGAGAAATAGGCTACAAGACAACCTATCATCGAAGAGAGGGTTGTTGATACAGAGATGACGAGCAATAAGTCTCCAGTAGGGGAAAATTTCTAGAGCCCTAAACATGATGAGGAGATGCCCCATCATGATGAGCGGGAGAAGGGGGAGGGCAGGTCTGATGGAGAGACAAAAGAAAGAGATGACCAAGAGATAGAGCATCATGAACAACACAAATAGGAAAAGAAAGAAGAAGAAGAGGCTCTTAAGAAGGAGGTTAGTCCAAAGAAACATACATCTACTAACTCCTCAAAGGTAACAGTTGTAATAAAAGACTTAGATGAGGAAGAAGGGGAACGCTGCAACAAGAAATCTCGGGTGATAAAATGTCACAAATGCAACAAGCCCACAAAGAGGAGGGTGGTCTTGAATCACCCAAGGTAGAGGCTCGGATGCCCGAGTGGCTCGGAAAATAATTAGAAAAGAAGATCCCAGCCCCAACAGACCCCAAATCAAGATTAGAGGCCATCCTGACTCGCACCCATATTAGCACTAAGAAGAAGAAGAAGCAAAAGGGTCAGATCCCAATCGACCATGGATGCCTCGGGGTTAAGAACTATGCAAATTGCTACCCTAGTAGTGGGTTAGGAAGGGGTTACTTATAAATTTCCACTATTAATTTGGGGACAACCACTAGGGAGAAAAAAATCGATCACCTCTAGGGATCCGTCGCCACCATAGTGCAAAAAAAGAACGAAGACAAGACCTCTAAGGAGGAATTGAAGGCACAAGTGGTAGATTTGACAATGTGTATCCAACAATGGTCCTCAACGGACGAGTTGCCTACCACATCGTCAGCTCCTCCATTGTTGCTCTCAGCAGAGCACATCAACAAATTAGAAAAAAGGAAAGGCTGGACTAAGACCATCGAGGACTGGTTCCAACAGGTCCTCTACAACGACAACTTGGGCATCAGTCGTGCTGTCAGAGCAATAAAATTTTTTTTGGAAGTACACAAATACCTTGAGGATATGAGGAAGACCTGCACAAACTTCCTAGAAGTATACATGATTACACATCCTAAGGTTGAGGCAATCCTTAGATTTCCTGGTAGAACAGTAAAGAAGGAACTCGCTATGGCTGAGAAAGATCTTTGGCTCATAGAGAATTGGAAATTGGGCCAGGAGCATAGAAAATAAATATTGGAACAAGTGCTCCATGAGGTTGAGCAAGATCTGGACTAGGTAAAGGAAATTAGGACAACATGTCTATATTATGTCAAGTTAATGATAGGTTATGATATGCCTACCACAGAGATAGATCCGAAAAAAGTGAAGCCTCACTTTCATAAGAAAATGGAGGAAGGATCTGCGAATGAGCTCACTATAGATTTTATGGGTTTTGCTTCTCGCACCTTAGCCCAATCAGAGCAGGTTTTGTAGGATGCAACTAAGAGCGATGGAGACTGGGAGACGATCACATGTAGGTCCAAGAAACTAAACTTCCAAGTGCTTCAGTCAGATATCATGGAATGGTATAAACTTCATCCCTTGGTTGGAAGATTCATGGAATACACCACAAAACAAAAGGAAGCAGGGACACCTATTATAGATGATGAGTTCCTCACCAAGTAGCTACCGCTAAAAGGAAAAAAACAACAATATGCTAAATGACAAAAGGCTACAGTGATGTCACAAAGGATAAGATGGGATAAAGCACAAAATGTAATTTAAAATTGTAAAATATCTAGGGGTAGGTGAAACCCTAATGTAAAGTGAATATTGGCTACACAGTGAGATCAAATCTTGGCCACATGTTTTTCTTTTTAGAAACTATAAATAGGGGTCTCCTCCTCTCATTTTAGGAGAGTTGAGTTGTTGTAAAGGCATGCTGCAGAAATATCAATAGAAGTTCATTGGATTTTGGTGGATTCTTGTTTTTCTCTTGCATGTTACATGGTTCATCTCCCATAGTTAATTGATTTAGAAAGATTTACTTTGTTGTTTTAGCTGTTTTAGCTTGCTTTGATAGAGTAGTTAATGTTGTTCAATGGTTATGAAGTTTTTTGTTGTGTTGATGCCTTTCTTGTCCATACTTTTGGCTATTTAATGATGGTGGGCAACAATGTAAAGTTAGTCTAGGCATAAATTTGAAGCTGCTCCCAACTTCTATTGTTTGTTCATGCATGTTTATGGTGGATGAATGGTTGAATATTTTCAGTCCTTAGAAGCTTGCATAAATTTCATGATACTGTGCACAAATCTGGTTAAGTGAAATTATGTTTTGAGGAAGTTGTCCATAGTAGAACCCTCCATGATCACTATTCATTGCTAGTTGCAGATCCAGGAACTCTTCCCTTCCTCGCACTTTTTCTCTTTTTATTTTAATAAAAAACCTATGCTAAGGTTCATTGCACATTGTAAAGTCAAATCTCAAGTCAAAATAAGAGTTTAAGATTGTTGTCCGAACCTACAAAAAATTGCACATTAACTTCCCACTTCAAGAACTTCGTTCTGAGATCCAACTTCCTACCAGCCTAACTTTCATAAGTCTACCCTATGACTACCAAAAAAATCACATGAAATACCAACTGAAGAATTCCACGCATGTCATGACCTTACACCTGAGAGACCTTGGGGTAATTTTCAACAACTTGTTGTTGGAGATTTCCTTTCAAGAGAGGTGATGCACCTATGCATTACCTGTGTTGAGAAATTGCTAAAACGCCCATCAACGTTACCCATGAGTTGCAACATGATGGAGTGAAGGGAATCAAGTAACAAAGTAAATTATCTATTCCTTTCCCTGAATTGATATTAATTTTTTGTTTTTATAGCAGCCATTTGAGATTGAACTTGGTTTTTTTGAGGTGAATTTATTTGTATAAAGCCCTTATTTTGTTTCTTGAATGGTTGGAAATTATTATGAGGTATGGATTTGGATTTTTTAGGACTGTTGGAGGAAGTCTTTGCTTCTAGATGACTAATCGAATTCTGATAGTCACAGAGATCCATGAACAAGTGAGTGAAGGAAGGGAATCTCATCAACCCAATCTTATTTTCAATATTGGTTTGCAAATTTTCAATGAAAATTATCTTAAGATTGGCATCAAGAATATTAATGTTGATTTGTGCATAAAGAAATTGGTATCGTGCTATGAAATCAGTGACCTTTTTATCTTTGTTTTGTTTACATTACATTAAATTTGGTAAGGAAATCTTGGGAACAATGTGCACTTGGAAATGGTTTAGGAAAGCATCAACAAGCTCATCGAATGAGTTTATTGAAATATTCGATAAGGAGCAAAACCATTCCAAGGCCGTGTCTTTCAAGGATCTAGGGAAAATCTTAGCCAAGAGCTTGTCTTCAAAAATGAAGTCACTACATAAGGTTGTGTATGTTGAGACATGATTTCTAGGATCTCCTTTACCACCATATTTCTCAAATCTAGGAATTTCTATGCCTTGTGGTATTTGTGCTTTCAATATCTCCAAGGATAATGGGTTGTGTTTGACATATTGTGAAAGTTGGCCATTTTGATTTTGGTTCAATGTGGAAATTTGTTGTTGGAAGGATGGCACATTTTGCAAAAGTTGGTTAAGGACAAAATTATTGGTTGGGTTTTGAGATGGAGGTGAATAAGGTGGTGTATATGGTTGGGAGGATAAGTGAATTGGAAGTTTGTGAGAGGTGAAAAATTAGGAGATATAATGTTTGAGTTCACAAAGCTAAAAGGATTCTCAGTAGTTGTAGCTAAGGTTGGATTGACATTGCTAGTTGGCTGTCTTGTTGTAGTGGCAGTTGAATGAGTGTATGTAGGAATATAGGCCACAGTTGTAGGGGAGCAATTTAATTTTCACCTTGACTTTGAGTGTATCCGAAAGCTTGAGCATAACTACCCATTGTAGGAACATGATCATCAATGATATGAGCTAATATTCACATAATTTATAGTCCTAGTTCATTATCAATCATTATCATCATGTTATCTATGATAGGAATCATATTACCAATAATATATTCAACACTCAGAAGGTTTTGAAGTTTTTCTAAGGCTTTATCCATTTTTTGCAAGATTTATTGAGGAACATGAGAAACAATGGTTTCAACATCAATGGGATTGGAGGTCATGGGACATGTTATTTCAAGTATGGATTCCAACATGGGTTGACTAGTGTCAACACTATGAGTGAAAGAGTTAGAAAACCCAAGATCCACAGACGATGTACCGGCATGGGACACCATGAGTCTCAAACTATCTCATTGAAGTATTAGAAATAGGACACCGGGTTGTAATAATCATACAAGTTTCAAATCAAAAGGGTGCCCAAAAATCACTAAACACATGTAATAAACACTCAAAAATAGGAAGCACAATGCAAGAATGTAAAAAAAATAAAATTCAGATCTGACATGCAAATTTTTTCTAATTTTTGAATGCAAGAAACTAAAAATGATGTCTTTTGAATGCAATTTTTTTGTTTGAAGAAAGCACTTTTTTAACCAATTAACTTGAATGAATTTTTTTTTAGAAACTTGTAATTGCAGAAATTGAAATTGAGATATGAAAAAATACAATATGCAAAGCAAACAAATACAAATTAATGCTCAAAAATTCAGAAAATGACCTGTATAAGGACAAATTCACCCTAGGGTGAATGAGTCCTTGCACAGGGGTTGAAAAAATTAAATTATAATTTTCTGAGTTAATGTTTAAGGTCTTTGATTTAGGCTTTAAACACACACTTTTAGTTATAGATTTCCAAAAAATTATGATGAAATGAAAGTGAAATTTGATGACAAACAACAAGCAAAATGATAACTTTCTAGATACAATTTTGTTTGAATTTTTTGATGCAAATGAATGGAAAACACTAATATGTAGACTATTATGTAAAATGTATGACAATTTTTGAATTTTTGAAGTTTTAAACAATGAAAAATGTAATTTTAAAACCCTAAATGGAATTCAAACTAATGCAATTTAAAAAACCCAAAATGAGATGCAATAAAAACTAATGCAAAATCCTAGATCTAGGGTTTGAAAGATCTCCAAATCAAAAGTTTATAGTGTAAGAAAGCCAAGTTACCAAAATGAAACAAAGAAAAATAGGTTTATCATTATGGAACGACGTTAAGTGGTAATATGGAAAGGGTGATGTTCCTATCTTTCTTCTAATTTCATTAGGAAAAGATATCTCCCAAAGGTGGGATTGACTTTCAACCAAAAGGTGAGTCAACCCTATTAGGGGATCTAATGTTTCCCTTATTACAAAAAGTGACAAATATGACTGAAATGCACTTTGGGGAAATAAAAATAAAATACCAAATGAACTCAATTATGCAATGTAAAACTTCAAATTTAGATTTAAAGCATAGACCAAACATAAACAACAAGCTATTAGCAGATTTGAGAAGGTTAAGATGATGTGTACCAGTCACCAAAAAAGGGTTGCAAAGTGTCATGCTAAGACAAATTCACCCTAGGATGAATGGGTGTCTGAGCAGGGTTTCAAAATCTAATTTCACAGTCCTTTGATCTCATATCTACACTCCTGATTCCTTCAGATTCCACTGTCGGGAATTCATAAATAAATTTCGCAAATGAGTTTTCGTGGCTTAAAAAATTTGATGATAACTTTGTAAAATTACACTTTTGATCAATCTTCAATCCTTCTTCACCTGCAAATCTACAAATACAAAGAGAGGGAAAAAATGTTTGTTTTTGGTGAATAGGGGTTTTCCTTGGTCAAAACCCGTTTTGGTAATTAAACCTTTATAATGAAAAATAATGATAAATGACAAGGATTGATGAATGAAAAAATATATGTCACAACTCACCAAACCTTCAATGGTTTCCCTTAGAGGACTAAATTCCAACACATCTCTCTAAGGATTGGATCTTTCTTGAATTGTCTTGAATGATTGCTTGATTTGATGCTTGAATGCTTGAAGCGTACATCACAATGTTAGCTCCAAAACATAATATAAACACAAATAAATTTGACATGATGATATGATCTTGATTTTTGTTGTAGATGCTTGATAAATCTACTCTTCAATGCTCTTGATAATATTTTTTTCTCTTGTGAAATTTAAATTATACATGTTAGATTTGAATTAATAAAATAACACTGTATTTATAGGTGTTTATCTAATTTCCCATAAATTAGATTCCATAAGCCGACATGTAAAACTTGAATTTGAATAATTAAAATGCCACCAAAAACATATTAAAATTTGGGATCTAGGACCTAAGGAGGACCCATTCACCCTTGGGAAAATGGGTCCTGGGACCTAAATCCAAGACGCACAATTTGCAAGGCAATTAAAATAATGTTAGCATTTGTTTAATGTCGGTTTCCCTTTCAGAAAATGGGAATAATAAGGCTTATGAATGCATAATTTAGGCAATTAGAAGCTTAATTAAGTCCAATTTAATTAAGGGACACAAACATAGCGTGAAAATGTGAAGGAGTACATTTTTCTACACTACAAGAACTAACATTAACCACAAATAATTGTTCAAATCCACTTGTGTCAACATGGACCAGTAAATGTGTCTTCACATCATCCACATGCTAACCAAGAATGAAAAAACATCAAAACTAAAAAGCATGAAAGGGGAAACAAAAGATCTCAACCAAATATGTGTGAATAATGTACTTCTATTAGAAGATCCCAATCATCAATCTCAACATCCTTATACTCAAAATTTGAATTATTTTAGGTGTAAACTCATTCTTATGTTTTTTCTCAAGTGGGATAGCGTGGTAAATATATAGAATAACATGATAAGCATATACAATTGATGTTGAAAGATCTCAAAAACACTCATTAGGGATAAAAGTGAAATGCTCTAGGAAAGCATATACAATACTCATGAATTAAGGGTAAGAAGAAAGATACAAACCACACTAAGCTTCATCAAGTAAAAATTCTCTACATGTGTGTATTAGAGACCATTCATCATCAAAGTGTGCATATTATATGGATAAAATTCATGGGAAGACTATCATTAGTCTCATGAGCACCACTATCACTAGTCATAAAAGAAGCATGGCCAATGTGAATATAATAAAAAATTTAAGTGAGAAAATCTTAGAGAGAAGGGGTATTAAAGACCAACACTATGAAATATGGGAAATCACATATATAAAGGAATAATACTTCTATGTAATATAAACCACCATTTGTGGGCTACAAGGACATGATGTCATCAAGGATCAAAGGGTAAAAGGTAATAAAAATAGAGGAATATATTTAAAATATGTAATTTATGTGCGAATAGAGTTAAAAAGAAAGTGTGCGTAGGAATCCCTGGTGACTGATATATCGATAACACAAAAAACAAGTGATGGTAGGTAGGGATCTAAGAGGTAATAAACAATGAAGGCCCAAAACCTAAATGTAAAAGAAATAAAATTATAGACTAATTTTAGATTTGAAATGAAAGGTGAAATAAATCATAATATCTACTCTCAAACAATAAGGTAGAAGAACAAACTCTAAGGCCAAACCCTAGCACAATGTTGGAAATATCAAGTTCATTAACTTGTAAAAATAAATCCTCTAACATGCATCTAGGGTATTTACTACAAAAAAAACACAAACAAAAAAACTATATAAGAGATGAGTATTAGAACAAGTGCTTAAATATACTAAAATCAATATCAAAATTAAAAAGAGGATAGAGATACTTCACTCTATATGTGATAATGAATGTTCTATTGAAGTACACACTCAATGATCCAAATTAGGCTTCTATTAGAAGATATGTGATAATGAAGCTTTAATAAACTAGGAAATGGCCTATGATCGATTCTAGTTCAAAACTACACATGCAACCTTGGTCTAGAAATTTGCGGCCTTGAACCTACTATACAACCTTAAACTTATATTTTCAACCTTGAAGTTGGGGTCTCTACTCTTTCAAAGGCACTTCTAGAATTTGTTAAGCTATGGAAATGAGAATATTATCTTCCCACCTTGTGCCCCTACCAAGCCCTTTGACGAATTGAGTGATTTGTAACAAGATCATAGACATGCCAAGTAGAATATGAATGCTTGGATATGTTCTTATGATTGCATATGTTGATGTAACTCTCTCTATGTGATCAGATGATGTATGGATATTCAAGTTATTTGATGATGTGATGATTTAAAATCACCCAAGATTTATCCTTTTATACAACAACCGTGCACTCAAATCTAAATATTTCAAGCAAAATATGACAATTAATGTCTAGTTGAAGGTGAGTTGGCTTGAGTCCATGGTTAAATTTGATTTTGGAAATAGGGATGTGTCGTTTTGAATCAAGTTTAAGGTTGCACCTATGGTTTTGATCCATGTCTAAAAATAATAAAATTATAGATAAGATTGAGATCCACTAGGGAATAAGATTCAAGGTTAGATTAGATTTGGACTAAATGATAATCTCACACAAAATATTTTATTTGAACACTAAACTATTTTAGTGACAAAGGGTCAAAGCAAGTCCAAAACAAGTGGAAAAAAAACTAAATATGTACTTTCAACCTCTACAATCACTCACTCACACACACACATATATACATGTGTATGTGTTTGTAGTATATGTCTGTGTATATTTATGTATATATATGTGTGTATATATGTATAAATACATAGATATATACATAGATGTATACACATATACACATATAAATATATATAGCTAAAACATTAATTTTTTTTACATTTTATATTCAACAAATTAAAAATGTACTTTTTCGACCTACAAATTGTAAACCTATTATATCATTTGAAAAATTATTCTCCCACTCTACAATACATGAAAAATAAACATAACAAAATTCTCTAATAAAATTGATCTTAAAAATAAAAATTAAAAACTTCCTTTAATATTAAACATCAAGTTAAGGTTTCCCAATTATAAATCTTCCCAAATTTACTCACCAAAAAAATCTTGCATAATCAAAATATGCCTTGGATTTGTATTCAATTTGTTTTGTGTATTTAAAGCTTTAGCCCATTTTTCAATAATAAGATTGTGATTTTAGAATTTTAGATTTGGGGCACAATTCGATATGTACGTATAACTCTAACCCTAAAGTTGTGGGACGAGAATAACTTTCTATAAAAGTGAAGAAAAAGAATATAGTGTAATCCTACCTATAAGTAGGTGAGATAATGTATTCAACATTAAACAAACACACGATGGTAACATCACATAGGACCTAAACACTTACCCATGGTTGCATATTAAATAAAAATTAGCCCAAACTTAGCCATTTAGATATTGTATTTAATTTAGTTTTAGATATTTTAAGTTATTGGAAAGAAAAGTTTAAAGAGGACAACTTTTTTAATTTTTGCATATTATGTAATGTTATTTTATTAGCTATTTGTAAATGGAGGGAAGAGTACTTTTCTTCTTAATTTCTAAGAATGAGAAATATTTAGAGAGAAAAGGAAAAAAAAACTTTTCCTGAGATTAATGGAGTATTGTTTGTATAAGTGTAAATTAATATAGGTTAATTAATTAAGAATTGTGAAAGTGGTGATTGAAATATTAAATATTATATTAAAAATGAATATAAAAAAAGTTAGGGTATTTAGTTTTAAGAGTGATGGTGTTAAATAAATTTAATATAGCATTAAAATTTGATGTTTTGGGTTTGAAAACTTAAGTTTATGTTTGTATATTATTTTGGTTTTGGAATATTGTATGTATTCTATGGAGGCTTCAGTCTTTGAACCTAGGTATTTCACCATCATAAGTTTAATTTAGTATAGTGTGTGCTTTTGGTTTCTAATTTGTGTGTTTCACTATTCTTTGTTTTACTTTGAGGACTAGTGGTGTTCATGAGTACCTTTAGATGTTTGTTAGATTGTTAGGGGACAAGTTTTCTTAGGTCAACCCTTACAAAAGATATGCTTTATAGTTATGTGAATGATTAAGGATAACAATCTTCAAACATGCAGATACTCGAAGTTGATTATGTAGATTCTAATTCATTTTATTGTTACAATGTAAATGTTCTTAACATGCTTTTGTGAATGCTTGATTATAAAAGCTAAGATAACAATGGATGATAAATGGATACAATTGAATTCCTTTAATTAAAAGAATATAACAATAAATAGTATAAATGTGTGATTAGTCAAATTTAGGTGGGAAAGGAATAAGTGAGAATTGGCCAAAATTGAATTTAATGTTTGAGATCTCGAGGATCAAATTTGTAGATGTGGGATCAATCTTGTGCTTGAGGAATTTACCCAACACATGAAAATGGTAAAATCGGGGATGGTTAACAAGTGTGCAACGATGGATATTGTAACAATGGGAATTTCTATGAAGTTTAAAGCAATGTAACATGCAAAAATATTAAATCCCTAAGTACTAACAGAGTGTAAAGAAATAGATGAACAATCTTAAAAGATTGTCTTCATCCTCCATGACTAACCTCCATTATACCTTCTAAATTTGTTGAATATGATGCTTGCCCTCAGATTCGAGAAGAGCAAGTCAATAGAAATGACAAGCCCTAAGCAAACCTTGAAGGATTTGAAATGACCTAGATGCACTATGCCCTACTGCAAATAGTAAACATCTACAATTTCTAAGCTAATATCAAATGAAAACCTAGATATGCTATGCTAAACATGCTAAAATCTCTAAAATATAACAATGCAAAATCTCTAAAATATCCCAATACCAAGTGTAAAATATGACAACACAAAGTGATCAAAATGGGACCAAAATTGCTCTTTTATAGAAGAGGCAATTTTGTGTGAATGGCCAAGATTGAAAGTTAGTAAATGCCCTAGAATCAATGGACGAGATTCAATAAAGCAACCCACAATTAGGGTTAGGGCAACATTAGGTCAGATTCGAAATGAAGGGTCAAGATTGATTCAATAGAGAATTAAATCAATGGCTGACAATGCATGTGACAAAAGATTCCAGGCACGGAAAACAGAGTCGTTGGGGAATTAAATAATTATTTAAAATTATTTAAAATAAGAGGAATGTTGACTTTTCGAATTAAAAACTATTTTAATTCAAAAAGTGTGGGGCCATGTGGCAGTAAATAATTTAAATTAAATTATTTACAAAAAGAAGGGAATTTTAAATAAGACTTATTTTAAATAAATAAATTTATTTAAAATGAGCACAATACAAGAGGGGGAATTAAATAATAAAATTATTTAATTCATGTGCTCGGATATTTAAATAATAGAGATATTATTTAATTATTTAGAGGAATGTGATAAAGGGGACCTTTTTAAATTAAATTAAATATAATAATTCAATTCAAAGTTTAGGAGAGGACCAAATTAAATAAATAAAATTTATTTAATTTAGGAGAGAAGGGGCCAATGAATAATTAGATAATTAAATATAATTATTTAATTATAGTGGAAGGTGGATTAAATAAATGAGAATTTATTTAATTTTAGGAAGAAGAGGACTTAATTAGTGACATAATTAAATAAATAAATAAAGTTATTTATTTAATAATTAGAAAGACATAAGGGGTTAAAATAAGTAAATAAATTAAGAAATTTATTTAATTATAGGAAGACTTTAGACAATTAGTGACACCTTAGATAAATAAATAAGAATTATTTATTTAATAATCAAGAAGAATAAAGGGGACATGAATTAATTAAATAATTATGAATTATCTAATTAATAGTTGAAAGTGAGTTAGGGACATAATTAAAATGTCCTAATTAGGTTAGAAGAAGAGCCTATGGGTCTAGGTCATTTTTATGTGTCTACATTTGCCCCTCTTTGTCATAATGCAGCTTGTCGCATTGTGGCAAAGAAAATAAGTCAAACATATGCCCCAGTGCAAGATAGGATGAGGAAGAATGATGAGGAGGGTTGTGGTATGCCCCCTCGAGAGGAAAGACAGGTTCCAAGAACATGGGTGTTCTCTCGAAATGGATTGAGAAGAATAGAATACCGAAAGAAAGAAATGTTAGTGAAACAAAATACGAATGATGATATGAATGCAATGCCTATATGAGATGCATGTTAGTTCCTAGATCAAATCCTTCAACGTTTACCATAGGACTTTAATATTTATTGCTCTTTTAATCATCATTGGGCAGATTATTGTAATGGCCAACAAACACCATGATATGACATAAATCTAGGTGTGCAAGGTCGTACCATCACGTAAGACAAGCAGTGGCAAACAAGGATGATCATAACTCATACTAAGAGCGCAATTTGCCCCAGTCATTTTGTCATAACCCACCGCAAGCAGAAAAAGACAAGGACAAACCATGAAACGTCGTTGCTTCTCTAAATCCTATTTCCAAGACATCCTCGAGAAACTAGTAACATGATTGCCAAAATAACAAAATAACACCACCATCATGATACCGTTGTTTTTCTAAATCTCGTAGTCAGGACATCACTGAGAAACTAGTAACATGAGTGTCAGAATACAAGACAACGTCATGAGACATCGTTGTTTCTCTAAATCTTGTTGTTGGGATCTTGCTGAAAAACTAGTAACATGATGAAAAGCCAAAGAAAAATGCCATGTATTTTCCAGGTGTTTTAATGTGAAACTGTCGGATTTGATGATGCCAAAAATGCCAAGGTGTCAAGGTTGCCAAATGCCAAGCGATATCAAATTCAAGAAGGACACATCCTGAATGACGCTGATATCTAGGAGATCAATTCTCTGAGTTAGGAGAATCCATCCAAATGCCAGATGATGACTGATGATGCTTAGGAAGGACACATCCAAAAGCATAAATAAATGATGAGAGTTGCTCCTTAGAAGGACACATCTGAAGAAGAACCCAAATTTTTGCTAGGTTAAAATGTCTTGATATGATTTGACTACATGCCATTGCTGACATGCTAAAATTGACCGAGATTTGCTGATGAAATAGATTATTGATAGATTGCTTGCTCGGGATTGATGAAAGATTTTCTTGCTTTGATGACTTGACGTGTGTGAGAGTATTGTGCTATGAACCCTAATGGACTGACCTAGTGCGGCCTCGGGGGCTCATCGATTGATGGCCTTGCCTACGTCGTGCACTCAGAGACCTTGTAGTTTGACGCGACCAATGATGGTGTCCAAAGGACAAAATTTTGAACCATGATTTTATTTTGACAAACCTAAAAAGACTGACCTAAAGACTAACCTAAATGTCTCGGGGATTCAAAGATGAATCTTGCCTACGTAGCAAATGTGTAGAGACAACATAGTTCAGACAAGGACGATGACTGAAATGACAAGATATGATTGAATTGATCAGATTGACTCTATTTTTGGGATTTTGACATTGATTTGGATGTTTTTGTATTTTCTCAGGACGCATTTTGAATTTTTATGATTTTTTCAAGATTTTTTTAGATTTTTATGATTTTTTCAGGACTTTTCCAGATTTTTATGATTTTTTCAGGACTTTTAAGAATGCAGGATCATGTGCGGTACCCATTGCAGTTGCATGAAAAGATCTTGCCCCTAGACAGGTCGGGGAATGCCCGAGTTCAATGATATGGAAATAGGTAGATGCAAGGTAAAGGCAAGGATATGCAAGGAATGATGTCAACCAAATGTTAACCATGGTCAGAATTGATAGGACTTAGGATGGATGTCGTGAATGTGTCAGGCCTTTGTGATTATGACAAATGGATAAAGATCGATTTGAGTGACAGTAGATGGCGAAGCAATGATCGACTATGCATGGCGCCTGTTTGCCAGGTTTTCACCATGGTACCTATCCAAAGTGCCTGTTTGCCAAGTTTTCACTATTGGATGAATTCATTTCTTTTTTCTATTTTTGCCATTTTTTGATTTTTTTGTATTTTGTTTTGTATTTTTTAATTTTTTTGTATTTTTAGGTTTCTAGCCAAGCCCTCTGATGCTATGTGTAGAACTTTCTCAAATGTAAGCTGTTGATAGGCTCTGTCAGCTGTTCTCCATCGGGTGTGGCTAACTGATAAGCTTTGGAACCAAATGCAACAGTAATGATATAAGGACCAAGCCAATTAACCTCAAACTTACCAGGCTTTTCACGGTCTGCCTGATTTCTAGGGTTCTGCATGAGAACCAAGTCACCGATTTCAAACTTTCTCACCATGACTCTTTTATTGTAACTCCGACAAAAACAATTTTTATATGCCTGCAGATGATTCAAGGCATTTTGTCTTCTTTCTTGTAGCATCTCTAACTCATGTAGGCGAGTGTGTCTGTACTCTTCATCATCAATCATTCCTTTCAAAGAGACACGGAGAGAAGGAATTTCAACCTCGATGGGTAATATGGCCTCAGATCCGTAGACCAGGGAAAATGGAGTGGCTCCAGTGGGGGTGCGGATGCTGGTTCGGTATGCTCATAAAGCAGGATTGAGTTGTAGGTGCCAATCTCGGCTAGTGTCATTGACAGTCTTCTTCAAAATGCGAAGGATTGTTTTGTTTGATGCCTCAGCTTGACCGTTACCTTGTGGGTAGTATGGAGTGGAAAAATGGTGTTGAATGTGGAATCGCTCACAGAGTTCACGAACGTCCTGATTTTTGAATGGACTGTTGTTATCTGTGATGGATTGTGGGACACCATACCGGAAAATGATGTAATTTAGGATGAATTTGGATATTTGTTTACCGGTGATGTAGGTGAGAGGGACGACTTCAATCCACTTAGTAAAATATTTAGTGGCAGTGATTATGAACTTATGGCCATTTGAAGAGGATGGATGGATCTTACCCACGAGGTCGAGTCCCCATTGTGCAAAAGGCCATGGAGAAGTGATTGGTCTCAATTCCTGTGCAGGTGCATGAATCAGATCATTGTGCACCTAGCATTTCCGACATGTTCTAACAAACTAGAGAGCATCTTTTTCCAATGTCAGCCAGTAGTACCCAAGTCTGGTGACTTTCCTAGCTAAAGTTGGACCACTCGAATGAGATCTGCATCTACTCTCGTGTACTTCTCATAAAGTCATTTGGGCTTCATCAGTATCGAGACAACGAAGAAGGGTGTTGTCAAAGCCATGGTGGTATAAGGTATCACTGACAATGGTATGTCTAGCCGCTTTTCGGATAAAGGATTTTCGTTGGTTGTTGGACAGGTTGGGTGGAAGGGTTTGGGACTTAAGATAGTCGTATATGTCTTGATACCAAGGTGAACTGGGACCAACAATCTCACACACCATTTTTGACTCTGGAATATCATATGCAGGCATCAACAACTGTTCCACTAAGAATTCAAATTGTGACACATTCTTAGGGATGTCTAGGAGAGATCCAATAGTAGCCATTGCATCGACCACCTTATTCTGTGTTCTCGGGATTTTCTCAAATGCAATCATTTTGAAATATATTAGGAAACTGTCCACCATTCTCTTGTAGGGAAGTAACTTCTCATCTTTTGTGTCATAGTCATCATTGACCTAGTTAATGACTAGCTAAGAATCTCTGAATACGAGCAATGTTTGGATTTTCCATTTAATTGCTATCTTGAGACCTGTGACCAATGCCTCGTATTCTGTCATATTATTTGTACAAGGGAAAGCAATCCGAAATGATTTAGGTATTGAATCCCCTTGTGGTGTAATAAATAATATGCCTGCTCCTGAACCGTGACCGGTGTGGGATCCATCAAAGTATAGTTTCCATGGTAATGTAGGTTCTACATGAAAGATAGACTCATCAGGAAAATCAGTAACCAATGGATGAGTTGCTTGAATTGGTGCATCTACCAGTTGATCTGCTATTACTTGACCTTTTATAGCCTTGCGCTCCACATACTATATGTCATACTCGCTTAATATCATGACCCATTTGGCCAAACGGCCTGTTAATGCTGCTCGACTCAAGAGATATTTTAGTGGGTCAATTTTAGCTACCAAATGTGTTTGGTGGCTTAGCATATAGTGTCTTAGTTTCTGCGCCGCAAAAACAACTGCAAGGCATGCTCTTTCAATGGTTGTGTAGTTGAGCTCATATCCAATTAATGTGCGGCTGATGTAGTAGATGGCTCTTTCTTTTTCTTCATGGTCATTTTGTGCCAATAATGCCCCCAGTGCATTTGTCGTTGCGGAGACATATAGGATCAAAGGTTTTCCCTCAATAGGTGGCATTAACACTGGTGGTGTTAATAGATATTCTTTAATTTGGTCAAAGGCTATGTTGCATTTATCTGTCCATACAAAAGGATTGCTTTTGCGTAGCAAATATTGAAATGGTTGACACTTGTCTGCCAATTGTGCGATGAAGCAGCGAATAGACTGCAATCTGCCCTGAAGTGATCGTAACTCACTGATCCCTTTTGGTGGAGGCATATCTAGAATTGCTTGTACTTTTGCGGGATCAAATTCAATGCCTCTTTGTGAAACTATGTAGTGCAACAACTTGCCGGAAGTGACTCCAAAGACACACTTTTTCAGGTTCAAACGAACCTTGTACTCTTCTAGCCATCTAAAAATTTTGTCTAAGACCCTGAGATGATCCTTCCTTGTCAAGGATTTTGCCAATAAGTCATTGAAATAATCTTCCATTAAGATGTGCATCATGTCATGGAAGATTGTGGTCATAGCCCTCTAGTATGTGGCTCCTGCATTCTTTAGACCAAAAGGCATGACATTCCAATAGTATGTTCTCCAAGGACAAGTAAATGCCGTTTTATGTTGATCTTTTGTTGCAATTCTGATTTGGTAATAACCTGAGAAACCATCCATGAGAGATAGCATTTCATACCCTGCCGTGAGGTCAACAATCATGTCTATGTTTGGTAGGGGGAAGTCATCTTTAGGACATGCCTTATTGATGTCTCTAAAGTTTGTGCATATGTGAATGCCCCTAGTTGGTTTAGTCACTGGTACATGATTTGATATCCAGTCTGCATAGTCTATTGATCTTATAAACCCTGCATCTAATAATTTTTTTAATTTAGCTTTGATCAGTAGTGCAATTTGTGGATGCATCTTGAGCAAATTTTTCTTAATTGGTTTGATTCCTGGGATGAGAGGAAGATGATGCAGAACCAATTCAGGATCAAGGCCTGGCATGTCAGCATATGACTAGGCGAAGTTAACTTTCCTGTTTGTGAAGAATTGTTGAAATTCGGGTCTTTCTTCCTCTGACAATGATGCGGCCAAGAGAATCATTTTGGGATTCTCTGGTGTGGCTATGTTAACTTTCGTTGTGTCTTCAATCAACATAGCTAATTTTTCCTATGTTACGGGAAGAAAGTCCAATCCTCCATCCTTAGGCGCCTCAAAGAGGTTTTCACCTTTGGATACGTCCTTTATTTTTACTATTTTATTGTGAAAAGGTGCCTTGTGGTTTTCACCTAAAGACGTTTCTTTTTGTATCTTATTTCTTGTATTTTTGCGACTGGAGGATTGCACAGTCTCCCCGAAGTAAGCTGCACAATCTAGATCAATGGAAAACCCTGCTTTGTGATCTCCCCATGGTATGCCTTCTTTGAGTCCCATGAATTCTGCTATAGCCTCATCATTATGAAACATGTCCATTGCTGGTGGCTCTTGTTGGTCCCAGTCGATCAGTTGTGGATAGATAAGTGAAATCACATCGTCGGTGTTGGTAAAGGATGGGGATGATGCAAAAAGTGTGGCAACTGAAGCCTCAAGTGTGAAGGCAAAGTTGTCAATTTCCACTTCCGTGTCCGATGCAATGGATGGTCCATATTCCGAGTCGGATGAATCGAATTCAAAGTCATAATATGGGATAAAATTGTCAACATCATGACCAGTGGTTGGCAATTCAGAAGTATGCATAGTAGGTTCAGATACGTTGGGCTCTTGGATGGGTTCGGGAATGGGGTGGGATGATTCAGGTATTGCCGATGACACCTTGTGTTCTTCTGGGTGCCAAGGAATGCGTACCCATTCCTGATTTTTAGAATGTCGGTCAATGGGATCTATGTTATATTCTTGGCAAAATCGTTCTTCAAAGGAAAGTTGGCCAGGTTCCAAGAATAGTTCATCGATGTCATAGTCACTGACTGTTTTGTCAGATCCCCATTCCCATTTGTTGGAGTCAGTTTCAGTGAGGGATTCTTCGCATGTCTCAACACTTTCTGTAACCGTTACAACCTTACTTGAAAGTTCAAGGGTACGTTGATCATCAGTTCTGAAATGGTCGAACCCTAGCCCTATGTATCTTGGTCTTGCCATCATGATAATAGGTTCCCTTCTTCCATTACTTTTTTTTCCAAGGTCGCTTGTGCCGTTGAAACTTAGGGCCTTGCATATATCATAACCTTTGCCATAGAGATGTAATAGTAGTGAAGATAACTCTGTTGGGTCTTTGTAGATCCAGTTATCTATGTCAATAATGACTTCATTACCCATATCGCCCCACCGTGTAAAAACACTTTTTGGTGGGACGTTAAAAGTTATTTTGGGCTTAATTGCAAAACATGGTCTTCCATAGACTTTTGGTGGCTTAGGTATTGCGGTGATACAATAAGCCATATTTAACTTGAACTCTCCATAGCCTAGGTCTTGGATCTATAAATCTTTACTTGGTATAGAGGCCGATGAAGATGGTGTGGTAGATGATGATGGAATGGATGATTTTGTGAGTGTGGACGGGTCAATATATTTGGATGAAGTGGAAGTGGAGGCCTCCTGATTGATGGGTACCTGATGCTCAGTGGTGGCTCACAGGTTGGTGCAATATTGGAATGGATCGGGATCTCCTGGGATAGTGATCTCGGTACCATCAAAAGGGAATTTTAGGCATTGGTGGTATGTGGATGGAATGGCCTTTAGAGCATGAATCCAGGGTCGACCAAGTAAGATGTGGTAGTGTATATCACGATCCAGGACCTGGCATGTTGTGTCTATGATAACTGGTCCCACCCATAGTGGAATTGTAATGTTGCCTTTAGAAGCGCGTTCTTCATCATCGTATGCCTTGATGACGATGCTCTTGCTAGCATCTACACATGCATCAAAGAAACCAAGAGCCTTAACCAATTTTAGAGAGCAGATGTTCAACCCTGCTTCGCCATCTACTAGGACTCGTCTAACCTTATGCTTATGGACAAAGACCTCAATGTGAAGGGCATCATTATGCGATGGTTTGGGTGAGGAATAGTTGCTATCTGAAAAGGTGATGTGATGAGGTGAATTTAGGTATCCGACCATAGTCTCAAAGTGGTTGACATCAATGTTGGTTGGAACAAATGATGTTTGTAGGACTTTATCCAAGATGGCTTTGTGTACGGGTGAAATACGAAGTAGTTCGAGAATGGATATTTGAGAACGTGTTTTGTTTAGTTGCTCAATGATGTTGAACTCCGGTTTGGGTGTTGACTGTTTGGCGGATGGACCAGGTATAGTGATCTTAGGCTAACATGCCGAAGGACCTGAGATAGTGACCTTGCCTTTGCGGGTGGTGACATTGCATTCTGGGAATTTTTTAATGGTGATGGTATTCGTATCTTCATCAGCAGCGTGAAGATTGTTAACATCAGGGTAACTATATGTAAAACGGGTGGTATTGTAGGCCGGACGGATGCAGTTGGCTTGATTATTGGTATTCATTGTGCCAGATGAGGAAGCTTTGCCATGATCTTGCAATGGGTTTTTGTGTATAGTATGATCTGTATTAGATGTGAAGGATTGACCACCTAGCTCAATGGTGTGGTTCTCAATGAGGTCTTGCACCAGATTTCACAATTGACGACAAGAGGATGTTTTGTGCCCTTTGGCACGGTGAAAATCACAAAATGCGTTATCGTCCCACCATGCTGGTTTGAAATGACCAGGGTCATATGGTTTAGGATCTTCCAATGTTATGACACCATTTTGAAGGAGTTTCTTCAAGACAATTTCAATAGGCTCACCCAAAGGGGTGTATGTACGTTTTGGGAATTGCCGCGGTTGATGCAACTGCCTTTGATTATTTTGAGGAGGATTGCTTTGTATAGCATTTTTAGTTGGTGTGGGTGTAGTTACAGGTGCATTTTGACTTTGTACTCCTTTGATCGTGAGTACATGACCTGTTGTATTAATGGTTTTGGCATCAACCACACCGTCATTAGTGATATGCTTGTTCTTAACCCAGTATTTGGTTTTATCATTTGAGCTACTTGGGTTATTATTTGAAGTGGCGTTGATGATTTTGCCACCATATTTTAACTCACCTTTGGCGATCAAGGCTTTTTCAAGTTGGACACCTTTTTCAACAAGATCAACAAAAGTGTTACAACAATGGACCTGTAATCCATACCTTAGCGGTCCAAGGAGAGTTTGTACAAACATGGTTACTTTCTCCTTTTCAGGTATTTCTACCGGACACCTGCTTGCTAAGGTTCTCCATCTTTGAAAGAATGGAGTGAAAGTCTCTTCTGCATCCTCTTGGGTAAGTCTGCATAAGGAGGCAATGTCAATGTATGTGTCAATGTTGTAGGCATAGTTCTCCACAAACTTGTTTGCCAATTCATCCCATGTTTTTATTCCCTTAGGCAGTAGTGAGAACCATTCTAGTGCATGCCCTGCGAGACTTCTTGAAAAGAGTCTCATGAGATAGGTTTGTTCATAAGCTATGTCCATGCAACTAGTGGTGAACTCTCTTATGTGTTCAATGGGATTTGTCTTGCCTTTGTACTTAGGGAAATGAGGTACTACATACCCATGAGGAAAAGGTGGCATGTACAAGGTGGTGTCAAATGGATAAGGACACAAGTCATGTGACATGTAAGACTTTTTGTTGGATTGTTGCAAGGTCTCCACTTGTGTTTGAAGAGCAACAAGTTGGAGTGTGAGTGCTTCCACAATGGGGTTGTTGGTAGCATCACACATGTTAGTGAGAGGTATGGAGTGGTTTCCCACTTGCTGTGATGAGACGTGTTGGTTTTGAATGTGTTGTTGGTGAGAAAATTGACTGTTATGATTTTGTGGCTGTTGAAAATGGGTGTATTGATGGGGATTATGTTGTTGTGTATGCACTTGAGTAGTATCTGTTGGGATTTGAGATCCTGCAATGTTGGATTGAATTTGTGGGCCTTGTTGACTTTGAGTATGTTGATGTCCAAATGGAGTAAAAGATTGGGTGCCTTGATTGCCTTGTCCAAATGAGAGATTATGACCTTGATTAGTGTTGGTGTTTTGTCTCAAAGGAATGTTGGTATTAACTTGTGAAGAATTAGGTTGGGTTCCTTGGATGGTAATTCTTTGTTTATTTCTCCCAAAAGGATTTGATGAGTTAGTTTCCATAGTATTTGAGGGACCTCCTAATAGGTTTGTTGATGGACCCATGGAATTAAATGAACTCCCAAAGATGTTTGATGTTGTTGCACCCATTGTTGATCCAAATGTGTGTGAAGGGGTAGTGGTTGTTTGTTGGGGGATGGATTGTGATGTGGTGTTGTTTTGGGTAGATGATCCTCCAATGGATGTTGTGTTGGTTGTGGTGGTTGCATTAGTTGTGGTAGCTGCAATGGTTGTGGTGGCAGTATGACCAAGGGAGGTAGTATTGATGGTGTTAATGGTGTTTTATGGAGAGGCTCCCATGGAAGTATTGTGTGTTTGGTGATTTGGAGATGCTGGTCTAATGGTGTTGAGGTCAAATCCTTGTGGTAACCTAGATCCTTGGTCAAGAAGCATGGCTAAATATCTGGATGAGTCATGTAGAACTAATTCATCCACAAAAGAGGCCACTTTTGGGTTTTGTGCGGCAGCTTGTAAAACTTCCCCTTTTTGGTTTCTATAGATGAATTGTTCAAATTGGTTGTGTGGAATAGATGTCTCATCAAAAGGATTGATTGTAGAATTTCCCATGTCATTGTTCATGTTGTTAGGGAATAAATTCATGTCATTGGTGAAATCGGTAAAATTGGGGTCTTGACTAAAAGAATCCATGAGTCTTTTCTTTTTTTGTAATCTGGTTTCAACCATAATAGTTTTGCTCAACTTTGGGATGATGAGGGATAATGAGTGATAATGACCTAAATATGACACTATGTTTTTGTGTTTTTTGAGAATGAGGAATGTTATGAAATGCAAATGGGAGATGAAAGGTTTGTGGATGCAAATGGTATGACTCTAAAATGATATGCAAACTAAAATGGAGCCTAAGATGCACTCACTATTGAGAAATCTAAGGAAATGACTACTTGACCAAACAAAGTGCTTGCAATATTTCAGTTTTGGAAAATCAATGGACCAATGATAGGACTAAAAAGGACAAAGTGAAGTTTCCACACTAGACTGTTGAGTGGGAAACAATTCACAAAAGTTTTGACTAAAATGACTAAGGGTAATTGGGTCCAATGATAACCTACTTTTGAAGACAAAGTCTTGACAATGAATGATAAGGAGTGTGTTCCTAAAATATGCAAAGTGAGTATCTAAGGTAGAATTAATAATGCAACTAGTCAAATGCAATTGGAAACCTATGATGATCCTAAGACTGATGTGTAAAATGATGGAAGTTGAGCAAATCAGTATCTGGTTTTGACAGAAACAAAAAAGATGGACTTGCTGGAATCTGGAAAAGGATAATTTTCGACTTTGATTTTGACAGTGAGCAGATTATTTTTGAAGACTGGCAAATGTGGTTCGGCAGAGCACATGCGGCTCACTATTTCAAATGCGGTTTTTGACAGAGCACATGCGACTCACACTGACAAATGCGATTTAGGAAATCAAATGCGGCTCATCATATGTGTCGTAGGAATTAATTCAGGCAATGTTTTAGTAGACAGGCAAATGTGGCTCAACAACATCAAATGCAACTTTTCAATAAGCAATTGCGGTCTAACAGGTCAGTTGCATTGCAGTAAGGAATTCTGTTGAATTTTAGTAGACTGGTAAAATGCGGGGTAAATAGCGAATATGGCCTGCTATGGAAAATGCGGTTCACTGGCAAAGCAAATGTGGTTCAGTAAGTCAAATGCATTAAAAAGGTTCTCAAATGTAGCTGATAATTGTGGTTGTGTTGCAGAAAACACTTGGACTGGTCTAATTTTAACATATGCGGCTTTTTATTGCTCAAATGCGGCTTAGAATATCAACTGCGGCTTTGTATTGTTTAAATGTGTTTGAACAGGGAAAATGCGTTTTAACAGGGAAAATGCGGTTTTTTTGATGTTAAATGTGGTGCAATAGAGTGCTTGCGTCGCAATATGCAATTTTAGGAAAAAACCCGAATACAGTTTGTAGTTTTTGACCATTTTTTGTGATTCAGATTTGTGATGTTTTTGCTTGTTTTGAAGATTTTTAAGAATTCTTGGCAAACACAAAAATCAAAAATATGAAATGCTTGTTCAAATAGACTCGCTCTTAAAAGTCAAGTGGGTCATCCTCACAATCACAACCCACATCTTGAAATCACGTCGACTCACACAGCCTTGTCACCCCCTAGAGGGCGTCCGTGTTTTTGTCTTTTCTAGGTGCGTACTCAAGGTGACGGAAGTGGATACCGAATCCCCTGAGCAAAAAATTCATGGTGATTATATGGTGGGTGTCTTGGGGGGAGATTCTTCCCTCCCCTTGCACCATGATTGAAAGGATGTCTGGTTACTGACATGGCTGGCTACTACACTAGGTTCTTAGTAAGTCTTTCCGTTCAGTGTGGCAATGGATATACTCCCTCGAGAGACCTCCCAACCTTTAGAACAAAGGCTTTGAGGATGGTTATCCTGTCAACTACTGTCAAGTTGTATTTTCATCAACAAATTGCTTTTGATTATAGTGGGTTGGAAACCTTGGCTTTAGGTGTTCCCACTTAGGTCGTTCTCATAGGGTGAGTACTTTTTTCCACTACGGCAGGCCTTCTAAGGGTTGTAATAAAGCTATAAATGCATAAGTATGAAAAAAAAATGGATAGGTCTGGTTTTTTGATCACCCAGTAAAGGGGAGAGCATATGCCTACTATCCAATCAAACACAAAAGCAGCTTGTTCAATTTTAAACCCCAAAATAAAATTTTCTAATCTAGGTGAAGATGTTGCTTCACACAAACATGGTGTTCATTTTTAATCCCAAAAGAAAAAAATTTGGTGACTACCCTAGGGTTGATAAATTCCAATTAAATCATGTCTACCCTAGGATTGATAAATTCCATTAATGTGTTTATCCTAGGATTGGTTCTTTTTTAAATCTATCAAAATGAAAAACTGGTCGCGGATGCGTCGGATCTAGTTTATAATGCTTTTAAAAAAACTTTTACCTGTCACATGCGGCTCGGCAGATGCGGCTCGAGAAGGCAGATGCGGCTTCTAGACTATGAAATGCAACTGGTGTCTGCGGATGCATCATTTTCTAGAGCATATGCGGCTTGACAGAGCAGATGCAGCGCTTTAGAATGCAGATGCGGCTCAGGTTGTCACTTGCGTCGCAAGAACTGTCAAATGCGTCATTCCATACACCTATAAAAAAATCCGAAAATCTGTACCCTGACCTGCAAAAAAAATGATGAAAATCCATACTATGACCTGCAAAAAATGTGTTATAAGAAGTGTCGGGTTCACTAATGTAACAATGGGAATTTCTATGAAGTTTAAAGCAATGTAACATGCAAAAATATTAAATCCCTAAGTACTAACAAAGTGTAAAGGAATAGATGAACAATCTTAAAAGATTGTCTTCATCCTCCATGACTAAACTCCATTATACCTTCTAAATTTGTTGAATATGATGCTTGCCCTCAGATTCGAGAAAAGCAAGTCCACAGAAATGACAAACCCTAAGCAAACCTTGAAGGATTTGAAATGACCTGGATGCACTATGCCCTACTGCAAATAGTAAACATCTACAATTTCTAAGCTAATATCAAATGAAAACCTAGATATGCTATGCTAAACATGCTAAAATCTCTAAAATATAACAATGCAAAATCTCTAAAATATCCCAATACCAAGTGTTAAATATGACAACACAAAGTGATCAAAATGGGACCAAAATTGCTCTTTTATAGAAGAGGCAATTTTGTGTGAATGGCCAAGATTGAAAGTTAGTAAATGCCCTAGAATCAATGGACGAGATTCAATAAAGCAACCCACAATTAGGGTTAGGGCAACATTAGGTCAGATTCGAAATGAAGGGTCAAGATTGATTCAATAGAGAATTAAATCAATGGCTAACAATGCATGTGACAAAAGATTCCAGGCACGGAAAACGGAGTCATTGGGGAATTAAATAATTATTTAAAATTATTTAAAATAAGAGGAATGTTGACTTTTCGAATTAAAAACTATTTTAATTCAAAAAGTGTGGGGCCATGTGGCAGTAAATAATTTAATTTAAATTATTTACAAAAAGAAGGGAATTTTAAATAAGACTTATTTTAAATAAATAAATTTATTTAAAATGAGCACAATACAAGAAGGGGAATTAAATAATAATAATAAAATTATTTAATTCATGTGCTGGGATATTTAAATAATAGAGATATTATTTAATTATTTAGAGGAATGTGATAAAGGGGACCTTTTTAAATTAAATTAAATATAATAATTTAATTCAAAGTTTAGGAGAGGACCAAATTAAATAAATAAAATTTATTTAATTTAGGAGAGAAGGGGCCAATGAATAATTAGATAATTAAATATAATTATTTAATTATAGTGGAAGGTGGATTAAATAAATGAGAATTTATTTAATTTTAGGAAGAAGAGGACTTAATTAGTGACATAATTAAATAAATAAATAAAGTTATTTATTTAATAATTAGAAAGACATAAGGGGTTAAAATAAGTAAATAAATTAAGAAATTTATTTAATTATAGGAAGACTTTAGACAATTAGTGACACCTTAGATAAATAAATAAGAATTATTTATTTAATAATCAAGAAGAATAAAGGGGACATGAATTAATTAAATAATTATGAATTATCTAATTAATAGTTGAAAGTGAGTTAGGGACATAATTAAAATGTCCTAACTAGGTTAGAAGAAGAGCCTGTGGGTTTAGGTCATTTTTATGTGTCTACAGATATATGAATAGGTTTATCTAAGTGAATATATTAAAATACGTGTGTATATGGAAAAGGAAAAGGATAAATGTGTAAGAATGTGTGTAAATGGATGAGCAATGACATGGGGAAGGAGCCCAACTTTGTATAAGATTGTACAACCATTTTACAATATATGGACATATTGGGCCATATGTCCATAATGGATACAAAAATAAATAAGAAATGAGATAGACATATAAATTTCAACTTTAAAATTTTCCCCCACTTTAAGGCAATTGTAAATCCTAGAATGATCATGTATCTCAAATTATGTAGCTCTAAAAAAGGGGGGTATCATTCGATCTATTGGAACATTTTGAGTACTTCAGAGAGACTGGTGTATGAGCTCTGCTAGGGTTTTTTGTTTTTTGCAGTCATCCTTGGCCCCTCTTGCATCAAACTGCACCTACTGCGTAGGAAAAATCCTCCCTCATTGAGTACGATCGCATTTACTGCGATTTTAGGGGCTTATTATGCCTTCAACCAGCTCTAACCTAGCAATTCATGCTGGTGTTAACGGTTCGTCGGAGCAGTTCAATGGCTCCTCCTCTTAACAAACGTCCCCATAAATGTTTTCCAAAAGTCTTTCACGAGGTAAGAATTTTGATGCCCCGACTGATGTGATTTTTCCTTTACCAGATTTTGATTATGCTTGCCAATGGCTTGAACAACATACCCTTGTGGGTTATTTTGTTGGGAGGACTCCCCCTAAAAGTGTGTTGAAAGAATGGGTCAGCAAGTCTTGGGTCCCTCATGGGGTCCGCCTTGATATGGTCCAAAATATGACCAAGGGTTTTTTTCTATTCCATTTTGTGGAAGTTAATCATGTCCAGGCTATTTTAGGCCATGGGCCTTGGTAAGTTAGGTCATCCTTGTTGGTTTTCCAAGCATGGACCTGGGATTTTGCTGTCTCAGATGACACCAAAATGCGGGTCCCGGTCTGGATTGAGTTCCTCGGTTTGCCTTTGCCTTTTTTGCCCTTTTTGAATCACATTGCTTCCTCTTTGGGGAGGGTTGTTTGTATAGAACCAGATAGGTTTTTCCAAGCCCAGCCCCAGAAGTGGGTCTATGTGGAGGTGGACCTATCCAAGGATTTGAAAGAATCTGTGGACATTCAAATAGGAGCTATTAGGCACACCCAAAAAGTCATGTATTTCAATTTGCCTAACACGTGCTATCAATGCCAGTCAACTGACCACAAGATCAGGGACTTCCCTTTGATAGTGCCTCATACACCGTCCCCGTCACGAGATTTTGAAAAGCCTCGTCAGATGGAGCCTTCTGCTAAGACTGAAACAAAGTGGACCATGGTTACAAACCAGAAAAATAAGCCAAATGGTTTTGGGTCGGCCCCCAAGGCCTCTGAACCACCCAAAATTGTTTCAAACCCTTCAAAGAAGGGGAAAATTGCTCCTTCTGGAGCTACTACTATTTCAGTGCAACCCAGGTCAAAGGCGATGCCTTAGCCTATGGCTCTTATGTATGCTTAGTCGAATATCCCTCCCGCAACGAGAGCTCAACGATGGTCTCATAGTCGATGTCCACTGGCTGAAGAAGGAGAATATGTGCCAGAAAAGTGGAGGTTTTCACCCCCTATTTAGCTTGGTTCAGTTCCACAGGAGTTCTTGAAGAATAGTTTCTCTTCCCTAGTTGAGGAGGAACTGGGTTCCGAAAGCATGGAAGAGTTTCATCCATGAATCTCCTTTCATGGAATGTTTGAGGTCTAACTGACCTCTCCAAAAAGTATTATGTTAGAGATACCTTACATAATTACTCAAGTATTGAAGTGCTTTGTCTCCAAGAAGTTAAAATTTTTGGGTTTTTGCTTTCCTCGGCTTGTCGTTCTATTTGGCCAACCAGTACTATGTCTTGCATTTTGCATGAAGCTAGGCGTGGCATAGCCATCACTCTTTTGTCCCCATGTTTGCATTCTTGTGTTTTGGATCATGGGACTGATCCTTCTTAGCGGATAGTTTGGGTTCTCCTTAACATTGATAGTCATTCCTTCGGGATTATTAATGTTTATGCTTCTAATGATGCTGTGGAGTGCTCTTTGCTTTGGTGTTGGATTGTTGATTCTTTACCAGTTGCCACCTGGTTACTCTGCAGGGATTTTAATATGGTCAAGGTGGCTTATGACAAGGATGGCACCTTTCCCTTCCATTAGGCAGTTGGTGAACGGTAGGCGTGGTTTTACATGCATAATAAATTGGGGATATTTGATCCCAATATTGGTCACCGCCATTCTCATTCCCTCTGGCACACTTGGTGTAATTACAGAGCCAGTTCTGACAAAGTTTTTAAATGCCTTGATCGTGCCATGATCTAGGCTCAATCTTTTTTTTCTTTTTCCAACTTTTCCTTGCTAGTGAAGCCGTTAGTGGATGTGACTCTGTCTGATCACTTCCCAATTTCTTTTCGTATTGAATGGAGGTCTTGCCAGCCTCGCATGTGTAAAACTCAATTCTTTTTTAACACGTCTTTGCTCTGCCATAAACCCACTCTGGCCCACATTCATTGAGTGTGGAATTTGGAGTGCAGACCGACTGGCTAAACAGAGTGGATTACCTAGTGGAATGATGCCATCACTCATACTACTCGATTCTTGCGCATTTATGGGTGCCAACTGGGCATTTTTTGCCGACGCTCTTATGAGGCAACCACTGCTGACTTGCATTCAGCTATGGAGGCTTTGGCGGCCAAACATTTTTCCCCATCACATCAAGTTAGGGTGGCAGAATTAAGGCACAAAAAGAAAGTGGCTGATAATTAGATTGCCAGAGGAACACAAATCAAAGCTCGGCTACATTGGCTTAAGATTGGTGATCGTGCCTCCAAAGAATTTGTTTTGCACTCCGTGCCTGACACTCATCCCAAGGAATCAAAAAATTAAGGATGGCACTCGGGTGGTCTCTGAGATCCTTGGCATTCTCTAAGATTTTGTGCATCATTATGAGCAAGTTTTCATTGCACAAGACTCCACGCCTATGCGACAACAAGCCCTTTAGGATTTCCTTGCTATTGTGCCACATAGACTTTCTTCAACCCATAAATTTTTTTGTGATCAATTGTTGACAATTGATGATCTCAAGGAAGCTATTTTTTCTATGGCCGATGACAAGGCCCCTGGGATTGGTGGCTTCCCTTGTGAATTCTACAAAGCCCTTTGGGACTGTTTTGGGCGTGATCTACATCATGTTTATCTTGAGGCTTTTCAAACCAACTCTCTAGGAAATTTAATAAACAAGGGCAATATAAATTTCATACCTAAGCCTGGAGATCCAGAGGATATTTGCAACTAGAGGCCCATCACGCTTCTCAATGTCTCCTACACAATAATTGCCAAGACTCTCACTCTGAAAATCCACCATCTCTTGCCTTAGATTGTGTTCCCAGAGCAGACTGACTTCATCAAATCCATCTTGATTCTAGATAATATTATTGTTGTTTGGGAAGGCATGGAGTGGGCCCTATACTCAAATAAAAAAGTTGTGTTCATTAAAATTGACTTTGCCAAAGCCTATGACCACATTGAATGGCCTTTCATACTTGTGATGTTGCAAGCTTTGGGGTTTGGGCCCAATTTCATTCAGTCTGTTCATATGCTTTTTGTTGATGCCTCAACTTGCATAGCCATTAATGGTCGCCAATCTTCTGCTTTCGGCCTTTTTCGCTCAATCTGGCAGGGGTGTCCTCTCGCCCCCTCTTTGTATGTGCTTGTGGCTGAGGGATTTGGATACCTTCTGGCCCATGTTGTTTCTCAGTAGCGTGTCAAAGGGATTCTTCTCCCGAACTCTTAGGAGCAGCTTGTTAATGGCCACTTTGTGGATGATTCCTTTCTCACTCTCTTGGAGGAAGAAGAATCGATCACTACTGCCCTTGATTGTCTCAACACTTTCTGTTTTGCCTCTGAATCTGCCATCCAATGGCACAAGACCTTATGTTAGAGGAAATTTGTATTACCCACTCCTGCGTGGCTTCAAAAATATAATTGGAAGTGGATCTAGCAGGGAGAGATATTTCAGTTTTTGGGCATCCCTTTTTATTTTCTAGGCATCTCCTAGGGAGCTTTGGTAAGCTATGCTCTCCAGGGTCAAGAAGAAGCTTTCTTATTGGATTACCAAGCCTCTTTATCTGGTTGAAAAGTTCTAGGTGTGCTCTAAAGTTTTGGAAGCCACTCATGTTTACTACTCTTCTTATTGGACTCCCTCCAAAGTTGCCTATGGCAGGCTTGAAAAGTTGCTCCGAGATTTTCTATGGGCCTCCTTTGAAACCCACAAGGGTTTCCATCATGTTGCATAGGAGTACTGTTTCCTCCCCAAAGATTTTGGAGGGCTTGGGCTGCTCTCCACTCAACGACAAGGGATTTCTCTTTGTGTCAAGTGGATTATTTGGGCCCTCACCAGAGATGAAGCCTGGAAGATTCTCCTCAAGCATTGTATTCATTCTAGATTTCCTATTCACAGACCCGCCTGGAAAGGAATAGGCTTCCAAACCCTCCTGGTTATGAAGGAGCTTGTTCAAATTGTTGGAAATTTTGTGGCCAAAATAATTTGGCGTGCCTGGGAGGCTGTTAAGCCTTGGCTTTGATGGGTTGGGGCTGGATTTCATGATGGGCTTTCTCTCAATCAACATAATATTTGGTGGTCTCCTCTTCTTGTGCATAATGGTTAGCCTTTGGCTAAGTCGCCTTGGCTTAAAGCACTCATATTTCACAAAAAGGGCATTCAGACCCTGCAACAGGTCTTTCACTGACCCACTATGCGCATTATGCAGTGGGATACTTTTAAGGCCCAGTACAGGCTTCAAAACCAGGACAGTGCTACTTTTGACGGTTTGGTGAGTGCCATTCCAACAGAAATGCTTCATAAAATTGGCATTCGTGGGAACAAACCTTGGTGGAAAGACTGGAAGTGGTTTCTAGATACTCCTCTCAAGAGCTACATGCCATGACTTGGTTATAGGTGGCTTTCACCCCATTTTCCTATGATCAATAGTTTGAACCAAAGGTGGCTTCTTCACTTCTCTACTCATGTTTGGCGAAAGAGATTTTCTACCACTTGGTTTGCAAGTGTTAATCCGAAGCTGGCCCACTTTGCTTGGTGTATTCTTTTCCAAGGCTTGTTTGTGGGTTCTCAGCTTATACACTTGGGGGTCTAGGACCCTCGTTTCCCTTTTTGTGGGCAACTTGAAAGCTTTAAGCACCTTTTCTGGTTTTGTCCCAAAGCTCAATAGCCTTTGACTTGGATCCATGACTTCTTTTGGCCCTTTTGGTTGAAACCTTTTTCTTGGCATATGGTTTTGCTAGGAGATCTGCCTGGGATCCCTACTAAGTTCACCCAACTTTGACACACTTTTAGGATGAAAATTCTCTTCAACATCTGGAAAGACAAAAATTCCTACATATTTTCTCATTCTCAAATGGATATTAATGTTTCTCTCTATGCTAAATCTATTATTTGTTCTAATGTTCTCTTACAGATACAGGCGTAAGCAAACAAGGTTGCACTAGAGGTGGCTCACCTCCAAGTCCTCCTGGACCACTGGGGCAATGCCCCATGCACTGTGGCTTGGGTCCCCGACTCGCCCTCCTCCTCCCACGGTCGGTCACCCTCTCGAGGTCGACAATGAAGTGGCTCTGCACGTCCCCGCTCTTAGCCTCCTACTCGGTGGGACCCTCACCCTCCTCAGCATGCTCACTCTCCTCCACCGTGAGCTGGTCAAGGATGGCCTTCTAGTGGTGCTTCGGGGAGCGACGGTGGCGGTTCTGGGTGGCCCTTTGATACTCCACCAACCTCTTGTTTTGGATGGCCTGCTAGTGGTAAAAGATTTCTGCGGTTAGCGCTTGCAATCTCGCCCCGACACGAGGAAGAATATAAAGATAAGAAAGATGATGACGATGGTTGGGGTGCTCCTCCTGACGTCACTCCATACCACGCTAATGTATGGGGGAAAAATATGGATGTCAAAGACCCTCTCGGCTCTGCTGGCACTGCTCTAGCCACTTAATGGTCTATTTGTTGTTTTTATTTATCATGCTCTTGGAATTCTGGGCTAGGCCCACATGACTTGTTATTTGGCTATTGCTGGGCGCTGCCCATGTGACTTTCAGGGTGTGCCTTTTTACCACCCACCCTTTTTTTGTGGATATGTACTCTTATCTTTGATTTAATATAGATAACTGCCTATTCATAAAAAAAAATTATGTAGCACTTCTAAACATGCATGTCAAGTAAATATTTAGACACAAAACGATACCTTGGGTCCATATAAAACAATAGACCTTATTATTTTCATCATGTAAATCCATTCTTTGACATGCAAAATTTATTAGAATCTACGAAAATGAGAAAATTGTACAAGTATATCGTGCCCACAAGTAAAAATGAAGACAAATACAAGATGAAAATTATTGATCATGAAAGGGAGAGAAAGGAGAAGAAAGGGTTATGTTATGCCTTGCATAACCACCCCATCTTTTGCCTTGGTCAAAATGGGCCCCCCTTTTTGTTTTTATCTTTTGTTGATTTTCAAACAAAGTTTGGAGTTTTCCTTTTCCAACACTTTGTTTTTATTTGGTTTAGTCTATCAGAACCGGAGCCGGAACTGAATCGAGTTCTGAAACTTCTTTCAAAACTCTTTCTGATTCCCATCCTGATAGTATTTATTTTTAACCCTTTTTGTTCTGTCTTTGTTGGACCTGGAGCCAGAGTGAAAGATGAGTCTGTGCTTATTCAAAATTTCAAAATCAAATCTCATCTCACTTCTGCCTCCGCTTTTCAGAATTTTGTTTTAGACTAAGTTTTTATTTTATGTTTTCCTATGTCGGTCTTTTTGTTTTATTTTGTCATTTTGTTTCGCTTTTGTCTTTGTTGGCGGAACCAGAACCGGAACCAGAACAAAGTTGGGAAATTACTCAAGTTTCCAAATCTGTTTTCATTCCGATTCTGCTCCCGCCGTTTCTTGGTCGTTGAATTGTTACTAAAGTCACACTGCAATGATGTGTTAGTTCTTCTCCAGTTTCGACTCCGCTTTACTACATTTAATGCATTAATGACAACTACCATGCGTAGGTAGAAACTCTAAGTTTTACCTTGATTAGGGATTAAACAGGTGGCTACTATTATTAAGAAATCAAATAGCAAAGTAGAGCAGCTGTGGAGTTCTTCTGAGTGAATCGATTGGAAGAGGAAGAGATAATTGCTTACAAATTTCTTCAGAAGGTTTTGCCAAGTTTTGCATCTGAGGTAGGGTTCCTATTCTCATTTTTCTTTTTTTCTTATTTTTATTAGATCATTTTGCTTTGGGCAAGTTCGTTATCTCAATGGGTTTGCATGATTTGTTTTCCTTTCTTTATTTATCGTTGTTCTTGATTTCATTTGTTTTGCTATTGTTTTTCATTTTCAGTGAGTTAGGGCACAGTCGTTTTCACGTTTTGCTGTGATCACGTTGTGTTGCATTGGGTTTTAAATGCATAGATTAATTAGGGTTCCACAGTAAGATAGATTAAATTAGGTTTTACAGTGAGTTAGGGTAGGTTAAATCTTGTTTTTACTTAGGGTTTGTTGCACATTTATCTGGTTAAATTAGGAGGGGTTAAATTCGTGCCCTAATTTTTATATCGCATTTTTAGATTAGGGTTTTATGCATTTCTGTATTCGCGTTTTTCAGTGATTAAATATGATTCCCTAAAAATACAGTCGCCCCCACGGTCATATGGGCATGGTCATGTCATGTTTGATTGAAGCCTCATTTCATTTTAATACGAACTTAGTCCTTAATCATGAAATTATGCATTAAATCGTTAAAATCATTGATGGCGTCATGGTGAACCAAGGCAGAAGCGGGATCAGAATTGATTTAGATTTTGGGTGTATGTTATAATTAGTGTCAATTCTATTTTCCATCTCGTTTCCGACTCCACTTATAGCAAGAAGCCTTATTTCAAAATAGTGATAACCTAAGCGGAATCGAAACCAAAACGGAATATGAAAATAGAAAAATTTGAAAGAAACCAAATTCGTTTCCATTTCGGTTCCGGTTCCAATCACCATTCCAATTCCGACTTCGAGCCTGTTGGTTATTATTGAAACACCGATAATAGTTTTGGCTCTGAGCCCGACCGTGTGTTTGAAGAAGACTGTAAATAAGGTTTTATGCCTGGTTTCGCCTACGATGTATGTATGAAAGGTACAATTTTAAGGCATATTTTGTGATGTTTATTCAAAGATCTAATTAGAGGTTTTGTTGCAGGAAAGCTAAAGAATGTCGGGGACATCAGGAGAAGCCTCCCAAAGGAATCAGCCTACAGGAGCATCAAAGGCAGCAGCTAAACCCAAGAAGATCAGGCCAGAGCAGTTACCTTATACCTTAAGGTATAACCACATGAGTCCTGTTGCCATTGCAAGCAAGGTAGAATAAGATTGGTCTGACATAACTGATACTAATCTGGGCCAATACAACTTTGAGGAGATTTATTCAGAAACGTTTGATGAAGATATGATAGGGAGAACACAAAGAATTGTTGAGTCTGGATCAGCTCATATCACTTTATTTCCTATATCTGTCCAATGCCCAGAGTTAATTATGACAACAACTAGTGCTTACAATCCGGCTACCCGACAATGCATGGATTCACAAGATAATGTAATCATTGATCTCACTCCTCAAATGTTTCAAAGTATATTTAGGGTCCCGGATCCAAAGAGTCTGGTATAGTTGAAGGAGGTTGAAGCTTTGGAAAAATATAGCAAGTATAAAGCATATAACAAGGCCCACTTGAATAAGAAATGGTTGAGGATGGAAAAGAAATCTCTAACCAAGCTCCCAGACCTACCAAAGAGGGCAGATTTTTATAAAGAAGTATCAGATTTAATAATGATGTTGTCTAGGGATTTTGGGAAGAGAGATGCCTTTCATTTCAAGGGGTGGATGTTTCCCTTCATCCAGATAATCTTAAATGGCACTCATCAATTTGATTGGCTGATGATTGTATTAGATGCAATTCATGATCAATTGACCAGTATTAGGGAGACTAAATGCTTCTTCATGACTTCTTACGTTGTGTATGCAGCAACAAGAGTAGGTATCTTCCCAAGTCTGAACAAAGTGGGAATAATGGGAGTGTTAGATGGACAAAAGAAGGTGTGGGAGCATTATAACTAGTTGCTACAGGTTGCTGAGACTCAATTCAAAAGGGTTAATGATGCAGTCATATATGTGATCATTAACCAACTCAACGAAGATGCAGGGTACAGACTGAGCCAAGAGGCCATGGCATTTATCATTGAATGGGGATGTTGGTACATTCAATACCCCAGGTTTACATATTTTAGGCTAGCTGGCTTTGAAGGTCATCCACATTTGTTGCCAAGATGTTGCAATAATATGGTAGTTTTAATGGAATTTGTATATCAGGCTCTAGGGGTTAATGCCCGGTTTGGATTGAAACATAAGACATGATGTCATAAGTTCCCCATGAAGTTGGGTGATTACAACTGTCGGCATCTGGTAGGGGAAAACGTGGTGTGCAATGAGTTGATACAATTAAAGCTAGGTTTATATACAACTCATAAGCACTTTGACCGGAAGGGTAAGATGAATGCTTTGCTGCCTTTTGTGTTTGATAAACATTTTAATTTATTGGAAGATTTCTAGAGTGACTGGTAGGATGAGTATGACTTGAGGAAAAATAATTATGAAAGGTTATCTGTCTCACTCATGGCTGATTTTGGGGTCAAAAATGACATTCCTGACACATTGGTGGATGATGGAATTGTATTGGATCCATCATATGAAGCTTTGAAAATTGGGACTAAGAGCCTTGATTCGATTGACTGGGACAGTGAAGAAACTATTGACATTAAGCAAATAGGGAGGAATTTTTTGGATAGGAGCATTCAGTTTGTGGTTCTAAGAACCAAAACTCCTCAAGGACCAACTCCTAAAAAGGGGAAAGGATATAAAAGGATCAAAAGAAAGACACCTCCCAAGGAGCCTTTGGAGTTCCTTCCTCCAGACATTGAAGAAATAGAGTTGGAAGCAACAGTTGATGAATCAAAGACACAAGAAGGAGATGCTCAAATAGGATGGGTTATTTCAACACCTACATTAGGTGAATCTTTTACTCAAGCCCCACTTGCAAAACAACAAAGTGAAGAGGTGCAAAAAGGGACTCTTCATAACATTGTTGAAACTATAAAGGGAAAATAAGTAGAGGTAGAAATTCATGATGTTGGAACAAATTCTGATGAGACTTTGTCAGATAAAGAAATACAAGAAAATATGCCTCTAGAAGAGGATACTAAACAAGTAATGACACAGGAGGATCAGTGGGCATTGTTTGAAGAAGTCAAGAAGGCTATTGATGAGCAAGCTGCAACAATAGAATTACAAAAGTTAGTTGATGCCAAGACACAAGCTGATGCCATACTACAACAAAAACAAGTTGAAGCTAAGTCAAAAGCTGATGAAGTAGAGAGGCAACAGAGGCAAAAGGAGCATGAGCTCAAGGTCAAGGAAGAGAATGATAAGTTAGAATTGATACAAAAGATTCATGACCTTGAGGAAGAGAAGGAAAGACACCGAAGGGAGAAGGAGGTTCTCGTAGCTAAGTTAAAGCTTGCTGAAGAAGCTCACAGAAAGGAAGAAGAAGCAGAACGATTGCAAAAGGAGAAAGAGGTTGAAGAGCTAGTCAAAAGGCAACAAGAAGAAGAAGAAAATACAGAAAAAATTAAAGCTTTAGAGACAGAAAGACTGGATATAGAAAGACTAGAGAAAGAAAGATTGGATAAGGAAAGGCTGGAGAAAGAAATATTAGAAGAAGAGAGATTGAAGAAGGAGGAAGAAGACAAGAGAGTACAAGAGTAGAAAGACAAGGAGGAAGCTGGAAAGATGGCACAAATAAGTAGGGAACAAGAGTAGCAGCAAAAACAGATGGTTGATTCTCAACCTCAGGTAAATGTGCAACCTCCTGTAGCTACTACCTCCTCTTCTTCAACTATGATGACTATTGCTCCAGGTGCTCCGACTTGGTTGAAATTATACCTTCAAAAGAGAACACTGACACCTTCTTAGCGTCTCAATTGGGAGGCTATGATGAAGGAGATTGAGAGAGAAAGGCCTAAAAAGAAGGCCAAGATCTTGCATTCTACTAGGCTAACTAACAAGGGAGAAATTGTGGTTGAGTGTGCTATACCTATGATAGACAAGGAGGCAAGAGATATGCAGTTAACATATTATTAGCTAGGCACTGTGAATTTGGGGAGACCGACCAGAGATCAACAAATGAATTTGATTGATGTGGTAGCATCCTCAACCAAGTCAAGGATGCTGAAGGAGAAGCAAAGGAAAGATGAGCTTAAGGTTCAATTAGATCAGTTGCATGTTTTCCTTAAGAATGTTTTTGCCCCAAGATCACAACAGGTTGTTTCTATTGAGACCCCGCTGAGCAAAAAGGAAGTAGATGATTTGGAATAGGTGAGGAGCAAGGCAGAAATGTTAGATCGATGGGTTGAAAAGTTGAATCAAGAAATAGATGGGGTATTAGAAGACAATTTTGAGTTCTACAAAATGACAGAAGATCTAATAGAGGAAATGAAACAATATGTTAAAACTTTGGAAGCACAAGAGGAGGAGTACAAAGGATACAACCAAAAGTTGAAAGAGGTCAATAAATTGCCTAAGACTACCCTCCTAGAACAGTCGATATTGGAAGAAGATAATAAGGATTTCTTGGAGAAGACTTCTTGCATACTCTGATTTAGATCAGATTTTCTGTATAAACATAGAAATGAGGTTCAAGATTCTGTTAAGGAGCTAAATGAACAATTTGAGGAGTTGGAGGCCATCATTGCTATTTTAGTAAATGTTGAGGTACTTATAAAAGAAGGCTTACCTTTAAGCCAAATAAAGCAAAAATGGACTGAAATATTTAAAGAAGTTATGTAGAGAGGAGATGTTGGTGAAGATTTGTTAATAGATCGATTGATGGACATCAAAGAAGAAATAAGAGCAGCCAAGAGAGAGTTGACAAAGCTAAAGGATATGAGAGGGTTTGCTGCAATGGAGTTGGACATAATTAAGTTTCAAGATAGCTGGGTGGATGGGCCTGAATTGGACATATTACAACAAGTCCTCTCTAGTTTTGATGAGTACATAGCCGAACAAACTCTACATGCATAAAATCTCATGCATGTATGGCTTTTTCTTCTTTTGCATGTTGCATGCAGGACTGGCAGTTTGAGGCGCATAGCTTTCTCTTCTCTTCTATTTTCTTTTCTTCAATTTAGTTGAAGGTATTACTTTAAGGAACTTGAGATCAAACTGATTTGAGTTTCCAAGATGAGTTTCCAAGATGAGTTTCCAAGAAGGCTTTTTATTCCTAAAAAGGTGGATTAAGCTTAAAATAGAAGGGGACTTTCGAATTTTGTACATCTATAAATACCCATGGGGTATCATATTGTAAGGGTCGGCTAATAGAGAATAGAATTGGCCACCTGATATTAGGAGATAGAATTTTGATAGTTGTTACAAAGATACATTGTTACTTCATTTTTTTTAGTTAAATAAAGTTACAGGTTTACACAATATGATGTTAGAATTAAGTTTTACTTGATAAGGCCGATGAGTTATAATCTATCTGAATGCCAGTGATTGTGCTGAAGCATGATAGTTTCTTATGTGATGAAAGTCATTAGAAGAAACCAAATTTAAGGATTATCTCGTTAGATTATTATTGAATTGAATTTATTGAAGTCTGTTGATCTATGATCTTGGCAATGAATGAATGTGTGTTCTTTTGGAATCTTTGAGGTATTTGTGATGTGAGACTGTGACATTAATTAAGCACCTTAGATGTATACAATAGTATGGATTATTCTATAAATTGTGTCATGCTTTGGTTTTCTTGATCTGTTGGAAAACATTCATTGTTGAAGATATACGTCCGGATGTTAGATGAGTTTGATTCATGTTTATTGATTTACCCTTTGATCCATCTTTTTCTTTTATTTAAAAAACCCCATTTCTTTGTGAAGAATAGCTTGATGAACAAGTCATTGCTTGTATTCTTTATTACCAACACATGCCCCTTGAACATTATAGTTGCATGGACCAATTGAGTGACACTAGACAGTTGAGAACCAGCTACCAGGACCTTGGGAGTTAGGCTACTATATGTTGTCTTTCTTTTTCAGGAGAAATAGAGTAGAAATATTTTGTTTTAACATTGTTTGTGTCATTTTCACCATCAACAGGATAAAATTTATTTCTTGTATAAAAAGTGGTAATGCTTTTCCTAGCTTGATGATCATGGGATGAAAAATGTATTAGATGTTGGTATGCCATATAATAATGATCTATCTATTCAAAATGATGAATTTCTATGTAGGCACCTATAATTGTCCATATTTTCAATAAAATAGTATAAGTTACAAAATATGCCTCCTTGAATCAATTACATTCATTATATGTAAGGAGTTGGAGGAGAGGGAAAATACTACATGAAATGTAAATGTAAGGTAAGAATCTAAATCATGTAAATAAATATTTGTAATAATTTATTGTGTATCAAGTAAGTGAAACATGTCAAATAATGGGCATGGTAAGCATGTGAGTTGGAGATGATATCGAGGAATGTTGTCCCTAGAACATGCATGTAAAAATGGTGATGTGGTCGTCAATATCTATAAACACCCTTGTAATCACATATGACACTAGAAAATACATATGCCTCTAATATGGAAACTTGAATACACAATTGTTATGGTAAGAAAATAGGTCCCTAGTAGTAAGAGAACTCTAGGACCAAGATATATCAATGAAAACATAATATAACATGGAGGAAGGGAAACAATGGGCATGTGATTTAGCTAGGCATAAGATAAAGGCATGTGAATACACATAACAAAGATATCATGGATATGGGACAAAGACAAGAATCATAAGCATGTGATGATCATCATAAGATATAGGATATAGGATCATAAGTGGATACTCATGGGAGTAAAAGAAAATAAAGATCATGGTAAGAACCAACATAATATTGCATAACAATAATAAATATAAGACAATAAGGTAAAATAAAAAACCAAAGTCGTAGGCATGAGACAACATAAGAATAAGTAAGGCATGCAAGGGCACAAAAAGAGGTAAGGGATATGTCAACCAATACAAGAAAACATATCAAGAAAGAAAGAAGTAAAATTCCCCGTAGGTGGGGGAAGGAAAAACAAGAAACAATATACTAAAGGTGAATGAGTGTGTAAAGCATAATATTTATAATATAATAAAAAATAACAAAGAAATAAGTAATGATATATAATAAAAATAAGTAATGTAAGTATATAAATGTATCTAGGTTTATAATATTCTCATAAATTCTCCAAAAAATCTAGTATCATTTGTAGACACTTAAAATTGTCCCAAGCTTGTGATGACATTTTTTGACTAATTTCTTGTCTAATTCTTCATCTGACCCTAGTTCTTTGTCTAACCATAATTCTTCGTCTAACCCTAATCTAATTTCACTCTCTTTTCACACACACATAATTAAATATTTATTATTATTTAATTATACTAATGTCTTCCATTGCATTAATCTATTTGATTAAATAATTATTACTTAATTATTTAATTATTAACATTGTATTTGTTTAAATAAATACTTTTTATTTATCTAATCTCACTAATCTAATGATTAATTATTTTTTAAATTTTTTTAATTAATTGTCGATGGTTTTGAAAATAAATGATTTTTCATTTATTTTTCAAAAAACGAACTCTTCCATTTTCCACTAATTTCAAATTTGAACTCTTGTAAATTACCATTAATTTGGTTGATTTTCTTCCATCCATTAATTTAGCCTCCATTCCACAAATTTCTCCAATCACATGACACTAATTTTGAATTTGAGAAGTCTCATTCAATCTCAACCCTTCATTTTTCTTTCAATCTTGTTCGTTCATTTTTCCATCTTCTCATCTATAAATTCAACCTTTTAGCTCTTCATTTGGCTAACCACCATCTTCAACCTTTTGTTGATACTATCATATTGAGTTTATTTACTTTGTGCACTCTAAAACTGAGAGAAACATATCACAAATATTCAAAAGTGAAGGAGAGAATAGCAATGGAGATCAACCAATGAAGGTATAAAGGTATACTTTTCTTTGTTTGTTTGCATTTGATTTCCTTTATTCTGATTTGTGCTTCATTGTTTTGGATTTGATATAATAAGCTTACTTCTAACAGTTTGGTGGTTATTATCAAGGATTTAAGCTTCACAATTAAATTTTGATCCATACATTTGGTGAACTTGACGTGAAGAACATTTGCTTTTTTTTTCCTAACCTTCTTGTGTGCAAGTTTCTGGTGTTTATGTCTTGCAGGTTATGGATACTTTTAAGAGGCTGTGAAGATAAAAAAAATTAGAGGTTGTTTGAGGACAAACATGCATCGCTATTACGTCCAATAGGGCTATTCCATAATTTCTCATATATTGTAGTCTCCATATTTTGGTAAAAAATCACATTTTAAACTTTAAAAAATGTGATTTGTAGGCACTTTCTTATTTAATCCGTACATTGTATGGATTTGCTCTTTTTTACTACATTTTTATTGTTGCATCTTTTTAAAATCTATTAATGATGAATGTGGTTTCAGTTGCTAGTTAGAAAATCAATTCACATAAGTTGAACCATTTATTGAGAGTGCTTACTTCTCTTTTTCACAATTTCTGAAAAATACTAACCTGCAGTAAAACGAGCATAACTTTTAAACTAGTCATTGGATTTTCATTTTTTTGTAGGCGTTGGTAAATTGCTTATGATGTGGATGTTTTGGAATAGATAATTTATTCAGATAATAAATCATAAAGTAGGTATAATTATTTAGATTGGATTCTTTAATTTAAAACTTCAAAAATGAACACACGAACTTGCTTTTTTTAAATTTCATAAAGTTTTCAAAAAGTTTTTAATGGTGTGATTAATTTTCTGATTTGAATCCAGTTTTTGAGTGTTTTCGTTAATCATTTAGTGCAACACCTTTTCGAGAGCCAAGGACCAAAAAAATGAAACTTCTAATGAAATTGGTTTTGCAACACATTGTTAAAGCTATTATTTAAATTACTAATCTAATTGTTGTAGGATGTTGTCGAAGGCTTATTGTGAACTACTAACTAGTTTTACAGGTTCGATTGTCAAAGAATCAAGCTTGAAGAATTATGTCTTTTATTTTGTTAGATTAGATAACAATTAGATTAGTTGGGTTAACAAAAACTTTGTTTTCAATGTTTGGTGTGCTTGCACATTGTGTGTTTACTCGAGCTAGTGTGTATGTATCCTCTCCCCTTGTGAACTTGTGCGATCTTGGATGACAAGAATTACACATTAGTCTCCTTTTTATTTTTAGAAGGAGGCCTGACTGGGGATTTCATCACCCCAAGGTTCGACCTCAAGCATGTTTCCTGGTGGGATATATCAAAGGGGGGAGAACGAAAGTTGTACCCCTAGGAGTAGCCAATGTTGTTCAAAGCCAAGTTGTGAGACCCTCGATCTATCGAGACTTGCTGGTGATGAGAGTGTGAGTGGGCCTTCCAGTTCTCAGACTATTATAGATGGGATCTTTGTTCATGACAGTCCCCCACTAGACACCTCTTATTCTTAGTAACCTAGAAGCCTCTGATAGTAAGCTTAGTGTGGTGCAACGTGATAGTATTGTCACGTGAAGTTACTCACCACATATGCCCTTGAGTTGAGATAGGAATATTTGGGTTGGCATTCTAAGCCTCTCGGGGAGAGAGGGAAGGTGTGCCCATGCCATAGAGCCTATGTCATCAGACCTCTAGCTATCTGCTCTTGAAAGAGAAGCATCTCACACTAATCTTGGTGTATTATCACTTTGGTGTGATGGGCCCACATTGAGTGAACACACCCAATTGAATAAATAGGTTGTGCTTATCTTAAGAGTGTCTTCAATTGTGCTAAAATTGTGAATCAATTGGCCTCTTGGTCCTTAATCCATACCCATTTTCAGTTAAGAGTCAATAACCACTTTGTCTTCCAAGTGTTTTTTAAGTGTGTGCTATCTTAAAATTGAAATTATTACACTAATAACACCTCTAAATACTTAATTATTAGGGAGACAACCATAGTATACATTGAAACAAGTTAGGGTCTATCCTTTCAATCCAATTTTTGAACTTAAGTGACTTGAGACCTATCAAATTTTCTTAGTTTAGCTTTCCACATCTATCTTTTGCATCTCAAATCTTAATTGCATCCCTGGGTTAATTTTTTTTTGGTTAGGTTTTCCTTAGATTAGGTTAGTCTTTGGTTGTCCTTTCATCCTTGGTTTGACCTTTGGTTGATTCCTCTTCCTTTGGTTAATCCTTGGTTATCTTTGCATCCTTAGGTTAGATTTTGGTTTCCCTCCTTGGGTTAATCTTTGGTTGATGCCTCTTCCTTTGGTTAATCCTTCATTGCCTTGACATCCTTAGGCTAGATTTTGGTCTCTCTCCTTGGGTTAATTATTGGTTGATTCCTCTTCCTTTGGTTAATCTTCGGTTGTCTTTGAATCCTTAGGTTAAATTTTGCTCTCCCTGCTTGGTTCAAATCCTTGGTTGGTTTATCCTTCTTTGGTCAACCCTTGGTTGTCTTTGCATCCTTTGGTTAATATTTCATTCCCTATGTTAATATTTGGTTAAGTTTGTCATCCTTTAGATTAATATTTGGCTAGTATTGCATCCATAGGTCAAACTTCATTCAATCATCCACTTAATCACTCATAAATACTAAACTAATATGAAACTATCATTGCTAGACCATAGTTGCCTCTTTGAGGTGTATTGAATCTCATCCAAATCTCATATTATTGTTTATAGTTTCCCTAAGTTGAAAAGTATAGTTTGGGTGTGATTATTCTCATATCTCCATCTTTTGAGATTCTAGGCTTCTCATGAGAATAAATAGTTCTATTACCATTCATATCCATTCATCATTCATCCACTATTGATTTTTCCCTACTTAGATTGTGATTCAACCTTAGTTACCCTTTGGGTTTGTCTTGATCTCTTGTCTTTTCATCTTTTCACCTACGGTTGGATTTAAAAATCACAAGTCTAGTTTAAGGTTAACCCTTGTCTATTGTCTTTTTCACTTCCATCTTTTGGAGATCTAGATATCCCATTTTGGTTACTTTGGTTAACCATTGTGTTTTAAGGTCAAATTTTAAACCCATAATCACCATCAATCATCTTCACTATCATTAACCATAATCATACATCGCCTATCATCCTTCATTTGCATAATCATTTCAAAATCTAAAAATCCAAAAAAATCATAAAAATCCAAAAACCTAAAAAATTAAAAACTTTCAAAAATCCCAAAAAATAATTTTTTTCCAAAATCCAAATTGTTTTTAGAAAACCTAAAAGTTTTTGCTTGTCCTTACCTCTTGCTAGAGTTTAGAATCCAACCAAGGATCTAATCACATTTTTACATCAAATTAGAGCCCATGTTTACACAACCCATGGCACAATATCAATATTTGAACATGCTTAATAAAAACAACACACCTATATATCAAGCACCAAAAAAACACAAACCCAACCATGGGCTCATGCTAAAATTAAACTATAATTCTCAAAAAAATACCATTCCAATGCAATCATCAACAATAGAAATGTTATCTCAACAAATACAAACCTTGCAAGAATAACTCACAAATATACAAGATGCTAGACACAAAGAGAGATACCCTATACACAAAAAGGACATAGAGGACATAATTTATACCATTGCTAAAAGTACACAAAGACCACCTAACCCTTCTTACCAATCACCCATGAGCCCTAGTCATCCATCTATATATCCTCAATATCAACAACCAATTAACCCAATCCATAACATTAATCCCCAACCATCCATTAGTTGTCCTTATGCTAACCTTGACAAGGTAAACCAATCTTCCATCCAACACCTTCCACAACACCAAACCATATCAAAAATCCCTATCTCCCAAGCATATCCTAAATTTTCATCCCCTTCACCAAACCCTATTAATATAGCCTCCACCTCTTCTCATAATCCTCCATCCCCTAAGCTATTTCCATCCACTTCATCCCCATCCACTTCATCCATCCACTTCATCCCCATCCACTTCATCCATCCAATAACAATACATCTAGTAATGATCTCCAAGGACTACTAACAAAGGATTTTCCTCAAAATAAAGTTAGGAAATCCACTCCATCCAAGAAAAGCACATTTATCAATGATCTCCTATGAAAAAATAAAAATAATGCTTAGCTTCAGCATGGAAACAAAGTTGGACAATCCCATCACATGGATGATCCTACATCTTCCAACCCTCTTCCACCATCATGCCCTCCCTCACCTATTAAGCTAACTCAAGAGATTCCTATCCAAAAAATTGAGTCCACTCAAGGAAATACCATCTTTATCTAAGATAACATTCCCTTTTCTAAACAATTAGATCCATGTCAAGATGAAATCCTAAAGCATGATGAAATAAAATCCAACAAAAATCAAGATCAAGTTACCCAAGAAATCCCTATAAATGATCATAGCATCCATGATAACCCAATCCTTGATCACGATCCAATCCTCGAGTCTACGCAAATATCACCTCTAGATGATCATGGCATCCATGATAATCCAATCCTCAATCATGAATCTATCCTTGAGTCTATCCAAGAAACCCTTCTAGATGCTCATGATATCTAGGTTAATCCAATCTCTGGTCAAAATCCCATTTCTAATGAGGATGTCCAAGATGAGTCTATTTTAGATTATACCATCCATGATAACAAACTTGAACTTGGTCCTATCCATATTCCAATTACCTCAATTTCCCAAGATGAGACACTTGCCTCTCTTGGACACATAGATAATCAAATAAATGACATGGATAACATCAAAGAAGAGCATAATGAAGCTACTATGGATCAAGTCAAACAAGAATATACAAAATCTACTATGGATCAAACCGACATCCCAAATGATCAAGAAAATCAAGTAAAAACAAGCATGACAAAGGTTAAAGCTTCAATATCTTATCAACTAGGATCATCCACTTTTATCAAAGAAAGCTTTCTTGTAGATGAGAAAATACCAACCACTAATGGTTTCTAGCTATACAATGATGGGTTAGCATCTTGCTTTCGAAACAATAATTACCCCATCACAAATAAGATATTTCAAAGCGTGCAATATCAAGGAAGAGGATTAGGTCTACATGACTAAGGAATTCTAGAACCAGTTCAATTTTGTGCAAATCTTTGAAATCAAAGTCTTGGTTATTCTCCAATTAGAAAATAAAATGATGTTAGTGGTACCTCCATGATATTGGGGGTAACTTTATCTGATACAAACATAAAAAAAAGAGCCATGTGTAGTCCTTACTTTAAGGTTGCTACCAACACTCCTTTTGTCCCTACCATAAACCATCATTCCCAATATCTTAAACCTACCAATTGGAACAAAGAAAAAGAAAATTCTTACAAATACAAAGTGTAAAATCAAATGTCAAAGGCCATTGACTTAAAAAATATTCAAGTGGACAAATGAGGTTAAAATGGATCCCAAAGAAAAATGGATCAAGCAAAGAAAATAATCCAAATCTAATATCCAATCAAAATGTGGAGTCAGAAGAAAAGAGGTTTCCCACATATAAAAAATGTCCACCTCCTTCAAAATGGTCATCATGCAAGGCATATAAAAATGTTGGTTCCAAATACTATCCCAATAAATAATCCAAACTCCATCATCCATCACCCCAAGTTTGGCGAATGAGAATTCCTACATCCAAACAGCCAAACATATCTACCATCATCCATCACAATCCTACATCTCGCTTGAAGTCTAAAAATCCTACATCCCAAATCCGTCGCATCATGGCGACAACTCTTTATCGTAAGGACTGTCATGGAGCTTTGTTGTGATGTGCATATTTTGATAAGGCCAACCTTAGTATAAAAAAGGATCACAATAAAATCCATTAGTCGTATGCAAGCGCCATGATCTTGACAAGGCAACTACTTCATAAAGGTCACTATTGGCATATTATGGCCCAACAATCTCTACATCAACACTATCAAAGGATTCAAAACAATCAGTGATCAACTAAAGCATCAAGGCCATCTAGAAAATACAAAAGAAAGAAAAAAAATGTCACCTTGATGAAAACTTGGCAAACAAGTGTCTTGTGTGACATCAAAAAAATGAAAAAATGAAAAAATGAAAAAAAAAAAATAAAGAGAAAAATTCCATCCAATAGTGAAAACCACTTTGGTGGCACTTTGGATAAGTACCATGATGAAAACCTAGAAAACATGCGTCATACATAAAATCAATTATCTATGTGGACCATTATACTTGGGGGCAAGTTGTCTTATCTTCCATATCCTTCTCATGACATTTTCACCCATCTATCCAATCCATATCATTTCCACCTATCTAGCCAATCCATCTTCCTCGTTTCCATCCATCTTCCCTGCCTATCTTGATCTTGATAAGGATTGGGGCACAAACTTAAATCATGCTTTGGAAAACTCTTAACATGTCTATCCTTTGGTCATATGCTATCCATCAAATATCATGTCATTGCCTACATAACAATAACACTATACAAACCCATATCTTGGAGAAAACAAGTTTCTTCCTATGTGACATAGTCCTTGGAGATTAGATGCTAATTCATCCATCTAATAATCCTCATGTCTCTCATCCTTTACTAAAGAAATCCGTTATTATTTCATACCTATCAGAAGACTTGGTTTTCCCTTGTCCTTAGTTCTAAAGCTTCCAATCCATTTATCCAACGTCCATTCATTATCCTAGCCAACATCTCTCCATAATCCCCTCTGGTCTTAAAGTAAGTCCATACAAATGCAATAATTCAAATCCATCCAATATTGCTATGCAATCTAGCACATCATCCAAAATATTCCTTGGTTTTATTCTCGGCTTGTTGTAAACCTTGATCTTTTTCTCACATTATTATTATCGGGATATGTCTTTATTAGTCCTCATGTTGTTTTTGGGATGTGTCCTTCCCATGTATATCAATTATCAATCAATCAATCAATTTATCATTTAAGTGGTAGTACTATTAGATAGAAAATTAATTTTATGTAAAGCATGCCTCAAATAATTTTGTTAAATTCCAAAGGAATACCTTTAATTCAAAAGATATATCTTAGTGGGACTATTATTAATTTGATCAAGTAAATCATACCTTTTAGCCACTTCTGATACATATGCCCAATTATAGGATGACTTGATGTGGTAGTTAAGGCATGGAAACTAGGTTTATTTCTATAAAAATAAGGCTTGGTATAAGATGTGAAACATGGAGATGCATTAACCATATGGATTGGACCATCATGACATGTATAGAGTATGACATCACATGGCCCTATATCATGTGTAAGTAAAGAAGATGTAAAATCATCACATAAAGTATCATCCAAAAATGTATCACTAGATAATGAGGTCACATCATGAGTATTCATCATAAAATATATATGGTAAATTAAATCTTCTAGGTGAAAGTGCTTATAGGTAAAGTATCACTATTTCAATCACATCACTAACTCTATCCACTAAATAAATAAAGGTCATGAAATCTATGGCTGAGTAAAGTGAGAGTATTACACATGATGAAACAATTCCTCCATAGATAATATAACCCCATCCATATAATAAAATGACTTGGGTGAATGAAGGATAACGAGATCAAATATCACAAATTGTACGAACATATAAACATTTGTAATAGAGGCATGTATAGAAGTCAAATAAATTTGGCTATGAGAATCCATGATAAAAGATGTAACAATGAAGCATAATTTAGATTATCACCATATGCAACCACTAGTTCATATCACCCTTTCCACTAGTAACCATCACCCAAGTTCATATCACCCTTTGGTTATCATAGTGGTTTGACACCCATAAATGTCTATTTGACTTTTTACAAAAGTAGTTTCAACCTTCTACATGTGGTTTTTTAAAATTTTCAAGTGGTTTTGGCATATTCCCTGAATATTCTCTTTGGCAAGTTTTTTGTTTGAAAGAAGTTATTTTTATAAGGGAAAATCTAGTTTATTGTCAATTGTGTAATTTTTGTTTCTTGATGTCATAAACTCTCAACCCCCAAATCAATATCTACTCCATTGAGCTTTTTATTTTTGCACTTGAAATTTAAATGTCCCATTCTTAAACAAACAACCTCATAATTTAGTACATATTTTTTATTTTGTTTGTTTTTCATGCAATTTGCAATGGTGCAAGTAATGTTTTTATTTAATATAGGTTTTTTCTAAAATTCATAGAACTTGTCTTATTTTTTTTTGGCTTGATCTCATTATGGGAAATCATGAGGCTTTATCGGAGCTCATTTCAATTCCTTTTCATGCACCATTTTTTAAAGTATGTTCTTATTTGAGCTCTTTATAGTGGTACCTTTGATTCATTTTGATTCTACTCTAGATTTGTAGTTTCAATTTTGTAGCCTCATTTTGGCATCTATAAAGCATTACGATCAAGTCATTTTTTTAAGTTTTTACAAGTGGCAATTGCACATGCACTAGAATAAAAGGTTCTACAATCATTGTTGTTTGGGGACTTCTTGATTAAATAATTTTGGGAGGGTGTTCTTTTGATTAGTCTTTTGTTTGACTAATATTTGGGATTTTCATCATGGTTCTATTGTCTAATTTCACCCTTTAATTATGAAATTGAATCTATGGAACTATTACTCTTAGTTTAGAGAGATTAAGAATCATTATATACAAGAAGTTTTAAGTGAAAGACTAAGTGACATCAATACAATGACAGTCTATAGACAAATTTTCATACTATTCTTAGACATTTAAGGCATCACAACAAGCACACTAAGTGCACTTATATTGTGTAGACCATCATCTGGTAGTTGTTTGGAGACCCACTTCATCTTCCATACAATCATGGTGGTTTCTTGAATGCATGGTTTGTATTGATATCTTAATTGCTCATTTAACATGGGCCTTTCCTTCTATACCAAATACTTCTAATTCTCCTCAACAAGATTGTAGATGTCTTCAAGATCCACTATAAATGGATGATTGCTTTATAGGACATCTCATGCTTATTTGAAGAATCTCATCTTAAGGATATTGGTGCCATTATCGAGGACATTTGTTTCCACTTTGATGACAATACTTTACTAGTTGCATCATAACCTCTAACATTTATTTTGCATCAATTTCCATATGGTTTTATGATGTCATAATCTTCGATTAGGCTTGGGATTCTTAATCAAATCTTGACACCTATCAATACTAATAAAGGGACCCCAGACATATGAATAATATCTAGTATATCCTTGATGATAATTTTGATTGAGTTTCCTCTTTCTCTGGATGTTATTAGGGTACATTTAGACCTTATTGTTCTTTCTTTGGTTCTACACACTTCCATGATAATACATCTTGTAGTTATTCATAAGTCCACTTATCTAACTCAATCATCATTCATTTTGATACCTTCTGCAAGAGTATATGATTCTCATTCCTTCATTTCTCTTATCTATGGTGAGCATCAATCTTACATTGTTATTGTAAGAATCTTGCATGGTACATAATATCATTGATCAATTTGAGTTACAATTCAACATCAACTTGGAGAAGATTGAAAATATTCCAAAAATTCCCATCTTGATTCTTTTCTTATTTTTGCGACTTGAGTAGGAATTTAGTAAATGTGAAATTGAAAGTTTTTTCTTCTAAAAGGGGGATGCATTGTCATTGCAAAGGAACATATTATAACAATTCTTATACAACTATTTGCATTCACAATTTCTCTTCTTTATGGACAAATTTACTTTTCCTAATCTTACAAGGATTATAGAACAACTATTCCATCGAATGGGGTCACTGAGCCTTTTCTCTTTGTTTTCTCTCTTTGGGGGCATTTTTCCTTCTCATATGAGGGGTTTTCCCGTTTATCTTCTTTTAAAGGGATCATTTTGTACATGTGCACCTAATATGACTACATATTTGTCAACTCATATATCCATACCCACCTAAATTGTGCCTATAGAGACGTGTTAGTGCATTTTATTTTCCTTGCATTTATTTATTTACATTATTGCATATTATTCTCCTAGAATATGATAAGCTTGCTTAAACATACATCCACTTGACTAGATATTCTCTCTTGCATATAAACAAACATCTACTTCAAAAAAATAATATACATTCATGTGTTTAATACTTATAATTATATTTTTCATATTTGATGAAGATGTAGTACACATATATATTTTTATATTTTGTCTATGTACTATTTATCCACCAAACATAAAAATACAACCACAATTATTAGATATATTTATTTGTCCTATTATTAAATAAAAATATACACACAACTAATTTTACTATTCTTTTAAAAATAAGTATTAATATCAGCCTACCTTTATCTTTAATGCTCAACAAGTTCATGAACATGGACTACTAATGAGCAATGATTTCCCCTTCTAAGGGAGAGTGTGGGCAATAACATTTACATTATATTTTATTATTAAAAAATAAATAAAAAACATTATTATAAGTGCAGGAGATTCGAACCCGGTTTTGCCTGCAAACAAGGGGCCGCTTTTATTAGACGGTTTAAGAGATTTATCTTTGAGGAAGTTGACTAAATTCCTTGCCGTCTTTTGCAGTCAAAATCCCAAAACTTTTGTCCGTTATATGACGGTTTCCGGTTTAGGAAGAAATGTCGACAATGTCAATGCTGAGATGTCCATGGCACGTGATGAATTTTAGACATCAAACGATTTAATTGTTAAAATTTATGGTCATTTTATGCCAGATTATTGTCCCCTTTTTTCAACAAAAAAGAAAATTGTTTAATATTTCAAAATAGTTAAATAAAACAATAATATTAAGTTTATCATTATCATAAAGAGAATCACTAATTTTCATAAGTATTTACTAAATAATTTATAAATTTAGATACAATCAATGAAATGAGTCATTATTTGTTCTAGTTGTAAGCACACCATTTTTTATTTATCAAATCTAATTTTTGGAAGATGCCACAACAAATGTGGCATGGACATCCTCTCACGATCAAAGCAAAGTTGTGGTTGGTTTCCTTAGCTACCACAATGTCATAGTTGGACATCTTCAAATGCTTCAATTGCTTCAATTGCTCTAGGTTACTATTCTTTAATAACATTTTCAACCTTGGCCTTTGAGGTGGGTGGTCTTATGGAATCTAGAGCGGTTGTACTGTTATCCTAGAATAGGGTGGTAAAGCTTTGACTAAACAGTATGTTGTTATTTCAATTTTAGTTGTTAATAGGATTGCAATGGTAAAATTTTCTATTTATTTTTTTGCTCAACTTGGTTGAATGTCTCAAATACAATTATATATCAACAAATGACACACTCTTATACTAGGTTTGACTAATAATTTCCCAATCCCTATCCATATACATCTATTCCCCTTTACACTTATACCCACAAAATCACCATTTACTCCTCACTTATTACATCATTTGCACACATGTATTTTCATGTATTCTTCCCTCCATCAAGAATATCATTTCCCTACCTAGGTTCATTTTGTGACAGGATTAATCTCACAATGTGTAAGAATGAACCTCAAATTCAAATTCCAATTTTCCTACCCATACCTACTAGTCATTATGAGCCAACTTGGTACACATTTGTGTGACATGTTGCTATATTTTGATATTTAAAGTTATTTAATGTGTCATTCAGTCATATAAGAATTATATGTGATTAGAAGGAAAAATCATTATTCCACACTTTGGTTTTCCAAAGGACAAAGAATCTCATTTGCACATAGGGAACCTTCATAATGGTGAATGCCATATTTGAATATTCACTTCAAGCCATAAAACTAACTCATTTAGGTTTTTGACCTAGGTGAACTTGACCCTAGTGATCTAATAGATTCCCTAAGGGTGTTTGTAAACATTGCCATCCTTACAAGCAAACTAAAGTTTAGAGAATAAGGGCAAACCAATTTTTAGAAGTTAACATTTTTTCAGTTTATTCCCATGTGACATAGCTCAATTTTACAGATTAGATCAAGGCTATTGTGTTGGGTTTAAACGTAAGGGTCTCAAATACAAACCACACAGATTTCAAATACTGTACAAAAATTGAGACACCTTCTAGATCGCGAGTATTAATTTTACTAGTATTGTGAGTTTTTCAAACATGACATCAATAAAGTTTCTTCACCATCGATCCTAGAGCTAAGTATATTTAATCATCATATTTAATTTTTAAAAATAGTTATTCAATTTATTGACCTAGCTCTAAATTATATAGATTAATTACTGTTTATTAGTTACATTTGATTAATTATTCTGGATTAATATGTGTGAGTAATGTAGGAGTATCTCAAGGGTCATGCAATCCTACATCACTCAAAAATATGTTTGGGGCACAAGTCTTTTTATGCACACTATTTTTTTTCTTGTTGTGTTTGTGCTCATGTTCTTTCTTCGTGCACCAGTTGCTCTATTAAGAGACTATGGTATGATGGTCAAAGTGCATTAAATTCTAAAGTTGCATGGATATGTTCTCTAGTGTGTATAAATAGTTTCCATGCACAAACATCTCTTTCAACAGCATAGTATATTCATGAGATGTGCACTTTGGGTGGCTTCATGCATATTTTTTTAAACACATATTTAGTGATGTGTTTGAAAACCATATTAATCATTGACTTGTTAGTGTGTTGAATGATAACATTTTTTGATTAATTATCTCGATGGTACTTTGGAAGTTGAAAAATTTACTTTGGAAGGTGAATCATCTCAAGTTGTAACAAGTTTTCTTATAACAAAGCTGTAATAGGTGAAGAGGACATGTGGATCCAAATTTATATACATGTGCAACATATTGGAATACAAAGGCTGGCTAGATTGTAGTTGTGTGACATGAGCATTAAAAAAAAGGAATTGGGCCTTACATTAGACTATGTATTAAGAAAATTGTTTGTACATATGTTGGATTTTAGGAGGAAGCCACATGTTTGTGGATGAACTAGTTGGTGGTGATTTAATTTTCACTATTAGATTCAAGGCATGTAAAGTCTTTGAATGTCTATTTTGACACTTATTGTGAATGAATAGGCATTTAAATATTAATAATATAATTTGTGATAATCATTGTGATATCTCTCTAAAACATTCTCTTTTATGTCTTTTGTTGTGTACTCTATGCATGTGATTACTAGTTTTTCATTTTACCTATTTCTATCATTACATTAGTTGGTATCAAAGCAAGAGTTTTGAGTCTTGAAAGAGGCAATTTTTACTCCACAATAGAAGATAATTGTGTGTGTTACAAAACAATTGGTATGGAGGTGAAAATGGCCCATAAAGGTGGTAGGAAAAATGACACAAATTCTAGATCACTATGTAATAATTTGGATGACATACTAAGCACCATTCAAGCCAAGACCAAAGTCATTAAGACTATATAGAGGTGAGTAATGTTTGAGGCCACTTATGTCAGTGATGATGAATGAGTACAAATTGAGAAGCACATGGGGATGATTAATTTAGTTCAAAGGAAGAACTATTTTCTAAAGATAAAATTTCCTTAATGTTGATGAAGGTAGGGAACAAATCAAGGTTTGATCTCACAAGCTACCCAAGAATTTTAAATCTAGAATATTTATTTGAATGGATCACTAAGTTGAAAAAATATTTTGAGTTTGAATCCATATGAGATTTGAAGTGCATAAGGTATGTTGTCACAAAGTTGAAATGATATGTTGCCTTGTGGTAGGATTTTGTTTAGGAATACCATAATTATAAGGGAAATAACATGATTCCTAGATGGGATCATTTGGTTATTGAGTTGAAAGGAAAATTCATACTTGCCAACTATTCATTAGATTTGTATAGAAAATTCTAGAATTTACACCAATGGGAGACCATAATGAAGGAATAAGAGAAAGATTTATATCTACTTAGTATTCATGTTGGTAATGTTGAAAATGACATGGAGAAGAAGTGCAAGATAATGGATCCACTTTCTTGTTAAAAAGTGGAAGTATTTTTTTGTGAAAATCAAATTTTATCATAGTTGGAGTAAAAATTTGAAGCACTTGCACATAGAATATCAACAAGGTCTAGCAATATGAAATGTAGGATTTTGAGTTTAGTTTTCAAATATGTAATTTATTGTAATACCTAAATGATACAATTTTTTGTATAACCTAAATGATACAATTTTTTGTATAACCTAAATGATACAATTTTTTGTATAGGATGTACAAAACTCACTTTTTAGGGCCCAAAATGCACATGTATGACCATAATTTGACCTAAATAAAAGTATTTTTTTTAATTCCTTTCGGGGAAAGATGTGTATTATGGTGAAGTTTGATCAGAGTATTTTTTAAAAAATATTTTTATTTTAATTAATTTTTTATTGGCCCTAATTACCATTTTTGAAAACCCCTTGTGTATGCACAACATAGTTTGAGCTAAACTAACCATAAAATGATTTATTTATTTTTTATTATTTAAATAATGATGTCTAGATTGATCACATTTTTTTTAATTTTTTTTAAAAAAATTAAAAGTTATTAAAAAATACAAACACTTGACATTTCAAGTTTATAAATCAATTTCCCCAAAAAATAATTAGTACATAGAAAGATTTGTCTAATCATAAAAAAATACATATTTGAAATCTATAAATCATCATATATAATGGGTTTTTATTTTGTCATTTTTTTGAAAAAAGTTGTTAGTTATATTGCTAAAGTTAGCTTTTCTCTTGTTATTTGCATGACATTGTACTTGTAGGTCCAAGGTTGAGGGTTGGGTTTTCAATCCTAAAAAAATCAAAATCATGAGTTTTAGATTTCAAATTTTATGGAATTCCTACTTGCTCCAAAATGTATACTCATTCTAAAAAGGAGCGAGAATATGACATAAATAGAAATGGGTACCCGTTTTGATTTTCAAAACACATACCCATTTTGATTTTTAAAACACATACCCATTTTGATTTTTAAAATGCATACCAATTTTAAAATGAGCACTTCTTTTAAAAATCAAGATGACTACTTATTTCATACATGTAGAAATTTAGGTTTGAGAGCCTATCCTAAACGGGCACCCATTTTTTATGAAATGAGTACCTATTATTGTCATGATTTTTTTCAAGCCTAACACTTCCACTAAAAGTGGACCCATTAGCTTGCATTTACTTGAAGGTCTTAAGGCATGTGAAAGGATTGCATGCTTCCATTCAATATGAGATTTTTTGCTATATATTTGTTCTATAGACAAAGTTTATTAGTTTGCACTTCAAATAGAGGAGAATTTGTCCTATAGATAATATGTTGCATATAAAAAAGGCTAAGGAAATAAGAGCAAACAAGGTGGTGGAAGACAAAGCTACACATAGAAGGAAATTGTTGAGTCTAGTAATGTTGTAAATAGTTCAAAGGATGATAAAACTCCATAAAAAGTGGAAGGAGAGGAAACAAAGTTCATGGAAAATGGTTTAGTAGGACTTTCTTTATATGTAGTCAAGTAGGTCACCAAGAGTTTGAATGTTTGTGCACAACATGTGAAAAAGGTCATGTAGAAAAATGTATGCATGTTGTGCAAGGAGAAGAAGGTACATCAAGAAGTGATATCGAAAATATCACTCCAAATTTTGAGAAGAATATGATTATGCACAAATTTCTTCTTTGACACATGCCTAATGACAAAGAGCAATGTTCGAGGAAGAGTATCTTTCGCACGAAGTTTAGAGGAAATTGTTGTAAAATGATAATTGATAGTGGCAACATGAATACTTTAGTGTCCATGGAGATGATTAAAAATTGGGGTTAAAAATTATCACCCCTACACCATACATAATCTCTTCAAGGCTACAAAAGGGACAACTCATGATGAGAGATTAGTGCCAAGTTACATTTTTTGTTGGAGGATGCATGCATGATTTTTTTTATGATGTGATTCCAATGGACACTTTTCTTCCCTATCACAGTATCTAGTTTCATGTGGCTGTAGATATTTTGAGGAAAGTTGCACGCTATTTGCCTACTTTCACCCATATAGAGGCCAAAATAATTTTTATTTCTATGTAACACCTCTATGATGACGATGTAAGAAGAAAATAATGGTTGAGACAATTGGATGATGCATATTATTTATCATTAACATTTTGAGGACCAAGATGCCTAGATATGCAATTTATTTAGCTAGTTTGATCTTAGATTTTTACCAAGTTACATTTTTATTGGAGGATGCATGCATTTTTTTTGCGATTTGATTTTGATGGAAAATTTTATTCCCCATTGTAATACCTAATTTCATGTGGCTCTAGAGATTTTGAGGAAATTTGCATTCTATTTGCCTACTTCCACCCATATAGAGGCCAAAATAATTTTACTTTTAAAAAAAAGTAAAATCTTCATGGTGATGATGTAAGAAAAAAATCATGGTTGAGACAATTGTACGATGCATATACTTCATCATTAATATTTTGAGGGCCAATATGCCTAGATATGTGATCTATTTATCTAGTTTGACCCTAGATTATTACCAACTAGGACTCATTATTCCACACATAAAATAATAGTGAAAAATGATTATATATATGTACATAATTATTGGTGTAGTTAGAATATACTTGACCAATGTCCATCAAACTAATCACATGGTATAAAATATGAGACCATTAGATCATAATATTCATATGTTAATATCTTGTCATATGCCCCCATTTTTTATCCTCCATTGTTTTAAAACATACATTAATTAGTTTTTTTGGATTATGGTAAATAACCTTATTTTGTACAAAATCTTTGCTTGGGTTGAATATCTCCCATATGTATCTCTATACCTATATACATATAACTAATTTTATGTCTTTAATAATGTTTGTTGTCTCTATTATTAAATAGCTTGGTATCATTACTTGAATTAATTTCCATTTTATTAGAAATAGGTGAAAGTATAAAATAATACGGAATGCATATCTTAAAATAAAAGTGCAATGGTATTCATTTAATTATACGATGATTTACTACTTATACTAATAAGTTAAAATTTAAAATATACAACATATACACATTCATAACTAATTTATTATAATATCTATTTCATTTACAAGTGGATGCTCGAGAATCAATAAAAATTTCAACATTAGATTTATCTTCCTTATCAAGAAAATATACCTTTAATTGAATTCTTAGGAACTTAAAATGAAATTCAAATGAAAACCTCTAGTGGATTTAAATAGTAAATATAAGCATCAAATACAAAAAATATTGATGGTAGAAAAAATAAAGACCAATCTCAATTTTTTACAAAAAAAAAATGATTAAGAATTACATAAACACTTATGCCAAGAATAATATTGCAAATCTAATACACTTACTTTTAGATATTATTCTATATAAATAAAAATAATAAATAAAATATTGTATCTTCTAAATTATCTAACCTATTAACATTTTACTTTACAATTTTTAATTTTTATTTAAATGCTTGTAACATTACTATTTAAGTTTTTGTCTTTCCACATGGAAAAGTCACTTCTAATATTTTATATTTAATAGATAATTATATGACTTAAGGGTGTATGTGAATTTTATGATAGCAATTATTTGGATAGATTTTAAAGGTTTAAAATTATTTGGTGACTTTCATTTGAGGGCATTTCTTGTATTTTAATCTATAAGGAAAATTGCAAAACCCTTGATTAGTAATTATATGGTCTAGGATGTTAATTCACATTTGAAGGAATCAACTTTACAATCCATAATAGATATTGACAAATAGATTAAATTAATAGGGATAAATTGTTCTTTAATTTCCAATCAATAGATCTATAAACCAAGATCGAAGGGAAGGGATCTATATGCAAAATGAAAGCTTGGAATCCCAAATACTCCTTAGCTTCTAGACAATTTCAATTATAGATACCTTTCCAAATGATTTACCCCACATGTTATAGATAGGGTCGTCTCTACGTGGGTTCTAAATAGATCAAAGGGTAGTGAATGGGTGGAGTGTAAAGCAATCACAAACCTTTCAAATGGTTTCATGATTAGAAGTTATGTAGTAGTTTAGTAGGTTCCTTATATATTTTACTAATAAAAATAACGTGATAGATGGATAATTTCATGAGGAAAAAATTGTTACATCATACATTTTAACAAAACACATTAAAACGACTTATATTTTAGATTTATACATAATATTCCATATAAATCATAATCAACATAACCATTACACCTCTTTCCGAAATAAATACTAATATAATATATCATAATTTTATAATTTTACTATCCATTCTCTTTTGTATCATTCCTTGAACACTGTGTACAATAACACTACTATCACCTCATCATAGAAATATTTTGAGCATTACAAAAATGTTCCAAAATAATGAAATGATGTGAAATCCCTGTTTGAAAAACCTTCTCTTCCTCGATCTGATCTGCCTCCTCCTCCTTCCTTGATAAGGAGGCTTGTCTTCAATGGCCTTATAACACGACGTATCATGATAACAATTTTATAATGCTCTCTCTCTTGATTTTGTGCATTCTTAGAAAGTACACCTGTTTTTTTAATAATAAAACAGGCAGCAGTCAACAGATAAGATGGTATGAATAGATGAAGAAGTTGTTAGCAAAATAATGGTCTGTAATCACAATAACAGAGACAGAAGTGGTGAACAGTGAAGAAGACAGGATTTGTTTCCCTTGAGCTGACATCATTGAATATCAAAACCTTTTTTATTTGAAGGGTGTGTAGGAATCCATGTTGTCTGTTACATGTGAACTCCTTTCGACACGGGATGCTCTTGCTCCTGCTCAAACTTCCTCACCATGTAACGTCGCCTGTCACCATTAGATAAGATGTCATATTTTATTTTTATTATTATTAATACAATTTTGATTTGTATTTTCAAACAATAAAAAATTATTAAACTCTATCAACAACTAATCCAGCTGAGATATAATCTCTCCCTCCTTTGACCCTCTTACATGATTTAACTGTCCCCAAAGCAAATCTATGGATTGAATGTGTTGGGGCCTCATGAATTATGGGATTTAGTCATATAGTTTTTAATCACTCTAAGCTTTTAGAATACACTTTTCCTGTGCTTTCTCTATGACAATTGTCATTCTCCACCAATTTTTTTTTTTTTAAGTATTAAATACCATTTTATATCTAATATTAAAAAGTTATTCAATAAAAGTTAGGGTGGTTGAAAGATAAAATAAGGAAATATGTAATTTCTGTTTTTTTTATATTTATTGTTTTTTAATTTAGTATTTAAATTAAATTATAGTAAATTAGTATGAATTAGATGTAATTTTCTGGATTCAACTGTGTATGTTTATTTGGGTCGACGTTTCGATTTATATTCAGTGATTCATCATCAAGAAGAGGAGAATGAAGAAAAGTATATTTTCAAATCTTAAATTAAGAAAAGTGAAGGGTTTGTTTATAAAAAGTTATATGGAAAATAGGGTTATAAAATATGTTTTTTGAAAGGTTAATGCTATTCATTGTGTTATTTTGGACCACGTTGGATTACGGACATGAATTCAAAATTTGTATCTCACCTTTGTGTTCTTAATTTTTTGTCTTTGAGTCAAGAGAACAAAGTTGTACACGACTCTATCTTCTTTGGTGTGGTGTCTTCATGGCTATGTTATTGTAAAGGTATTTTGGATGAACACAACCAATGAGCTAAAGGGGCTCTATGATGAATGGTTCATAAAGGAAAACACTTACTAAAGGTTTTACAAATGGGGTAGCAAATGGGGTAGCAAGTTAAGTGGGATTGATTGTTGGAGAAAGTCCATGGTTAAGTGTGTTTGAGTTGGAGTAGTATTGGGATTGTTGACCTCTTGAGAATTCACAATTCCCATAAATTTCTAGCTCTAGATGCACACCTTTTTGAAGGCCAAAATGATTACACAAATTTCTAGCTCAAGATATACACATGTTTTTGAGGACCAAAATGAGTACACACATGCTCATAATGAAAAACTCAATATATATGGTGATATAACCAAAATACCATCTCAAATACTTATTCTATATTATAATTAGTACCAATATTAGGTCACCATGTGATGTCTACCTAGGTCAATTGATAAGAAATGCATCTTCACCCAAGTAATATAGTATGACCTCATCACCTACCAATCTAGCTTGTATACTACTAGTAAGAGCATGGTGAGTTTACATGAATATCCATTTTATACCTAACGAAAAGGGACCCCGATACACTCATATGCCAAATACTTTAGAAGTATTATAACATTAAGTGTGGTTCCATAATTATTTTGAAATATATGCAAATCATCATAATAAAATAATGTTCAACAAGCAATTCAAGACATGGTTAGGCTCAAAGTTTAAAGATGTCACAAGAACATGAATTGTAGTGCTTAAAATCTAATATTTTTTAGAAAAATGGTGAAGATTAAGAGGGTTGAATACTAAGTGAACATATAGATGGTCGTATTCTATTATTGAAATATAGCATAAAATTAGGTGTGCATCCCCCCATTTTTTGTTTCATTATTTAAAAAAACTATTTGTAGAAAGATAGTTAAGAGCATGTGGAACAAGTTATTTTTTTTTCAAATTTGAATGATTAGATAAAAAAATATTCAAATGTAAAATACATTTGTTTATATAGCATGTGAAGATGCTCTAATGAGTAAATAAATATTAAAATATTATATTATTTAGATTATTAATAAACTTATATGATTGGAAATATAATAACTAGTTTGATGGAGTAGGTGCACTATAGACAAATAAATACTTGTGTTTGATGACATATGAAGATGCCATTCAAAGTAAATAAATATTAAAATATTAGTTTATTTTAATTATGAAAACATATGGTTGGAAAGATGATAACTAGCTTGATGTTGCAAGGGCATCTACATAAGAGCTTGTGATGAAACATGTAATGTTGATCTCATGATAAAAATTTGTTATTTTTATGTTAAATTTGATCACTTTTTGGCACCCCATCTCCATGCACATTCTATGCTTTGTATCTAAATAAATCCCTTTTATATTTGTCTACTTGGTTAGAGCCCTCTCATTGAACTATATATAGAGTTAAATCTTATCCTATATCTAGATGAAGCTCTTTTACATTTGTCCACTTGGTCAAAGTTCTTTTGACATAGTTGGAGCTTTTATCACTTTTTGTAATACACATAATCTCTTATTCTACTTCTCTTTTCTTGTTGTAAACATTTTAGCAAGTGTAATTATGCTCATTTTTAAATGCTTGACAAACAAGTTACATATTACAATTTTTTTTTTTTTATGCTTACAATTGCTCAAGTTACTTAGTATAGACCATTTGTATTTAAGATCTATTACTATAAATAAATCCAATACCATTTGAGTGTGAAAAATATTTAATTTGCATGTTGGTGATTTTACTTTGACATTTATGTTAATAGTAGCTCACATGCAATTCAAAGTGGGGGCCAAAAGTAATAGTAAAATTTGCATATCCATGCCCTTTTCCCTTATGTTTTGGGCCCATGATTGACTAGGTTTTTTTTAATTCATCATCTATAAAAATATTTATTTTGCATGGAAGTCACATAATGCTATCCATTTTGAAATCCCACTAGCACTCATCCTACATTTTGTTTCATTAACCCCCTCCCCCACCACACACCTTGGATCAAATATGCAAGTGTAGAACTAATATGGATTAGTTTCATGGCTATGGATTTGATCCCCATAATTTTAAAATTAAAATTAGATTCAAATTGCTATTTTCACTTGATCATTATTTTTGACTAAAGTGCAAATTTTCTATGTTGCACGCTAGGGTGATGGTGTATTTAAAGACCAATCTTATTTGGTATTAAACAATCTAGGATAAAGAGAATAATCTTTTGAGCTCATTTGTGAACTCAGTTACATATTGATAAAATGGACTACACATCAATATTATATCATAATGCTAGAAGCATATTTCATGCTTTGTTTCTTGTTCTCGACCTTGGTTCATTAATATTGAATCAATCTATCTGGGGGTTTGATTAAGGTTAACACGACCCTCATAATTCAACAAATTCCCAACTTGGTGTTTATAAACATTGCCTACCCTTACATAAATTCAAACATTAGAAGATCAAGGTGAATAAATTTTATACTACAAGAATCAAATGGATTAGGTTTGTGAGTTACATGATCACTTTCATACATCATCATCAATTTCACATTCATGGGGAACACTTTTGCACTCACAAAAGTGACTCCAAATAATATATAGTTAGAGTTATAGGTTAGTGGCATAGTGTAAAATTCAAGAAACACTGGCAAATAATTTTCTAATATTTAGACATACTCTTGCATCCAAATCAGATTGTTATATTCAAATATTTAAATAATTAATTAATTTTTTACATTTGTCATTATTTATTTAATCTAAATACTTTTGATAAAAACCATAAAAAAATTAACTTAATTTACTCACTTTCTACCAACAACATTGAGATTTATTTATATAAATTATAAAAATACCATGTCTCTAATATTTTATCCTCTATACTTTTCCGTTATCAATTCAAGCTCCTTTATCTAAATTAATTATTGTTTAATAGAATGCATTTGTTTAATCAGCTAAGACAAATTTAAAGAAAATCATTTATTTTTCTGTCCAAATTTGTTACATGTTACGTTATTAAAGCAAAACATATTTTAAAAATAAATTACACATAAAAAACAAAAATTGCAAACGGTTGAAGTCACCTACCACCAATTTAGGTGGCGAATAGGCGCGGCTCATTGCGGGAATAAAAAAATAACTATTTAAAAATAAAATAATAATATAATAATACGGGGTGATCACGCAAGATGTTCGCTAACGTCATTCATGACGTCATGCCTGACGTGAAGATCTGGTAATGGAAATGTCTTGTGTAAGTTGACTTAAATTGATTGGATACCAACCTTCTCTCTCCTTTTACCACTCTCTCTCATTTGACCTCTTTAATGATTAATGTTCCCAAAGGTGATAAGTCGTTTGATCCATCGACTAGATATGTGGGCCCCAGGAACAAATAAAATTTTCAATAATAAATAATTAAATATTTAAATATCTATGGTGACATATCTTTTTGCGATTCCCGAAGACGTTTCTCTGTTGACATATCAAATAATTGAGGAGACTAAAAAATAAATATAAATATTGGGGAGATAAGTACGAGTAGGTTTTCTTTGTATTGTGCACGTTATTTTTTATTGTTGCTAGAAAAGAGAGGGATATATTTGTCTCTAGTCTATGGAGACAATTTAATAATCCAAAATAATAATAATAAAAAAGGTGTAGACAAGTAAGGTATGCTTTTTAATTATTTTTTGGAAAAATATCTCTATAAGAAAGCACATCATGCAAAGTATGACTTATTGTAGGAAGTTATAAAAAATTTAAATTATACTTAGAGCCAATTGGTTGCATCGATAAATATTTAGAATACATTGATTAAATAATGACATAAAATTGTAAAGGGTTTTTTCATTTGATTATATAAATGGAAATATAACATTGGTATAGATAATTGAAATATAAGCCTAGAAAATTAAATGAGTAGATAGGTGAACTTAGTTTTAGAATTAAAGATTAAGATTTGATGTTGACTTTGTGATCTATGTTATTTTATTACAATCATAAAATTAATTGTGTTTGGTTGCTACGCTCTTCAAATTTATATCTCAGAAAATGATGCAAATTGATTTCGTGTCTTGCGAGGTTAATCATGTTTGTTGTAAATTTGATTTGACGTGGAAATGATTTGAGTAATGCATAACTAATTGGATAAAAATGTGTAGGCTAAGAATATGTCGACCTTGCATTTTAGATATGTGAAATTTTTAAGGTATTGTCTAAAAACATCTTTGAGACGTTTGCCTACTCAATATGTGAATTGGTTAGATACTACATCAAAACCCTCGGGGCACAAAATTAATGGCAATGAAAAAGATTGAAGATAACATTTGTAGACATGTAGATGACCTATATAATGATGGTGCTTATTTAGCTCCTTTCTTTCCCTTTTAAACTTGAAGACTATTCTAATAATTATCCTTATTAATTGCTCTTGCATTCCCCTACATCATCCTTGTGTTTGTTGAAGTGCACAGAGAATATTTTAAATACCAAGTCATAACAAGTTGCATGAAATACTTGCTAGGTTGGTTCACACAAGGTAATAGAAAGGGGCGAGAAAGATTTTGAATTTGATAACTTGAATTTTGGGAGTCATTCTCGTGTTCCATGGGGTTGACTTGGGTCTATCTTTCATATGAAAAAAGTGAGCTGAAGGGATAAAATGATGATCTCAAGGTAAAGATGAATGTATGAAAATTAGTGTGAATGTTCATGTGAAATAGGGATGAATATGGACCAATTTGTGAGCCAATTATAACACAAGAGTTTGCAACTTGTTGATATGTTTTTGAAAAGTTAAGCAACATTTTCAGGGTGCCGATCCCTTCACAAAGAGCTCAAGGGGCCAAAGAAAAATATAGTTCAAAATAGAGATTGAACTATAGAAACAAACAGAAACAGCTGACAGCCAGCTATGGAAAACCAAGGAGATTAAGCAACCCCTGACACCGAGGGATCGGAGCTGGCTGCACGAGCCCGATTCCAAGAAGAGGAAACAAATTTCTTCTTCCGAAGGACAACCGACCAGGGAGGCTCAGAAACAGGAAACAAAGAGAATGGTGAGATGAGCAACCCCACCTCAGCCACCACAGAATCACCAAGCAACAAGGGATTCGACAACAAGGCAACCGAGATCAAAATATCAAGCGAAATAGAAGAGGCTCCCAACAAAGGGCAAACCAGGTCTAACAGAGCAATGACAACAGGTGTAGGGTCAGGCACAACAGAGTCAGCAGACGGGTCAGACACAACAGTGTCAGCAGAACGGTCCAAAGGTGTTTCCAAAGAAGAGAGAACCGAGAGAGCAACAACATGAGGGTCCACCAACACAGAAGAAACCTCCAAAGAAGAACCCACCATGAGGTGATCCAGGAGAGCATCATTCCACCAAGTCGTAGCGCCCTTGCGGCGGGCATGGGGGCAAGCAGAGGCCAAGTGACCCACTGAAAAGCATCTCCTACATCGAAAGGGGAGACCCTCATAGTCTAAGAGTTGCTTCCAAGGTCTGTCCTCCACTAGCAAAACAACATCCCCATGGAGAGGTTTGGAGGTGTCCAGATCAACAAGTAACCGAGCGACCGTGGTGTGCCCAAACTCCCTAGTAGTAGAATCCACCATTAAGAAACGACTAATGGCTTCGAAGCATGATTCCTCCCAGAGAGAGGAAGGTTTGGCAGATGGACCCAAACAGGTCTGGTGTTCAGCGACTTCGTAAGGGGGTTGAAAGAACGAGCCCAAGGCCTGATGGACAAAGAATGAATACCCCACATCCATCCTCTGTCCAGAACACAGCTTCGCTCATGAGGGGAGCCAAATGTAGCAATAAAAAAGCCCCTAGCGCTAGGGTAGAGCTCGATTTCTCCAGCAACCAGAGGCTTCTAAGAAGTCTTTACCTAGTCATGGAGATCTGGGAGGGATGGCCATAGACCATTGAATTTGCAAAACACACCCGTTTTAGGGTAATACTCCTCATTTTCTACTATCTCAGGCCCACAAGCCACCACTGGGGAGTCCCTGGCACAAGGAATAGACCTTTGGAGAGGTTGAGAACATGCTCTAGCAGCTTTAGAAAAAGATTTTGCCTTCCCCACAACACACCCAGTAGCAGGAGAACGAGAACACCCTCCAACAGGAGCACTCACAGACACAGAGGCAGGGGAGGGACAGGAGCCCCCAGTGGGAAGACCAGGGCCACCACACCCAACTGCATCCGAGGAAGTAGGCACACCACTCCCCAACACACAATCCCTGGAGGAAGTAGGAACCGATGCAGCAACAACATCCCCACACTGAACATTAAACAGAGCGCCATCCCCTGTAGGGATAGAGCCCACCACATCAAGAGAGGAACCAGGCAGGCGTTCCCCAGCCGAGACCACCTCCCTAGCCATAGACACACCCAAATCTGGCCATTGCGAAATAGAGCCAAACGACTGAAGCGGAGCAGAGCCGTTCGCGTTTCTCCCGCCCGAGCCCATTTCAAATAATTTTATATAGATGTTCCAATGTTAGGCCTTGCTTAGATAACGTATTGTTGATATGTTAATGCATTAGACTCTTGCATTAAAAAGGTAGGCACATAACTAAACGAGAGATATCATGGGTATGCTAATTTTACTATTCTATTTTCCCCCACTTCAATGTGTGTGAAAATCTAACATGAACATGCATTTTAAAGTATATGGACATTCTCAACCAACATGAAAAGTAAATTTTCGAACATTCGTAAAAGGATACATTCTTCTTGTATTCTCCTTAAGATGAGCATTTCATCAAAACCAATAAAATTGTAAAAGTGCGTAATAAGTAGTGTCTCTCGCATGATCAAAATAAGGACTTGAACTACAAGTTTCTTTAATTGTCTATGAAAAATAAAAGGGAAGAAAAGTGATAGGAAATTTTGCTTGTTTGGAAAGTGGTATGAAAAATGTGTGATGTGGAAATGTGATAAAGGTCCACATGATGCAACCATGTGATAAAACTCCAAACAATATGTAGAAATGTGATAGAACTCCACACTATGTGACATGTTGGTTATGGAGCCTAACCTTATTGGTTCTAGAGCCCACTTTAGTGTGTGGGAGGGGGTGCATAGGGGTACCCCCTACGAGTTTTGGGGGGCCATCCCCTCAATAGGGGTTTGGGGGTAGTACCCCTAAAAGCCACATTTGATATGTATTTATTCATTGTAAATCTAGACCGTTCATCATTAGGTCACATATTTGATGGTAGAGATTATATTGATTTTTCTTGCCCTAGAAGGCAACCCCTTTTTATGAGGGCATTGTATTATGGCTAAGGATTACATTGTATTGTATTGTGAGGAGACTGTGATGGAGAGAATAGGAAATTACAACAAATGTGTTGTAGGTTGCATTCCTTCATTTTTTGGATGGAATAAAGTAAGGATTGGTTGTTTCTTTGTGGACGTAGCCCATATTGGGTGAAGAACATATATCTATGTCTCTATATTTCATGTTATTTTATATTTTGTATTTATTTTATTGTATATTTCTCTATGATCCTATTCCTAAGATGACATGTGATAATAATATACATGACATGGTAATGTTATTACGTTTAACATAATGTGGTGTGTATCTTGCAAGATTTATATAATTCTATTTGAATACAATTACGAGTCTCTATCTACCACAAGACATTATCTAAAATATCAATCATGAAAATCATGATAAAAAATATATACCTCCCCTTCAAATGGTTGTGCCCTATAGATGCAAGGAATTGTGAGAGAGGTGAAAAGGATAACATAGTAAAGAAAAATAGATAAATCATATAATTGTTGGTAGTTGTTGTCATTGATGTCAACACTGATGGTTATGTTGTTGTCATTGATGCCAACATTAAGCAAATTGTTGGTAGCTGTTGTCAACATTAATTGTTAGTTGTAATTGATGTCATGCCTTATTAAAGAAGAATTGAAGAAGTTCATGGTTGAATGACATGCCTTATCTAAGAAGAGAAGAGTTGAAGAAGTCCATGGTTGGATGTCATGCCATATTAAAGAAGTATTATTGCCGATGTTCATATAATGCATAAATACTTGTGAACAAAGTTGTTTTCATGATAATATATTAAGATGAGGATTAGAAGCATGACCAATGTTGGAGAGATGTTGTTGAAGGTCTATAGTATATCTCATGATCTCTCTTGATGATCCTAATAATATATGTGTTTCTAAAAGGAAGTTTTGGTCTTTGGAAGTTGCTTAAATGTTTCTGGTTTAGGATGCTGCATTGAAGTTCATCCAGGAGAATGCTCCACATTCCTTCGATGTTGTAGTTCTAGTCTTGTGGTTTGGTATTCAATGTCAATGCTCTATGTACGTTTCACTCCTATCTTTTCAGGTCACTTGTGCTACCGAGGAGGTTCCTATGGATTGCAAAAGGTTGGCAGTGTTGCTAGTTGTCTGGATTGGTTCAGGAAATGCTCCACATTTCTTCGCATTGATGTCTTTGCTCCTGTGGCTTGGTGAATGTGTTCACAACATCTATGCAATATCTTAGTTCCAATCTCATATGTTGAAGTGGTCTGCAAGCTATTCTACAAATGTTACATCATCCAATTATGTATTCTAAGTTTCATGAACAAATTTTTCTATACCTATTTGGTTTGTGGTAGTTGTTGATGACATGATAGTATGAAATAAGTGTATGGAAGTGATGTTGGATGTTCAAGTAGAATCCCTATGTGATCAACATGTTTCTAATTGGCCGCTTTGGTGTCATATTGTGTCTTGAGTTAGATTTTTGGGCTATTTATGGGCATTTGGTCGACAAGGCTTGTTCATTTTCTTGGGTTGTGTGCTTGGGAGGTTGCGCTAGCAATAGAATATTTGTCATGATAGATTTGGGTTGTGATCTATCTTGTTTTGGAACACATCAAGTAAAGTCAATTGAAAGAGTGTTTATGGGTCGACTAGTTATGTACTTCAATGTCTCATCGACACATTTCCTTGATGCCGATTTAGGTTGATGTACACCTATGTGTAAATCATTTTGGATCATATTGAAAGAAGTGTTAAGATTGTTTTTGGTCCTCTCTATCCTCAGGATAGGACCACATTATTATTTGGTGTTCGATCAGTTGAAATCATTGTTTATTCTCTTCCTGGTCAACCTAATTGAATTCAATGTAGGAGCATCCTTGGTTCTTGGCAATCTTGCATCAACCAAAAATATTTTCATTCAGTTTTGTTCTTGTTTTGTTCTTGTTCTTGTTCAAGCTAGTAGTGTAAGTGTGAAATAAGTATGAATGTAAATACACTTCTTAATATGACATTATATGAAAGATTCAACAATTAATCTATTAAAAAGAGTAGAAACTTGAAAGTGTCTCATTATTTCCTATCTCCAAAGATTTATTAAATCGTAGAGGGCTCTCAGATTTGGTAAGCACTTGTGACTGTTAAAATGCCAATCTAGAGAATGGAATGATGCTAAATGCAATGATGTGATGATTAATGATATCTAATTGATAAAAATAAGCTACTGTAATATAAATTGACATGAAACTATGATGATGAAGCTACAATAATCTATGATGCAACCATGATATTGATTCTAAATATGCTATGATTGCTATTGCTAAATGATTTTATGCTATATGATCAATTTCTTGAATGCTAAGATGCTTGATTTATTTTCCTGTAGAGTAAGATTGCACAAAGTTGGGATCCTTTCTTTTTTGTACAGGGTTGTATTTATAGATTTCCTGGCAACACATTTGCATAGGGGCATCAAACAGAGGCCTGGATTCAATCTGGAGGATTGAATGGTGAGAGATGAAGAACCTGGAGAAGATTTTGGGACTGGTTCCTACCCATGAAAACACCAAGCAAGATGATAGGTAGAATTGATGGAAGAGGATTGCGAGATTGATTTCCAATTTATCTCCAATTTGTCTCCAAATCTTCCTGTGAATGCTAGTTGAATTAATTAGATATTAAATATCTAATTTTATTGGTGAGTGAAAATAGAGGAAAATGATTTATGCCTTTATTTAAATATTTTGATTTATTTAAATTTAGAAAAATAAGATTTTTAATTAAATAAAACAAATATTTGATATTTGCTTATTTAATAAGAAGGGATATGATAATTATATAAAAAACTTTAGGATATATTTATTTAATTAAGAGGAAATATGATAAAAATAGAAGAATTAACAACGAACTTAATATAAATAAATATTTCTATTTATTTATTAAGTAGATGAATTTAAACTATGATAATTGAAAAAAACAAAATGAAATTTGTTTATTTAATTAAGATGAAAATAATAGAATAGAGATTAAAGAATTTATGATGAACTATATAAATAAATATTTCCATTTATTTAATAGTAGAGGAATTAAGGGTAATTAATCAAATAAGTTATATTTAATTAATCATATTCTCCAGACCAATTTTAGGTGTATACATTTTGCCCTTGTTTGAAGTGATGTGTTTACACATTGCTTCAAAGAAATTTTTGATGCTGCCGCTGCTAGTATCGACAATTTTTTTTTAGTATGCCCCAGACATGCCCCAGACATTGATTTTTAGGTGATTGATGATAATATGACCCCTCGGGAGATAAATTAATGATTTGTTGATTTTTTTGGATTTTTCGGAAGTTTTCAATTTTCTAATGATTTTTTCAATGATTTGATGAAGTTTTGGTGGTAAAATAATTTATCTCTCGATAATGATGAAGAAATTTTGCCCCTTGGATGAATTTCAATTAATCTCCCAATTAAATTAATTAAAAAGTTAAAAATCCCACAAAATTCCACCTTTAAGAAACTAATAAAAGGTCAAAAAGGTCATTTTCATACTCATTTGCATTTGACTTTTGAAATCTTTGTGAGAGAGACATATGTGAGCCACTTGGAGCAGGATGTCGATTCCTTACCACATCCACCGGTTTGAGCATGTGCGACATCACCAGCGCCCAACCGCTTACAGACCTCCGGTATGTACCCATAATCCTCCTCGTATTTCGTGCAATTTCATTTTTCGTGCCTTTTTTCGTATTTTTAAATTTTTGTAGTTTTAGCGCTTCAAGTACGCTCTTTAGCGCTTCACACTCCGGTGTAGCACTCCTAGGACTTGTTTTAGCTCTTTTGAGAATTAGCACTTTCGTTAGATATGTTAGCGCTTTGATAGGATAGTTTAGCGCTTCAAAACTAGTAGCGCTTTGATAAGATAAATTAGCGCTTCAATAGTTTAAATTAGCGCTTAGAAGGTTTTAGCGCTTCGAGATATTGTTTTAGCGCTTTGAACTTCTAAAATAGCGCTTTGATTGATGTGGCACTTTGATAGAGTGTTATAGTGCTTCCAAGTGATGAAAGAGCGCTTCTGATTTTTTAGCGCTTTGAATGCTTGTTCTAGCGCATCCAAGTGATGAAATAGCACTTATGATATTTTAGCGCTTTGAATACCTGTTCTAGTGCATCCAAGTGATGAAATAATGCTTCTAATTTTTTAGCGCTTTGAATGCCTGTTCTAGCGCATCCAAGTCAGATTTGCAAAATTTGTCAAATTTTAAACTTGATTTTATCGATTTTGATCATGGCCACTCTTCGGTTTGATATCATTTGATGATCTAAATAACACTGATGATTGATTCTGATGATAGATAAGACTTTGATTATCCTCATGATAGGTGAGGAATAAAATTAATTTTGATGAACCTCATGATAGGCGATGTTGATTTTAAATAAATTGACCTCATGTAGGCGAAGTACAATTTAGATTGATAATGATGACCTCATGATAAATGAGGTTTGATTAGATTTGATAGGATAATAACATGTGATATTTGACATAGTGTACTGATTTAAAACATTTCATGATGATAGGAGCGTCTGGGTAACCTCCAGATTCGAGAGCGTTTCCCATGGACATTTGATTTGATTCCGCAGTTGACACCAGATGAGACACAAATTATTATTCGATGTGGTCTTTCTTATCTTCTTGAAATGGCCCAGATTAGGATTAATTGGGGTCTCCTCACAACATTAGCTGAGTGGTGGCACAATGACCACAATACCTTCCACCTACCTACTGGCAAGATGACAGTCACTCTAGAGGACGTATGGTGGATATTACAGATATCGTTTGTTGGGGAGATTGTAGCATATGATTCACAAGAGGCTGGTGGGATAGATTCTCTCCGTAGAGTTTTTCAGGATGATCACATTGCAATATTATGGATTTGGTGGCGTACGATGGCTGATGCTTATGATACTTTACCGACAGTGCTTGCTGGATTCATTGGAGGTTTCCGTTGTCTTGATCGCAGGTCAAAGGGATTCTCTATTGGTTGGGGCTGTGTACTTGAGAGTATGGTCGTGCATGGGACCATATATGCTTGGGGGATGCGCATGCTGGCACATCTATATCATGATTTACATTCAGTTGTATATTTGAGAGGGTGTAGCCTGTCAGCGAGAGTTACTTTGCTTCAGGTTTGGGCATGGGAGCATATTGCTATCACACGACCACTACCAATATGAGATAGACCCACTACCAGGCCTTATGTTTTCCGATATAGAGGTTGACTTACCTAGTCTAGGATGGGTAAGTTGGAGCACTAGAGGCGCGTACTAGATGATTTAGAGGCTGTCACATGGCGCCCATATATGGATTGTGAGGATTTGGAGGAGGATGATGTAGTTCATGGTTATTTGTGTGATTCCATGTACTTGATCGACAAGACCTGATTTGTATTGGAGAGATTATTATTGCAGAGGGTCTATAGATAGTATGGGATTATTCAGTGCATGCCCTAGGGTGTTGCACATTATGCCCAACATCAGAGTGATAGTGCAGATTAGGGGCCATCTCTATCTTATGATACCATAGTAGAGGGATACCGTGCTCTAAAACCTTTAGCTTGGGATATGCATCATGATATTGTAGAGGCACCAATGACTGCAAAGTATGGACAATATTTGTTATTACATCCATGCCCTCAAATTACCATTCCTGATAAGCCAACACCCCTACTCGCAAAGGAGGATATTGTGGAGGATCCGACCATAGCTGTTGAGGTGGAGGAGGATATCAGTGCAGAGGAGGATAGTAGGGATGATAGTGAGGCGAGTAGTAGTGATGAGAGCAACAGTGATGATGGAGATGACGGTGATGACGATGGCAGAGGGGTTGTGGCAGGCAGTGCAGGTCCATCCACTAGTAGGCCTCGTAAGAGGCGAGCAATGGAGATTTCTTCGACAAATCATCAGTCACAGATTTCCAGCTTACAGGTGCAGATACAAACCTTGCAGGGTCAGCTTGTTCAAGCACAGGGTTTACTTGCGCAGACACAGACACAATTATAGAACCAGGCACAGGCTCATGCATAGGTATAGGGACAGTTGGCAGCTGCGTAGACACAGATTTCCACACTAACAACAAAGAGAGATAGTGCCAAGTAGATCACAGAGCAGGCACAGGGGACTACCGAGACCTTATAGCAAATAGATGATGGTACTAAAATTGGTGATTATATGAGGGAGGTTCTCCGTGTTGGCAGAGAGGCAGAGTTTTATAGAGGCTGTTACCATGATGTCGTTCCTTTTGAGTGGAGATTTAGTTATGCACCATCCAGATCTAGTAGGACACACACCAGGATGGTTAACGAGGGTGTGATGTAGCCTCCACGGATAGATCTGAGAGATCTAAGAGATCCAGGTGCTTCTGGTGGGGGAGGTACTGGTCCTAAGATGCCTGCACCGTCTGGCAGTAGCAGATCCTAGCTGCCCCTATATGATTCTATGATATTCTTTTGAGACATGATGTATACTTTGATTCAACCAGTTTTGATGATGTATCTCTTTTATTTCAGACTTCATTGTATACTTGACATTGATGATTTATATGATTTTTATGATATGTAGTCAATTTTTATGTTTCTATGATGGTTCTATTATGATTCTATGATGGATGCATTTACTTTCAATGTTCTATATGCCATGTGATGATTCTAATTATGATATTATAAATGCCATTTATATGAGGATGATATGTTTATGATGTATGATGTTATAATTAATGAATGATGTATGTTGTCGATGTATGGATGCATGATTATTTTCTTTTTATATGATGATCGTCTTTATATATGAATGTGGATGTAATGATGTAATGCTGATGGGATGTATGTTCCTATGTTGATATGAATGTGAAAATAGATGATGTATGATATAAATTATGAATTGATGGAAATGCAATAATATGATGTAATAATAAAATGATGAATGGATGTATGATGTATTTTAATGTATGGCAGTAATGTATTGATAATAAAATGTGAATGGATAATGTGATGACTTGATATGGGAGAAATAATTGGTGGATGGATGAAAAATGCAATGATATGATTTAGTTTTGAAATTTTCTCTTAGAACTTTTATATGATATGGAAAAATATGAATGCAACATGAATTGATTTAAAATGTATGAATGATGAATAGAAAATTTCTTTTAAATGTGAATTTTTTTGATACAACTACATGGTTACGATGATGTTTTTATTTTATGTCAAGTATACTCAATCTTATTAATAGAAAAGATAATCATCGATTTGAATCCTTTTTATAACAAACACTCTGTAGATGTAGAAATCATTTATGAATGCAATCTAATTTTATCATGCAAAAACTATATGCAAATTATTGGCATTTTAATAGTATTTTTGTGCTTTGTATCATCATAGAGCTTTTAAAAATGTTGAAAGTGAGTACAAGCATCAATGGTATAATTTAGACCATGATGACTTGAGTACGACTTCCATGATTTTTGATATTGCAAATGAACACAAGCATCGAGGTATAATTAAACCGAGATGACCTGAGCATTTCTTACGTAAATAGACAAGGATCAATAATTTTAGTGTGTGTATTTTGAATGTCATTAGTGATACATTTGTAGAGCACGTCCCACAATAATTCACACATTAAATAATTAATTCCCAAACAACAAACAAATGAAAATATCATTCTTCTTCCTAGCTTCTCTAGTTCAATTCATCATTGAGTTGCTCCAAAGAAATGATAAAAAATACAACATATCCAACCTTTACTTAAAGTGTTTCAATCATTATTTAGATTAGATCATCCATCTTGATTTTGTGATTTTTTGAGATTCTGGACCAAACCTAACCTACTGACCTATCCTAGGGGCCTCGGGGGCTAATCAAAGATTAGCCATGCCTACGTTATACATGCAAAGACCACATAGTTCGACTAACACAGACTCATGTTTTTGGCTTGACTTTTTGAGACTAACCTTTTGACTTGTTTTTGGATTTTGATGTGATACGGATGTTCAAAGTGTTTCTGATGGTGATTGATGTTCTATGTTGGGTTACGTTTTTATCATTGTTTTTGTTGCATTTTTCTAAGCTCCTTTTTGCTTTATTTCCCCCAGTGATGTGTAGATGTTGTCCTCAAGCTACCTACAACATACCTTTATATAACACATTTTCTAGTTATATCCTTTAGCTTCAAAATAACTTACTAGAATAATCATAGTTATAGAATGGTACAGAAAAAGAGGACTAATTATGCAACATTCATCTTTAGCCTTAAATGGAGAGACATACATCCAGGAATCAAAGTAACCAAAACAAGGTTGTACATTTATTAATTTCAGCCATGAAGGTTTACTCAAGAAATATCATCTCAGTACTAGATGTAAATTCTAATACAATAATGTAAATTAAGGAAATAGCAAGATCATGAATGTATCCACAAAAGAACTACAACACAATAATTTCCTGAGTGGAAAACCCTCGAAGGGCGGAAAAACCACTTGCAAAAGAGCCTTACTGGCTTAATGAAATGCCTCACTGGTAGGGCCTTACTGGCTACAATTTCTCAATGATTACAAAATGCCTCATTGGCAATGATCATACTGTCTCACTGACATGACCATTCATTACACATTTCTGGATATCAAGAATATCACACATATCAAGGAGTACAAGGAGTACAAGGATTTCCTTTACAAGTCTCATGTGTCTACAAGCAACATTTTCAAGTTCACCAATGCATCACTATCACGAATAAATCCCAAATATTCTCTAATAGAACCATTCTACCTCTAAGGACCTCTCAAATATCACCCATGTACATTGAAATGCATAAGACATTCACATAAGGTTTCATGAAAGTAATCCTAAACCTGCTAGAATACACACATACATATGTGATTATAACAAAATGCTTGCCTCAAGTCTCTTAGATTCATAGAGGTCTCAACAATAGGAAAAGTAATTCTATAAAAGAGTTAAGAAGGTATAGCTCATGTATGTATGAGAATACATATATAAGCTATTGGAAATATATGAGTATACATTCTTATAAAATATGTTTTTAACGTACAAGAAAAATCAGCAAATGTAAGAAACATGTTCAATGTGAAATCCTTATTACATGCATGGAGTTGATAAAATTTGCAAGCCTTCTCTATGAATTCATCTACTAAAATTAGAAATCTTGAAAACATATAAAGATAGAAAAGATAATGTTCAAAAACAATAAGAATTCAGAATAGTCCTCTTCTAAAGAATTGGGAACGCAATAATATTATAGAAAGGCATGATTTAACATTTATTTATCTTTTTATAAATTCTAAAATTACATAGTATGCTTAAATTAATTACAACATACCTTTATATGTACAATTTGATCTAGTGTTAAAGAATAAATCATGTTTCATACTTCAATCTTACATTATGTTCTCCTATCTGAATCTCACACTTAGATTATTTTCCTTCAATGGAATATGTCAAATATTGTTTTGAAATTTAACATAATAACTTAATTTGAATTCTTTAAATATTTATCTTTCATAGGAACTCTTATAATTACACCACAATATAACTCAAATCTCAAGCCTCCGGATGGCTTCTAAAACTAATTAACACAAGAACTCCACTGTGCATTGCTAATGACACACAAGCAACCAATCTATCAATACACTATTAAATATGTATGCGGTTTCCAACTTACAATCACATAAATCACTATGTTGAGTATAATATAGATTTCCCAAACCTTAAGTTATTCACCCCTATGTTCAACAAGGGAACACATTACCTCAATAAGAACATACCTAATTTACGCATTCTAAGGAACAATTGACCAGGAATGTCTCACGACTAATTACTAAGCCATGCATAACAAGAGGATTGTACCTTCTAAGCTACTTATAATCATACCAATAACAACATTATATCCTTCCAGAAAAGACAATTTCCTCATTAGTTCAACCTAACATTGATTCAAGATAATCTTGAATTATAGAGTATTCAATTAAATATACAAATCCTATATAAATTACATCTAGGTCCTACGGTAAGTACTAGCTTATTGAGGCACTTAATTTTCTAAGTCAATTTGAGATCTAACATAGCATATTTATGCTTAACAATTCAGGAATTTGCTTGTATAGCTGCAACCCGAGCCAGTTCACTATTTTGACTAAGATATCATGATCTTATAGTTTACACTAGAATTGAATAAATTACTCCATGGGAGGACTGCCAGCCAAGAACCCAGCGTGCCTTAAACTATTCAATAGCCTTGCATTTTATTTTATTCTTATCTTTAAATTTATAAAGTATATATATATATATATACATACAAATGTAAATGTCTCTGTATTGCTGTAGTAAGTGGTAAATAGTTGTTTTCATTTGAAGCATTCTGTTGTAATAAGCTTTGAATTTGCAGAGTTAAATTTATACATGTATATATAAGAACACACACACACACACACACACACACACACACACACACACACACACACACACACACACACACACACACACATAATAATTTTATACTTCTACTCGTTTTCCTGCCTTAAATTAAGCATTGAGTTCACAATGACTCTTTAGTTGAAATGGTGTATGTAAGGCAAATATTTGTAACTTAAATGAATTAACATCATTCATGGATATAAATAGATGTTCATTTTATCTTGTTATCTTTACAACTCTCTTGGGAAAATTCATTGAAAGTGGAAAATATGATATTTATTTGTGTTGGACAAGGCCAGAAATACCAAAATGTAAGGTCCGAAAAACACATTTTCTAGTTAATTGAGGCGCAAAGCATGTTAATTGTTGTGATTATCATGTAAATTATTAGTATTGGATGAGGCCAGAAATACCTTAAGAAATACATAACCATTTCAACTAAAGAGTCATTGCGAACTCAATGCTTAATTTAAGGCAGGAAAACAAGTAGAAGTATAAAGTTATTACATATATATATATGTTCTTATATATACATGTATAAACTTAACTCTGCAAATTCAAAGCTTATTACAACAGAAACAATAGAATGCTTTGAATGAAAACAACTATTTACCACTTGCTATAGCAATACAGAGACATTTACATTTGTACGTATATATATATATATATATACTTTATAAATTTAAAGACAAGAATAAAATAAAATGCAAGGCTATTGAATAGTTTAAGGCACGCTGGGTTCTTGGCTGGCGGTCCTCCCATGGAGGGGACGCTACCTGTGGGGGTAGCGCCCACTCCACAGGCCGCGACCTGTGGAGGGGGCGACTGCCTCCACAACCAGCCTCCCTTCTAAGGGGGGGCCGTGGCTATTAAGCCTTCCCCTCACAAGTGCGGGTACAAATAAATAGTAGCATTTCTAACAAAAATAGTAAACCTTCAGGTATTGCATTCGCAGAGTTTGATATGTTCAAATGAAATTTATTCAACAGTTATCAATGCATATATGAATATATACACACAGTATATATGTATTTATGTATTAATATTTTCTTTCAAATTGATATTCCTATTCTGAAATTGAATAAAATAGATGGAGAAGCTATAAGTTGAATCCCATTCTCGGAATAATATTAAATAACCAATAATATTTCATGTGATATATTGAAGGGTTTCAAACGAGCAAATGAATCTTTCCACAAGCAATCTTTTTTCCTTCAAATTAAAACTAAGTTACATTGGAGACAAGATTTTAAAACCTGGAATTCACTTTCCCTTGGGTCCGATTGTTAAAAAACACTGTCTACAGATTTTCCTTTTCTTCCTAGTTCTTCCTGTATTCGTTTCTCCCTTCTCCCCAATTTTACTTGGTTGTGTTACCCATAAACCCCTTTATTCCACCATTTTTCCCAGTTTTTGCAGAGAAATCAAGAAAACTCCCCGGAAGTTATTATCCTCCTTGTTAAAGAATTCTCTCATTTTTAAAAGATTTCCCCTTTCAACTTCCCTAACTAAATCTTGAAAATAATAAATGTTTTTTTAAAAGTTTATTTCTATGCACAATATTTATCCAGCCATACTTACAAATAAAGAATCTTATTTTAATTACAAATGAAATATCTATCCTCAAATAAAAAGTAATAATATATAAACCTTTTTAATTTGCAAAATAAATAATACCAAAATATTACTTGCTTGCACATAAAATTATTATATTTTTTTTATAACAAGGTATTTTAATTTATTCTTAATAACAAGCATTATCAATAAATTGAGAAATACATTTTCTATAAGTAACTCATTTATTCCTTTGCACTTTTACTTCATTATAAATTATTTTATTAAGACATTTTAAAAATGTGAACCATAAAAATAGGGGTCGTGACCACATGACTATTTGCATTGATATGATAATGGATGCAAAGTGATGGTGAAATTAACGACCATGATATGTACCCTAATAGATGGAAAAAAATGGTTAAAATCACCAATAGTGCTTGTTTCCAAGTTTTCACTATATGTTTTTATTGCACTTTTTCATATTTTTATGGTCTTTTTATTTTTTTTAATTTTTTTTCTGTTACCAAGACGACGCCCGTTTGCCAGGTTTTCATCAATGAAACCATTTTTTAGAAGTTTGAAATGTGCCGAGGTGATTCGGGTGTAGTATCTTCTGAGATGGATACTGTTGAGAGGTTTGTCAAAAAAATCTCCTTCAGGTATTGATAGCTGATAAGCGCCTGGTCCATACACTGATATGATGACAAAGGGACCTATCTAGTTAGGTTCAAATTTCCCTTTCTTTTCTCTATCCTGCTGATTTCTAGGGTTATCTTTTAGGACCAAATCACCAACCTGAAAGACTCTAGGTTTTACCCTATTATTGTAGTTCCTTGAAATTCTTTGTTGGTATGCCGTTAGATGGTTGACAACTTTTTGACGATGCTCATCCAATAGTTCCAGTTCTTGAAGCCTAGAAACTCTATAGTCCTCATCTGAAATGATTCCTTTTAGTGACACATAGAGTGATGGAATATCTACCTCAATAGGTAGTATGGCCTCTAAAAATTCCAATCACATTCAACATCGTTAACCATTTTCTTGAGTATTTTCAAAATTGTCTTGTTAGAGGCCTCTGCTTGGCCATTTCCCTGAGGATAATACGGTGTTGAGAAACGATGTTGGATATGAAATTTTTCACACAATTCCTAAACATCCTGATTTTTAAATGGCCATCCATTATCAATGATAATGGACTGAGGTATGCATACCAAAATATTATGTAGTTCAATATGAATGAAGAGATCTATTTTCTAGTGATAGTTGTGAGAGGAACTACATCTATCCATTTTGTAAAGTATTTTGTTGCTGTGATTATGAACTTGTGTCCATTGGATGAAGATGGATTTATCTTTCCTACCAAGTCTAGTCCCCATTGAAAAAGGGCCATGTTGATGTGAATGGTTATAATTCTTGAGCTGGTGCGTGGATCAGATTACTATGAATCTGACACTTTTGGCACTTCTTGACAAATTGATAAGACTCCTTCTCCATACTTGGCTAGTAATACCCTAAATGGAGGAGTTTATTTGGTAGAGTTATACCACTTGAATGAGTTCCACAAATACCTTCATGAACCTCATGTAAGGCTGTCTCAAATTCATTATGTTCTAAACATCAGAGAAGATTACCATCTAGACCTTGATGATAAAGTATGTTGGCGATTAAAGTATGTCGGGCGGATTGGCGGATGAAGTTGCATTTTTGGTTTTTGGAAAGATCAGGGGGGAGGATGTTGTCTTTTAGGTACACATAGGTTTTTTCATAGATGGAGGATTCAACGGTATCTAAATGGTGTATGGTTTGGATTTCCAAACTATTATAAGAAGGATTGGATACTTGTTCTAGTGAACCATAAACTCATAATGATCATGTTTCTCTGGTAATTGTAAAAGAGAAGCAATTGTCGCCATAACATCTGCCACTTTATTTTTTTCCCTTGGAATTTTATCAAATTTGATATTGACAAAGTATTGTTTGAGATCATCTATCAGCTACTTATAGGGCATCAACTTCTCTCTTTCATCTGATACTCGTCATTTACTTGATAAATGACTAGTTGAGAATCCCCATATACTTGTAACTTTGTGATTTCCATTCAATTTCCACTTTGACTCCAATGATTAATGCCTCATACTTGCCACATTATTGGTACATTGAAACATTAGTCTATAAGATTTTGGGATAGTGTGTCCTTGGGGTGTAATGAACAAAATTCATGCACCAGATCCTCTTTGTGTATATGATCCATCAAAGTAAAGTATCCATTGTTGTGGCGTTACTGTCAGAATGTCCGCATCAGGAAACTCCATTGTCATAGGCCGATCATGTGTTAAAGGAGCTTCGACTAATTGTTCGGTGATCACTTGACCTTTAATGGCTCTTCTTTCCACATACCGAATATCAAACTCACTTAAAATCATGACCCATTTGGCCAGTCTACCTCTTAAATTAGCCTTACTGAGTAAATATTTTAATGGATCAATTTTTTCTATGAGCCTGATTGTGTGAGTCAGCATGAAATTCTGCAACTGTTGGGTAGCAAATACCACTGCCAAACAAGATTTCTCTATGAAGCTATAATTTATTTCATAGCCATTCAAAGTTCTGCTAATGTAGTAAATGGCTTGTTCCCTTCCTTCATAATCTTCTTGTGCCAATGGTGCTGCTAAAGAAATATCCATTATTGCAATGTATAGTATTAAAGGTCTTCCTTTTGTAGGTGGCATGAGAATAGGTGGTGACATCAGATATTGATTTATGTGGTGAAAATTTGTTTCACACCCTTGATCCCATTTGAACACAACATTCTTATGTAATAGATGATTAAATGGGTGACTTTTGTCTGCCAACTGGGAGATAAATCTCCTGATTGATTGTAGCCTTCCCTGTAGTGACCTTAGTTGACTGATGTTTCTGGGTGGTGGCATTTCCATTATTTCCCTGACCTTTGCTGGATCTACTTCAATACCTTTTTCTGAGACTATGTATCCTAAGAGTTTTGTTGATGTAACCTCGAAAACACATTTCTGAGGGTTTAGTCTGACATTGAACTTTTCTAGCCTTGTGAAAATTTTGCATAGGATATCTATATGTCCTTCTCTGGAATAAGATTTAGCTGGAATATCATCCACGTAGTCCTCCATAAAGGTATGCATCATATCATGGAAGATAGTGGTCATTTCTCTTTGATAGGTTGCCCCTGCATTTTTCAATCCGAAGGGCATGCCATTCCAGCAAAAGGTTCCCCTTGGACATGTGAATGCAGTTTTCTCCTGATCTTTCGGTGCTATCTTGATTTGGTTGTATCCAGAGAAACCATCCATTATTGACAACATGGCATGCCCTACTATTAAGTATATGATGATGTCTATATTAGACAAGGGGAAATCATCCTTGGGGCATGCCTTATTTAGATCCCTAAAATTTGTACATATCTTGATACTGTTATCCGACTTTGATACAGGTACAATATTTGATATCCATTTAGAATAATCAATAGACCTAATGAATCCGACATCCAATAATTTCTTCAGCTCAACCTTTACAATTAGTATGATGTGTGGATGCATCTTTCTCAATTTTTGTTTTACAGGTTTGATCCCAATAGGTAAGGACAAATGATGCATTAAAATATTTGGGTCCAAACCCGACATATCAGAGTATGACCAAGCAAAGTTAATGCTTCTTTCTTCAAATAATTTGATTAATTCAGGTCTTTCTTGTTCTGTCATAGATTCTGTCAGATGTAAAATATTTTCACTTTCTTCGGTGTCAATGTTTATAGACTGTGTAGGCTCCACTAGAACTGATGAACTTTCATGATAATGCTCCAGAAGGGTGTCAAATCTCCCATCTTTCAATGCCTCAGAGAGGTTTTCACCGTGTGATGCATTCTTTCTTTTTCTCTTTTCAAGATCTAATACTACCATAGAATGGTTTTCAACATTAGATCCATTGTTCCTATTTTTATTTTTGCAAATGGAAGATTTGACACCCTCCATTCGATCCACATTGTTATGATATTTATGGGTAGAACTTGTATCAGGTTCATCATAACAAAGGAAATTTATGATAGCATCATAATTTGCATAGATGGGTACATTTAGAGGTTCAATGGGTTCCCAGTCGATAAGTTCAGGATGGACTAAGGGCAAGAAGTCATCAGATTGAATTGGGTTGATGGTGGTAAGGGTTAAGATAGTTATGTCATTAGAGTTGTTACTAGGGATGTCAAGGTCAATGATTTTACTCTCCTTGAGATTATCTAGTTCACTCGATGTCTATTCATCCTCACTTGAGTCATCAATATGTTGTGATCCTAATACAAATGACCTAGACCCTAAGCTTTGTCCCTCCTCACATGTAGGTGCATATTGTTTTATGACATCAATTTGGACATTTGTGTAAGATATATCGGAATATAGATCCCATTCATATTCATTAGAATCTGTTTCAGAGCTATCTCTTACCTAAAGGATTCTTTCAACTGCCTTCTTTGTCATTTCTTTTTTTTCTTCTTTTGAATATCCCAATCCTGTCTTATCTTTTGAATGAAGAGTAAGAGGTTGAATAGGTTCCACAATTCCTTCTTTCCTTTTTCCAACAGGTCCCTATCCTTCATAACCCATTTTTTCTGAAATAGCCTTTCCTTTGCCATACTTATCTGTCTTGATTTTGATGTTTGTTGATGTCGATGTTTCTTCATCTTTGTACAACCAATCGAGGATAAATTTGTTTTCTGATTCATCCTCTATAGTACCAGCTTTCACAAATCTTTCCTCTAGAACCATGGCAGGTTGTGATGTTTGTTTTTTTATCATTGTTGGTTGTCCATATGACTTTGGAGATGGCATCAATTGTGAAAGATTAATAGATTGCTTAATAGAATATTGTCCCATGCCTTTGTCTGTTAGTTGGACCTATTCTTGGAATTTTTGTGATAGATAATTTAGAGGATCCTTTTTGTCTGTTAATGTAGTTTCAACAACACTTTTATCTTGTGATTTATCCTTTTTCTCCACCCACTTGGATATAATTTTTGGATATTTTTCACCATATGATGAATTTAAAGTGCATGCTTCCCTATTGTAAGGCACAAAGGTGTCTTGAGAAGTTCTGAGTGTCTTATAATGTTGAGGATTGTTATAATCTGCTGATATAGTCACCTCTTGTCCATTTAATGGAAATTTCAAATATTGGTGATAGGTTGAAGGTACTGCCTGCATTTCATGAATCCACGGATATCCTAAGAGTATATTGTAGGTTAACGATTTTTCCAGTACCTGGCATGCTATATTTTTCATCATTGGTCCCACTTGAATGGGTAACACAATCAGTCCTTTAGAAGATCTCTCTTCCTCATCATAAGCTTTTATTGTCATTTTTCTTCGGGCATCAATAGCATTATCTAAATACCCTAGTGCACGGATTAAATTTAAAGTACAAATGTTCAAACCAGCCCCCCCATCTATTAGGACTCTTTTAACATGATACTTGTGGATCAATACTTCAATATGGAGGGCGATGTTATGTGGATAATTAAGGGACACATCATCTTGTTCAGAGAATGATAGACAGTGTGGCATGGTCAAATGTCCCACCATAACCTGGAATTGACAAACATCTAGGTTTTTGGGTATTGTGGTGGAAACAAGTGCTTGTTTGAAAACTTCCTTATGTGATGGCGATAGTTTAAGGAGTTCAAGTATTGATATTTGCGCTGGTATTTTATGAAGTTGGTCAACAATGTTGTATTGAATTGGAGGTGGAGTTCTATTTTTAGGCGCAAATCCCTTTATAATTACCTTGGATTGCCCCCTTGTCATTACATTAACCGGTTGATAGTCTTGTCTTTCTCTGATTTTTAAAACATTTATCTGATTGTCAGATATATGTATTCTCGGGATTAGATCTAGGGGGATAATGTCACTGGTTTTGTTGTTGTCCATGTGATTACTAGTCATAGTATCACTTTCTACTTCAGATTAAAAAAAGATCGTTATATCGTAAACGTGATTGACATTTTTTCCTTTACTATTTGTAGAATATGACTCTCCCTTGTCATAATTTGGTAAAGGGTCTTTAAAGGCTATATGATCGTTGTTGTTTTGATGTCCCTCTATGTATATCTTTTTGTTGTCAATCAAATCTTGGACTATATGTTTTAATTCCATGGAATGATTTGTCTTATGTCCCTTATTGTTATGGAAGTTACAATAATCTGCGTCATTCCACCATGGTGGTTTGACTTTTGGATCCCAAAATCATGCTTCTCGTGTAGTGATAAGACTACTTGAAACAAGTTCCTTCATTGCCGATTCCATTGTTTGGCCTAATGGTGTGAATCGATGTCAGTTTGATGATTTTTGATATGTTTGTGGATTTGATTCTCCTTTGTTTAGATTATTATTTTGATTGATATTTGACTTGATGTTTTGATCATTGTTTTGGTTTGTTTTTGTAGTAGAGGCTGTCAAATTAAAAACTGGCTTTGCATTTTGTAAGTCATTTGTAGTTTCGTTGATTCTAGTATTTCTATTCTTTTGCCAGAATTTAGGTTTGTCATTGTCGATGTATTGATTTGAGGATTTGGTGTTGTTTGATTTTTCATTGTAGTGTTTGATCACCCCTCGTTTGACTAAAAATTCTTCAATTTTAAGGCCATTTTCAATCACTTTTTTGAATGTTGGAGGGCATTGTAATTTGAGCCTATAGCTCATTTCATCAGTTAGGTTATCAATGAATAACTCCATTTTTTCTTCCTTAGGTATGGAGCGAGGATACCTAGCAAATAGTCTTCGCCATCGCTGTAAAAAGGATAAGAATGTCCCACCTTTGTTTTTCTTCATGTTATAGAGGTCCTTTATTGTGACGTCATGTTGGATGTTAAAAGAATATTGTGATATGAACCTATTGACGAGCTCTTCAAAAGTGCGTATTGTTGGTTGTAGTTTGGAAAACCATTCCATACATTGCCCTCCTAGGCTTCTTGGGAATAACCTCATTAGGTACATTTCTTCCTACACAAATTCTAAGCTCCTGGTCTTGAATTCCCTTATATGGTCGATCAGATATGTCTTACCATTGTATTTGTCATATCTCGAGAACTCGTAGTGTTTAGGGAAAGGTATCATGTCTACTATTGAGTCAAAAGGATAAGGACAAATGTCATGTAATGCATACCTTTTCTTGTTTCCCTTTGTCATGTCTTGTAGTTATTGTTGTAAGTTCTGCATTTGACTTGTTAAGGCAACAACTGGATCCACATTTGGTGTGTTTTGTGGTATTTCTATTTCATTTGTTCTAGGTGCTTCTTTTAAGTGATTGACATCAAATGTTTTGGGAAGTTTGGCACCTAATTTAGCTAGCATTAGGAGATATTTCTCCATGTCTTGCTCTAAGATCTTTTCCATAAATTTATTGAATTTTGGGTCCTCTTGCGTTGCTTGTATGTCCTCTTCTGTTATATCGTTTGTGTCATTTTGATGAAGTCCACTCCAAGGATTTTCTTTAGCCATAATGTTTGATGTTTCAATTTCTTTTTCTTTAAATTTCTGTCTTTGTGATCTCATCAAAATTGGCATATGAGTGTTTGTTACTTTCACTAAAGTTTGATCTTCTTTGTTTGGATTAGTGTCAATTGGATTTTAACAAAGTCAAATAGAATGATATATTATATTGATGAGACCAAGTTAAAAATTTGATATTGTGTTTCGTTTCGTGATTGTAGGATGTCAAAATCCTAATGAGGAAACTTAACTCAATAATCCAGATTTGTGTTTTGATAATTAGACACTTTGTAATTTACAAGATCCAGGTTTTAGTTGAATTTTTTTTGACATGTAAGAACCTATTTTGTTTCAGGTCTAAGACATTGTCTAGACTGAGAAGACAGTTTTGGTTGACAAAAATCCATGTTATAGCTGTTAACCAATCTGACTGATATGTTTGGAAGCTCTCTGTTTTTTTTTAGTTTTTGGAAGCGCTAAAACAAAGTTTAGAAGTGCTAAAACAGAGCACAAAAGCGCTATTTTGCGGAAGCGCTAAAACAAAGTGTAGAAGCACTATGATAGTACTTCGAAGTGCTATTTTTCGGAAGTGCTACAATAGAATACGAAAACGCTATGATTGTACTTCGAAGCGCTATTTGGCAGAAAGCGCTAAAACAAAGTTTAGAAGCGCTATAACATTTGATTGAAGTGCTATTTTGTGGAAGCGCTAACACAGAGTTCAGAAGCACTAAGTAGAGTGTGTAAGTGCTAATTTTGATTCAAAAGCAGTAAAATAGACCTCATAAGCACTAAAACAGACCTTGAAAGTGCTACTTTGGATTTCTTTATTGCAAAATTTGATCTGGCCTGGTGGAGTATTCTATCATTGGCTATGGGATGGATGAATGACGTATGGGTTCACTGCGATTATGATGTTGTGTAAGAGTTCTTCTTTGAAAAAAAGCTTGCAAATAAAGAGGCTCTAAGGCATAATCACCAATAAAACCCCTAGCGAAATCGTGATACCCATGTATGAGAGTTCTATGATGAGGCAAGATTTTTCTACTCTGATACAAGAAATGTCCTCTTCTCAAAATATTTTGGTAACCAAGTGGTCTCTTCGGTTTCTTGATTTTGATGGATTTATTGACAAAATTTTTGGATTTCCAACCTCTAATCATGAATTTTTCTAGGTGATTTTGTTTGACTCTTTTTGATATTTTTTGGAATGATCTTTACCTGAGTTAAATGATTTGAGAACACAACAAGAAATTTCTGAATAGTTGTCTTTAATCCTAGAATCTAAACAGATAGCGTATGTCCAAGAACCACAAATGGTCCCTATTGATCTCCACTAGTTTGTTTTAACAAAAATACACTTCAGACAAACTCACTCTTAAGGTCAAAAAGGTCATCGTTATACTCAACAACCCACATCTTAAAATTGTGTTGACTCACACAGCTGTGTCACCCTCTAGAGGGTGCTCGTGTTTTTGTTTTTTCCAGGCACGTACTCAAAGTTGGATTTCTCGTCCCTTGAGAAAATGGTCCTTGGAAATTATATGGTGAGTGTCTTGGGGACAGATTCTTCCCTCCCCTTGCACTGTGAGTATTACAATGTCTGGTTACTGCCTCAACTGGATACTACACTATGGTTCTTAGATAGGGTTTCCATTTAGAGAGGCAATAGATAAACTCCCTCAGGAGACCTCCCAATCTTTAAAACAAAGATTTTGGGGATGGTTATCTTTGCACAACTCTGGAAAAAAATGGGTTTCCCCAAATTTGCTTTTAATTTTATAGTGGGGTGGAAAACCTGGCTTTGGTTGTTCCCACTTAGGTCGTTCCCATAGGGTGAGTACTTTTTCCCACTATGGCAGGCCTTCTAAAAGATTTAAAAAGTGTAAATTGCATGGAAATAAAGGATGAGTCTAATATTTTGATCACCCAGTAAAGGGGAGAGCATAAGCCTATTCACCACACATGCACAGTAATCAATTTTTGATTTTAAAACCCAAAAGACAAATTTTTCTATCCTATGTGAAGATTTTGCTTCAAAAAAGTCATGGTGTCAATTTTAACTGATATAGAAAAATGTGTGATGTCTATCTTAGGATTGATAAATTTTAAATCAAGTGACTACGCTAGGATTGATTCTTTTTAGTCCAAATGCATCAAAATAAAATTTTGGCGGTGGTCGCGTTGGATCTAGATACGCAATTATAGAAGCGCTGAAATAGAGAATGGAAGCGCTACAGTTTATATCAGATGCACTATAGTCAAAAGTGCCACAACATTTTGCCGAAGCACCATATAATTTCCTAGAAGTGCTATATCAGATGTGTTGGAAACAAGTGGCCGATGCGCTGAAATAGATCATGGAAGTGCTATAGTTTCCTCCTCAGAAGTACTAAAAGAGTTCTCAAAAGCACTATAATGTTTGTGGAAGCGCTGAAATAGAGCTAGGAAGCACTATAGTTTTCCTTGGAAGTGCTATAGTTTTCGTTGGAAGCACCGGAAAAGCTCTTGCTCGCGCTATACTGAACACACCAAAAACCTGTGCGACACTTTTCAGATTTTTTTTGTAAAATATGGGGTTATGCCCCAGAATGGGTGCAAAATTGTAAGTGTGAAATAAGTATGAATGTAAATACACTTCTTAATATGACATTATATCAAAGATTCAACAATTAATCTATTAAAAAGAGCAGAAAATTGAAAGCCTCTCATTGTTTCCTTCTCCAAAGATTTATTAAATCACAAAGGGCTCTCAAATTTGGTAAGCACTTGTGACCATTAGATTGCCAATCTAGAGAATGGAATGATGCTAAATGCAATGATGTGATGATATCTAATTGATAAAAAGAAGCTACTGTAATATAAATTGAAATGAAACTATGATGATGAAGCTACATTAATCTATGATGCAGCCATGATATTGATTCTAAAGATGCTATGATTTCTATTGCTAAATGATTTTATGCTATATGCTCAATTTCTTGAATGCTAAGATGCTTGATTGTTTTTCCTACAGAGTAAGATTGCACAAAATTGGGATCCTTTCTTTGTTGTACAGGGTTGTATTTATAGATTTCCTGGCAACACATTTGCACAGGGGCATCAAACAGAGGCCTAGATTCAATCTGGAAGATTGAATGGTGAGAGATGAAGAAGCTGGAGAAGATTTTGGGACTGGTTCCTACCCATGAAAACACCAGGCAAGATGATAGGAAGAATTGATGGAAGAGGATTGAGAGATTGATTTCCAATTTGTCTCAATTTTTCTCCAAATCTTCCCATGAATGCCAGCTGAATTAATTAGATATAAAATATCTAATTTTATTGGTGAGTGAAAATAGAGGAAAATGATTTATGCCTTTATTTAAATATTTCGATTTATTTAAATTTAGCAAAATAAGAGTTTTAATTAAATAAAACAAATATTTGATATTTGCTTATTTAATAAGAAGGGATATGATAATTATACAAAAAAATTAGGATATATTTATTTAATTAAGAGGAAATATGATAAAAATAGAAGAATTAACAGTGAACTTAATATAAATAAATATTTCTATTTATTTATTAAATAGATGAATTTAAACTATGATAATTAAATAAAACAAATTGAAATTTGTTTATTTAATTAAGATGAAAATAATAGAATAGAGATTAAAGAATTTATGATGAAATATATAAATAAATATTTCCATTTATTTAATAGTAGAGGAATTAAGGGTAATTAATCAAATAAGTTATATTTAATTAATCAGATTCTCCAGACCAATTTTAGGTGTATACAGGTAGATCTGATACTTCTTCATGTTTTCTCACAAGATCTCGCGTACCTATGGTTTCATTGTGGACCGTTCAATTTCCTTATTCCAAGTTTTCAACTCAATTGGATCTTTTTCCGACAAGTTATCGCTTCCGGATTGAGTGACAATTTTGGGAATTGGCCTCAGAATAATTTGAAAACCTCACGGCTAGTTTGATTGATTGCGGATCCTTCCCATAACTTGCAGATCCTAATAGTATGTTTTGATTTGTTCCATGGAGTGTCCCCGACCTTAATATTAGGTCCACACTTCATGATGCGCATCTAACATGGAAGGAATTCAGATTTGAAGTCGACCTATTCTTGCACACTTTACGTTTCCTTCATCGGAGATTGTAATGATCTTCGGCCAACGTGGATTTTTCTTGACTCACGAATATGATATAAATTTTTTAATGAATCATGAGAATAACAATGAATCAAGATCAAGTAGATTAGGATGTATATAGAGTTTGATCTGTAAGATTTTTTCTTGCATGTATGAGTGTTGTATTTTGAACACGTTGTATCAGACCTATGAGCCAAATTTGTATGCCCGGATGTGGCCGACTATATGTAATTGAATTTTAGGATAATAAGAATGTCTTTATCTGCATTTGCCTCCAGATTTTGTGTTGCTTCTATTGTGTTACTCTAGCTGCACGAACCAGATTGTTCTCTTTGAGGACCTTCCTATCGTGATTGCACCATTGAAGAATTAAAGTGTTCAGGTGGATATAAATACAAGATCATTTTTGGATGCAACATGAGTGAGTAGTATTCAAGTGTGAAAATGTGTGTGAGATGCATTGAATATCCAATAGTGATAGTACTAAAGATTGTGAAAGGAAATATCAATTGATGTTAAACACCTCAGTCATTAGAGAGTTGTGTTGGAAATATTTATAATTCTCTTATAAATATTTTGTATCGTGCTATGAGATAGTGATTCTCATCAGGTCCTCTATATCTTTCTCCTAGAGATGGTTGGTGTAAGGCCTCACTAATATCCAGTCAACTTGGTGTTAGAAACACTATTCAAAGGAGGGGTTCCTAACTGAACAATCCACTAAACCCTTGAAAAGACTCCATTAAATTATCAACCAAGGCTTCATAAGATTTTGATGATGCTAGCACTGCATGTGCATTCACAAAATCCACATGACCTATATCATCAAGTATAGGTGGTTTACACATGTGCAAGAAAATAGTAAATATTGGAAAGGAAAATAAAGCATAAACTACAAAATAGGGGAAACAACTTAATCTGCTACTGATGCTACAAGTACCTTCGACTTAGCACTATAACTATTAGCTGCTAAACCTGAACTCTACAATTTCAAGTTAGCACTTCTAATTTTTACTTCTAACTACTTGACTCACTCCGGAGGATGACTTAATGATGCATCATAAAACTTAAATCATGAGACTAAGACTAAGTATCATTCATGTGCATGTAATGAAGAATCTATTGAAATGAATGCAATAATGTAAACATCTAAATTAACAACAAAAGTGAAGGTGGGTGAATAGTACCTTGATTGTCCCTTGCTCAAGCTGATGTACCCACAAGAGAAACCAAATATGTGCTACTTGATTCAACTAATCATAACAGTAAAATGGAACATCTTTATTGCATATACCTAAACTCTAAAATTTGACAAGAATCTTCATAGATTTCTCATTCATGAACGCATAACAACAAAATAACAAAGATATTGTTTGTGAAACAAAACTATAACTATCAAAACATATCTTCCAACTAGATCTACTCCTCAACCACTGATCCAACTATATAGGTTCAGGAGGAAGTCTATTTTCATCAAGACTGAAAATAAAAATTAAATGAAGATGTCCTCTCTCCTTCAAAATAGAGAGATGAAGTCTTTGCAACTAAAAAAGGTAGAAGATAAATAGGTTTGAAACTTTTCTTTAATGACACGACAAAGACATGATCTGTGCAAGCAGTCATGTTAATCCCTTGATTACTGCAAAATTATTATTTCCTCCATCATCTTATTGAATGCTCTGATGAATCACAGTTGACCACTCTAATGACCACTTCCATCATTTCTACAACTATCACATTTCCAACGCCCTTGGAATCTCCCGTGTAATCAGCCTAGAATCCTTTGGCTATAGGTTGAGTTCTCTAGTAGGAGCTAACTCAGATAGGGCTGTGGTAGTGCGGTAGGAGCTTGGATGAGCTCAGGGCAGAGGTTGACCGAGTTGGACTCGGTGTCAGAATGACTGGTAAATGGCAGGGCGACATGTGGCAGGTTGGAAACTTTTGGTTGGCCGATGACAAGGGAAGAATGAGCTCGGTGAAGTCTGAGGCCAGAGCTCAAGGGAGCTCAGATGGCTTACCGCCATACCGTGAGGCGAGATGGACAGGGCAGTGGTAGTGCGGTAGATGGCTAGGTGAGCTCGGGTGAGCTCACCGCCATACCGCGACTGGGTCATCTGGACTCGGCGGTAATGCGGTAGAAGGAAAATGGGCTTGAAGCTTAGTTGACCGAGCTTGACCAAGCTAGACTGACAGTCAAGCTGCGACAGCGAATGAGATGGAAACATGTGGCAGTTTCTTTGAGTTCCCATTGGCCAGAGAGTTATTTCCTGATTGCAATAGAGCCGCATTATTGATGGAAGGTTGACAGACATGTCTGGGCTGAGTTAATGATTATGTGGCTTGATGCAGCTATATAAGTGATGCACGTTATTAGGGAATGGTCATTCTCTTGTAGGTAGGATAGTTATTATCCTAGATGACCATTGCTGGCAAGGATAGCCAAAGAGATAAAATCAAAATAGGATTCTACTCTAGGGAGAGTCGCTATTCCTCTTGTAGAGAAGGGGGATTCAATACTCATGAGTTCTCTTCAATCAGAGAGCCTCATGGGGTGAACTACCCTAAACTACCTCAAAGGATAGTGATGAGAGTTCTAGAACCAGAATGAGCAGGTCACAAAGATTATCTGGACAAACCGACAAGCTCTCAACCAAAGGATGTCAGTGCAAAATACAAACGATAGTGTGGCGCATATGCATCCCTAATGCACGCTAGCGTGTCATATGGACCATAAAGAAGGTTTGTCACAAAATATGGCTAAGTGACTAATTCTAGTCTGACTGCTAAGAACTTCTAGAAGGTGATAGAGTAACAAGATGTGATAAAGTTGAAATAGAGTGGAATAGACTTAAATAGAAATGATAAAGACAAGGAGAAGAAGGGAAAGGAAATACTTACAACCGTGTAAATGATGAAGCCTCCAGGTTGTGAATGTCTTCAATACATGGACATAAGAGAGAGAGAGAAAGTGTTGGGGCTATATAGGGGTTTGCCTTAGTCAAACCCCCATTTTGGTGTTCCCACCTCCACGAACAACCAAGATAGATAGAGAAAAAGGTATGAAATAAAGTAAAGTACACAAAAGCACTACAAAATAGTGTTATGCTATTCAACCAAATAATATAGGAGAGGAGTGAAAGCTTACCACCTCTGCCCAAAGCACTCAAGGCTAGTAGGGGAGAAAATGAGAGGAACTCAAGCCTTTGCTGCAATGGTGTTTTATTCCACACTTTCTCTACTGAAGTGATGGAGTGTTGATGTTTCTACTATGGAGTGTAAAGTGTTTGAAGAGGATGGTGAAGAATATTCTTGGAGCTTGTGGAGAGCTAGAGAGTGAAGAGAGATCTAGAAATGATGGAGAGGTCCAAAGATCCCAATGGAAAGAATGAATAGTGAATATGAAGGAAAGAGGGAAGAAAACGACCATATTCGGGTCGATCGGCTAAAGGGGGCATTACAAGTTGACTCCCAATGGGAATGGTAACACCTCTATAGGCTCCAAACACTGGAATCTATCAAGGACATCTGCGTGCTGCACGGGCATCCTCAAAATTTATTCCTCTGCCAACGCACAAAATGAATTCCAAGTGGAAGGAAGGCATCGAGCTTATGTGGAATTAAGCCTTCGAATTCGGTTTTCTAAAGTGTAAAGGGGTGAAAGGGGAATTTGCATTAGGGGAGAAAATTCAATCCTATAAACCTCTGAAGATGAAGATAATGATTCAAATGATGAAATCTATTCATGTCTTTGGAAGGAAAAAATAACAATATTGGAGAATGCAAAAGGTCTAGTACCTTGCAAAATATCAAGGTTAATGAAATATCTATGGCAGTATGGATTGATTTTCATGCAAAGGAAGAGACAAATTCTTGGGTAATTGATAGTCGGTGTTCTCATCACATGACTAGTGATAGAATTAAGTTCATCAATCACAAAAATATCAATGGTAGATTTGTGAAGTTTGGTGATGATAAGTCAACACAAATCTGTGGAAAAGGTGATATAACAATTGATGGAATGAACATGAATAAACATTTCCTTTATGTCAAAGGCCTGAAACATAATCTCTTGAGTGTCAGTCAAATGTGCAACAAAGGATACGATCTCACTTTTCATGTTAATGGATGTGAGATCAGAAAGGAAGGTTCTGAAAATAATGTTGTTGAAGGAACAAGGAAAAATGGTAATGTCTATTATCTTGTAGACATGTGAAAATTCCTAACGTGTATCACACATCCTGAAACTAAATTTTCCATCATTTGCATCATTTTCATTATCATCAATGCATTTATCATTATCTCATTTAATTTGCATTATTAATCCCCTTTTAACATCATTTCCACTATTTAACCCTAGTTTCCTCTATTGATTAAATAATCTTGAATTATTTAATTAATTCATCATTTCATTTACTAATTATCCCCTTTATCCCACTAGTTAACCAATTTTTAATTATTTAATTAGGTTCATTTAATATTTCTTCTAATATCATATAGTTAAATAATTCCAATTATTTAATTATCCCTTTTAATCTTTTATCCTAATGGAATATTCTTTTTCAAAAGAGAATATTCTCATCCTCCATAATTAAATAATTTCTAATTATTTAATTCTCCTAATTTTCCTCCACAAAGCATATTCTTGAGAAATATTCTTTTTCAAAAATATCTTTTACTTTTCTTGTCTCAAGCATTCTTAGCCCTTCATCTTGAGATCTAATTTCCACCCTTGATCATGAAATATCCTAACCATTCTCCTAAAAATGTGGGGATATTTTGAGTTCTAACTAATTCTATCCCTCCATCTTCCTTGATTTTCTCTCCTTTGTGGGTGTTAAGATGCAATCGTGACCCTTCTTTGTGGGCATTAAGATTCAATCTCAACCCTTTATTCAATTATAAAAATCTATATAATCACCTTCATTCTTTCAAATTTCTCATCACCTAGAAACCTATAATTTGAGTAGCTAAGTCATGACATTTTGAGTTTTTGAGAGCATTTCATCATATCATTTTATCATCTAGGTCATTGCATTCATGATATTTTGCAATGATAATGGAAGGCTGTGTTGAGAAATCCAACATCGCAAAACACCAAGCTTCTCCAACAATGGGATGGTAAGATTGTATTCTTTTTTTATGATTTTATATGTTTTATTTGATATATGCTAACATTTGTGTGTGATTTCATAGCTTGAATTGCAATCAAATCTCATTGGTAAGTGGGTTTTTGAGCATTGTATGATTTGGGTCTTTGGATTTCTAACCCTTTTGAAGAATTCTTGTTGTTTAAGCCAATTCCACATTTACCCCTTACATTTCTTGTCATGCTCGATGGGACCCATGTCCCTAAATTTAACATTTCTTGTGATTTTGAGTGTTTTGAAAGTTTCTGGAATGCATCTATTAGATACAAAGGTCATAGTCGTGATAAAAGTCATGTTTGTCAAAGAATTGGATGTGACTGCTTTAAAAAAGGTTCAATGTTGTCAATTCGGGTACGACTACATCTTTTGATTTCAAGGTTTTTTACGGTGTTTTGATTTTGTAGGTAATAGATCAACAAATGCTTCTTAGAATGATCACATTTTATATAGAGGACTGTGACTACTTTGGAACAGGGCCACCCTTACATAGAAGATGATAGCTATTGCATTAGGTGACCACATTTGTTTTTATACCTTTAAGGTTTCTAATTGTGCTTTTTTGGTCTGATTAGGTGACAAGTCCGTGACTATAGAACATAGCTACTCTTGTATAGTATTTTATTACAACTTCCTGTTTATAGAGAAAAATTTGTACAAAGGTCCGTGGCTATCTTAGAAGAAGTTCGCAATTATCAAGTAATAGAGTTGTGCCTACTTTGTTCTTTTTTTTCTGATTTTCACTTCCTCATCTTTGGATTTTGGATTTTCAAACCCTATCCTTAGCCTTTACTATTTGCTATTTCTATTGTGAGATTTTGTTAATTAGTTTGTGCAACATTTCATGGGGTGAAGATAAGTTTTCAAAACTACTAATCCTACTTGTCTTGTAGGGTTTTAAGTGGTTGAAGAATTCAAATCTATATTACTAACACATTGTTTAAAACCTTGCTTGCTAAAGATTGATCAACAAAATATTGTGTTTTTTTTTTAGCATATATAACACTTTGGTGCTTAAAAATGAATTGTTTTCCATGCTTGGTAGGTCGAAGGGTGCGTATCCTCTCCCTTGCTTCATTAGGTGATCTTGGGTGACAAGAAATATATTTGAATTGCATTTGTTTTTGATTCACCGAGGGAATGTTTTATATGTATCCCCTCCCCTTGCACCATTAGGAGATCTTGGGTGACGAGAAATATCGAGACACTTAAGCCTTCACCATTTTTATATTAGTAGCGGGGGCCTTCCTTGGTATTTCATCACCCTTGGGACGACATCCAATATGTGTTCAAGCATGCTATATAAAAGAAGGGACAACTAAATTTGTACCTCAAGGTGGTTTTCTAGCATCGTTCGAAGCCAAGCCATAAGATCCTTAGTCCGTTGAGACCAGCTGGTGAGGAGAGTTGGAGTGACCCTCCCAATCTTAGGCTATTATAGACAAACCTACTATTCACTAAGTCACTACAAGCCATTTTTTTTAGAATCCTTAAGACTAGTTAGCCATCACATCAAGTCATAGTAGTACATCATGATAGCATCATCATGAGAAGTTACTTACCATGTCTGGTCCATGGTTGAGGTGTAAGGTTTCTTGCTAGAGTTCATGCTCTTTCAAGGCCAAGGGTATCAAGGTGGTACATGACCTTGGTAGACCCTATTCACCCCCTCCTTGGATTTGGATTTAATATCACTCAAAAGGGTGAGGTAAGCCTAATGTGAGGAGACATTCCTTTGATATTAGTCTGATACATTTTCGGATTTGACCAATTCTGAAGTTTCCTCTGAAGATCAAAATCTGATTGAAGACCCCTTTTCTTTGGAACTTCATAAAGTAGGAATTGGTGATGCAAATAGAAACAAACCTAACCAACCAACTTTTCCTTTCCCCATTGCTCATCAGAATTAAGTAGATAACCTCAAAAATATCCCTTCTTCAATCCTTCCTAAGTTCTATGGACTTGTCACAGAAGATCTTAATACATTCTTGTTCAAGTTTGATATACTCTGCAGGAGTTATGACTATACCACTAATTCCCACAAGCTTAAGCTATTCCCTGCCACCTTGAAAGAAGTTGCATTAAGATGGTTCATGAGCCTAGGCAGATATACTATGGAGACTTGGGAGGACATGAAGAAAAATTTCCTTGAGAAATACAAGGAGTATTGCAAGGGCAGTGACATGAGAGAAGATGACATTTTTAGGATACAACAAAAGGAAGATGAGAACTTGGAAGATTATATTTCAAGGTTTCTATTTTTCCTACAGAAATATCCACATTATAAAACTCAATGAAGAATCACATAATTTTCTTTTCTTAAGAGGAATTAGCGATAGCTGCATGCCTTGGACCTGATGGGAGTAGGAGATATCACCCAAGTTCCCTGGGAGGATATCAAGAAGCTATGTTAGAACTATTCTAGGAAAAATTCAAAGAAAGGGAGGGCTTACCAATCCTCCATGGGTAAGCCATCTACCAATGGAGTTTCAAGGATGGAGATTACTCACTTACTAGAAGACTTCAAGCAAGAAATCGTAAACAATCTGGCTACTCAACTGGATTCACTTCAGGCCAAGAAGAAAAAAGAGGAGGCAGAGGTAATGTTGGCAAAATATTTCCCTCATTGCAAACAAAAGAAGAAGGATTGCAGATGCAAGATGATAACTAATATTGAAAGCAAGAAGATGGCACCTGAGTTCAAGCCAATATAGGGTGAAGATGATCAAGTCTACTATGTTTCACAAAGGAGGCCATGGGATCCAAGATAGGATATTCCACCAGATCCACTATATTTTGCTGGTCTATATTTCAATTCTTATTCATTTGGTAACCAATGAAAACCCCCATATCTACCTAGTTATGGAGGATATCCACCACAACCTTGGAATAACCCTCCAAATTCCTAGCCCAATCACCAAAAATCTCCACAATGGAAACTAGTAGCAAACATATCAATGGAGGGGAGGACAACAATGGCCAAACCAGACAACCAATTACATGCAAACACCTTCTTAGCCCCAACAACCTGGTATAATTCCTCCTACTAGTTCAAGTCCAAATGCACCTAAACATACTCAGCTACCAACTCAACCCACACCTAACCCAAATAATAAGCCACAACAACAAACGGTATACTCTGCTAATCCAAATTAATTCCTTGCATATGCTGTGAGTGGAAGTGACATCCACTTGCATTTAGGAACTACTTTGCAAACCCCTTCCACACCCATTTATATTGAGCTTCCTATGGAAGCAGCGAAGCCTATGAATGTCCCCATTTAGCCAAGTGCACCTAAAAATCCTGAACCGGTCCTAGTCAAGCAGACTGAGCCAAAACCACCATTCCCCTAGAGGTTGGAAATTGTGAAACATAAGGAAGAGAAGGAGGACACAACCTTTGAAATTTTAGATCAGTTGAAGAATATATGTGTCCAAATACCTCTATTTCAGGCCATAAAATATGTTCCCATATATGACAAAGCAATCAAGGAAGCATGCCTTAAGAATCCAGCTAGGAAGAAGAAAGACCCCACTACGGTTCATGTGGTGGGATAGTTGTCTAACATCATGCTTGGGAAAGTGATTGTTCCCAAATATAATGACCCAGGGAGTCCTGTGGTAGGAGTTTTTATAAATGGGATCCAAATAAAGAATTTTCTGATTGATTTGAGAACAACAAAAAATGTAATGACTAAGGACATCGTGCAACAACTAAATATTGCAAATATGAGACCTACTCCTAATATCTTGTAGCTTGTTGATAGTCCTATTGTTGACCTTATGGTATAGTGGATGATCTTGTGGTAACTCTAGATTCTTGGGAGTACCCAACAAATTTTATGATTCTTTCTCCTAAAGCCACACTAGGCGGGTATCCCATTATTCTTGGAAGGCCATGGTTAGAAGCATCAGATGCTTATATTGGATTTTGGACATGAGACATGACCATTTCTAATGGAAAGAGCACCAAAAAACTTGTTCTCTACCATCCTGTTCAACCATCCCATGATAGGAATGATCCCGTATGGCCACATGTTGGTGAAGAGGCCGAGGAAGTTAATTTTATGGCACAACTTATAATGTTAGGAAAAAGTTATTTCATGCAACTTCAAGATGAAGATGAAGTATTATCTAACATAATTCAGAACCATTATGAGATAGAGGAAGCATCATCCTCTCATGCATTTGATTCTACTGATATAGTGGAGACACTCTTTCCCGCTCTTCCTATAGTCACTATTCCCGCAAACGCTCTTCCTACATCTGCTATTCCTATAGCCACTCTTCCTAGAACCACTCTTCCTATAGAAACAGGTATATCTCATACATTGCTGCCACATGAACTAAAGGTACCAAGCATTAGTGAAACATATATGGTAGATTTAACTACACAACTGTAGGTGTCATAAGGAAAATATCTAAATATTAACAACAAACTGAGTGAAGAATAAAAGCTATCATTGGAAAAATTACTGAGGGCCCACCAAAATGCATTTTCATGGGACTATCATGATATGAAGGGATTGGAACCTAAGATTTGCACTCATAGGATATACATAAGAGATGATTTTACACCAGTGAGACAACCACAAAGAAGAATTAACCCTGCATTGAGAGAAATTGTAAAAGGGGAACTACAAAAATTGCTAGATGCAAGATTTATCTACCCCATCTCAGACAACCAATGGGTGTGCCCATTGGTGATTATGCCCAAAAAAGGAGGAAAGTGGTGAGTTTGTGTTGATTATAGGGAACTTAATGTTGCTACCAAAAAGGACCATTTCACCTTACCTTTCATAGATCAATTCTTGGACTCACTTGTAGGAAAGCAGTACTTTTAGTTTTTAGATGGATTCAATGGTTATAACCATATTCAAATTGCACTAGAGGACCAAGAGAAGACCAAATTTACCTATTCATGGGGGACCTATGCCTACTCAATACTTCCATATAGCTTATGCAATGCACGTGCAACTTTTAGAGGACAATCATTAGCATATTTTTGGATATCTCTCATTATTGAATGAAAATCTATATGGATGACTTCACTACCTTTGGTGCTGATTTCAATGAAGCATTGGAAAATGTTAGGAGAGTCCTATAGAGATGTGAAGACCACAATCTATCTTTAAATAATGAAAAGTGCTTCATGATAATGCAGGAAGGTGTAGTTCTTGGCCACTACATCTCTCACAAAGGAATTCAAGTTGATCCTGCAAAGATTGAGGTGATCACCAATCTACCTATCCTTGAAAAACAAAAAGATGTTAGGAGTTTCTTTGGAAATGCATGTTATTATAGGAGGTTCATCAAAGAATTCAACAAAATGGCAACACCATTGTATAATCTCCTAACTAAAGATGCTGAATTCCAATGGACAACAGACTATGAGAAGACATTTTTTGACTTGAAAGCAGCTTTAACTCATGCTCCTATGCTCAAGGGTCCTAATTGGGAGTTTAGTTTTCACATCCATACCGATGCATCAGACTATGCTATAGGAGTAGTCCTAGGACATAAATAAGGAGCTATTGTAAATGCTATTTACTTTGTGAACAAAAAATTGCAAGGAGTTGAATTCAAATATACAGTGACAAAAAAAGAAATATTAGCATTGATCTATGCCCTAAATAAATTCAGGCACTACATAATAGGCTACTAGATCTTTGTGCACAATGATCATGTAGCCATTAGATACCTCATGAATAAACCTCTGATTTTAGGTAGGCTAGCAAGATGGTTAGTGCTGATGCAGGAGTTTGACATAACCATTGTGGATAAATAGGGAAGGACAATGTTGTTGAAGATTTTCTTTCAAGGCTGACTACATCAGAGGACAATCAAGTCATATATGAATCCTTCCCTAATGAGAATTTATTTTCCATTAGTGTGAAAACACCCTGGTATGCTGACATAGCTAATTATCTGGTCACAGGGAGAGTTCCTCCTCACTTCTCTCTAAAAGAGAGGAGGGTGCTCATTGAAAAATATTTTCCTTTCTCATGGATTGCTGGATGTTTGCTCTACACTAGACCAGACCATGTCATGAGGAGATTTGTGAGGGAAGATAAAACATATGATATTTTACATGCATGTCACAATGAAACCTGTGGAGGGCATTTTGTATCCAAGAGGACAACAATGAAGATTTTGAACATAGGATATTACTGGCCAACACTCCAAAAGGATGTAGGCAGATATACAAGGAAGTGTGACAGATCCCAGAGGATGGGCTGACCAACCAAATTTGATGAGATGCCACTTTATTCCTAGGTAGTAATCACTCCTTTTGATAAGTGGGGATTGGATTTTGTAGGACCCATTGATCCTCCATCAAATGGTAAATCCTATATCTTGGTATGCACTGATTATGTAACAAAGTGGGTAGAAGTTAAGGCCATGAAGCATTTAAAAGATAATAAGGTTGCATAATTTCTTTATGAGGAAATTTTCACACGGTATGGAGTTCCAAGAGAGATAGTGATTGATCAAGGGGCTCAATTCACTTCAACCCTTGTTACAACGCTAGTCAATGAGTACAACATTAGGCACATAAATTCTACTCCTTATCAGCCCTAGACCAATGGCCAAGTTGAGGCGACCAACAAAGAAATTGAAGCCACTCTGACCAAAATAGTGGCTATCCATAGAAGGGATTGGGAAAGCAGGCTACCAGAAGCTGTTTGGGACTACCAATCTACTTGGAAAACAACTACATGATTCACTCCATTTGAGTTGCTATATGAAAAGGCAACTATGATGCCCGTTGAATTTGAGTATAAGACTTTTAGGACTGCAGTAGACTTGGGGATGGATATCTCTGAAGCACAAAGGGATATAATCATGTAGATGAATGCTTTGGATGAGATGAGGAAGGAAACCTTGCATCACACATAGGTAGTGTAGAATCAAAGAATAAAGTGGCATGAATAATTTATAAAGGATAAGAAATTCCAGCTAGGTGATTGGGCACTACTCTATGACTCAAGATATCAAGATAATGTAGGAAAATTGCAGACAAGGTGGCTAGGACTATATGAGGTGGCTGAAGTATTTTCCAATGGAGCTGTTCATCTCACTACCATTGCCCCTATCAGATTTTAAGATGCTGGTGAATGGTCATCATATGAGGTTGTATCACAAGACAAATTCTAAGGAGGAGTTCCTACAACAATTCACTCCGCATACAACACCTGAGCTTCCTGCTGCCAAAGGAAGTGGACCTAGTGTCCCTCCTTTTGGCTAACTAAGGTATGTAACTTGTCATAATAAAGAATTCCACTTTGTGGGGGTCCACTTCTTCACCCATCCACCCATCCATTTCCACCTTTCTCTCTCTTCCATTCTACAACCATCATTTCACTTCATTCTATTTCAATCCATTCCACTTCGCTTTCATTTATTGCTCAAATGATTTCCTAAAAGTGATCGATACTTTCTCCATAATATTTGCAATAAATCTTCCATGAATTTAGGTACATGCACAATCAATTTTTCATTTCTTAATTGTCTTTTAAGTGCATTCATTTAATTGTTGTACGTTAATACGGACATTATTTATAGCATGTAATTATTCTGTTCCCATGTCAAATCGTCCTTACCGCATAAAATGTGAGGACACATGTGAAAAATTAGGTTGGGGGGGGAACGTGTCAATGCCATGTCCGCATGTCTGTCCATATTGGCTCATGCCAACAAGGTTTAAGTTTTTGAGCCGATTTGAATTTTGAGTGAAACGATTGCTCACATGTGTGGAATGATAATCAATTACCACCATTCTTACTCAACATAGCCTTAATTTATTAGTCCTTTAATGCCTTTATTTCTCCTGTCATAATCTTAAACCAAAAAAGGGTAGAATTCAAATGACACCAACATTGGAAATTTGGTAGCGTTGTAAGAAGGAGAAGTTTAGCTTTCAAACAAAAATTGTAGGAAGGAAAATTTTGTAGAGTGACTATTTGATTGTAGACAACTAACAATAGGAGGTGGGTTAATTTGAAATGAACCCACGGTTCATGATGTATTACTATAGGATGCACCCTAGCAAGTCGAGTTCAAAAACTGTGGATGGTTAGACTATTTCCTAAAGCTGAATGGTTTTAATGAAGACACCGCATTGGAGTTTTCCCAGACATTTTCTGAAGGAAAGGCCATGGTAAAAGGGTTGGAAGTCACAACTATTGAGGAAAGGATTCCAGAAGTTACAGGGTTGCTTATTGATGATGAGCATTACCCTGCTACCAGAGATGCTAGGTTAGCTAGGGCCAAATTTATAGAACCTCGTGGCCCTCCATTGAGTGTGGAAAAACAAGGTGTGAAGAGGACTTCTCTACCTAGATATGGAAGCAAGTAGCTATTTATGTTGTGAAATACATTACCTATGAAGATCATTAGTGAAATCTACATTCTGTGCATTTCAAATTCCTGAACCACGTGAGGCACGAGAGAAGAATGAATGTGCCAAATGTACTATACCACCTTCTTTCAATCATGGTAGAAGAGACCCAAAAAGGTAGGGACAAATATGTTTCCCACCATTGTCTGATCAAATTATTAGTTGAGAAGTCTCTACATGATGTGTTTGATATATCTTGGGAAGAGTTCTTGAATATTGATCAAATTAGACCAGAGCATTTGTGACCTAGGGTTTTGCCTCGTAGGGTTAGTAGGAGAAGGAGCAATGTTGGGGCTACTCTTGGAGCCTCAACTTCTGGCACGAGCCCTAGTGCAAACCCTCTTGCAGTGAAACAAACCATAGAGATTAGTTCTTCTGAGGCAGAGCATTCAGATAAAGAAATTTCCTCTCTTGATTCCGATGATGATGTTCCTCTTGGCACCCTAATGAGAACTAGGGCACAAAATAAGAATGAAAAAATAAGGAAGGGAAAAGTTAAAAATAAAATGACATAAAAAGAAGCACCAAGCTCGAGGAAATGAAAAGCTGACATTGTTCTTCTTGTAGCAAAAGAAAAACATGAAATCCCTCCAAAAAAATCAACACCTACTGAGCTAGCCTTTGGTGTATCTCCAGAGGGAATCCCTAAGCCTAGAGAAACATCACGAGAGGATGCAAAAGATCTGATGGGGTAGGTAAATGTCAAGGAAAAGGAAACATTTGAGGAAACATCAAACATAACACTAGAAGATCTTGCTGACATCACAAAACAAGTTGGAAGCCAGGAGCATGAGCAAAATCAAGAGCTCCTGCAACATGAGCAGAAGCAAGCGTTACTGCAACAAGAACAAGAGGTCCTACAACTAGAATTGGGAGAATAGTCAGCATCCCTACATCTAGTATTGGTTGAGAAAATAGAGTCCCTGCAGTTGGAGCTTTATGAAGAAAAATAAAAAGTGCTAGGTAAAATTTTGGTAGGAATACATAGGCCCTTTGATTTTTTAATGCATATGGTATGCATGAATTTATGGAAAGAAGTGCAAAGAAGGGAGGAAGAATGGATAGAGGAGAAACATAGGTTAGAGAGGGAAATTCAGAAGAGAGATGAAGAGATTGCAGATAAGAATGAAGAAATTGCTACTTTAAAAGGAAAGGTGGATAATATGTCAACCTTAGTTCCTCAGATATTAGAGTGCAAGGCTCCTCCAAGGGTCTATGCTTTGTATTTGAAGGAGAATCATATTTATTTTAAAATAGCAAGGATTTTCTAAGGTTTGAATCCTTCCATTGAGACCCCTCTTGAATTTTTTAATGCTTATCGGATTGCTCCTCCTGAAATGAAGAATTTGTTGTGTGAATTCTATTTGCATAATTTTGCTGTGACCCAAGACCATGATTGGAATCCATTGTTGTATGTTGGGTTTGTCCAATTGAGGGCATTTATGTCTTGGGTACAAAATGAGATCAGTTGGGGAAAACAATTTAGGACTTATAGGCAAATTGAATCCAACACTCCCTTGCCCATCAAGGCCGAGTCTAAAAATCTTGGAGGCATTTTTAGGGATTGGCACAAAATTATTTACTGACCAAGCTATTGCAGTAGGATCCTATCTGAGAGAGAATAAATTTATAAAGAATATGAGGAGATAGAAAAAACTACAGGAGAATCTATAACAGACTACCTATCAGAAAGGTGGAACAACCTAACTGATTACTTGAAACAAGTTGAGCCTCACTCTATGCAGAACTATGCTACAACACTTAAGAGAATTGATAGATATATACGGATTGGGAGGACAAAGGGACAATTCTGGCTTCCATTGACTTTTTCAGCCACCTATATCCTATTGTGGCCTATGCCAAACTTCAGATACTACCGATATGACATAGCTGATGAGAGACAAAGATGAAATAGGTTGGAAAGGAAAAAAGGTTTCTATTGGGATCTTAATTCACACACAATAAACACTGATGTAGGACAACTAGCAGTTGCAAATTTCAAGGCATTGACCAAGAAAAAGAAAAACCCTTCCTTTGTTGGAGGACAAACAAAACCTTAGGTTGGGGGGGAATGATGAGCCCAATTTATGGTTTACTTTTGATATAGTTTATTATCTATTTGCTGCAGTTTTCATAGACTTTGATGTTTGAATATTGATTTTTTTTATGATATTTCCTTAAAACCTTGGACATTGGGCATAAGCTCATTTTCAGAACTTTTAAATGACATTGACATGATTTATGAACTATCTATGTTAGTTTTACATGTGGATTAATGATTTCCACTTAAAAATAATTACAAATATGTAGTTGTTGTGCGTACTAATATTGTCATGTAGATATAATTAGAGGCCTACAATTCAGGAAGATTCCGCCAACTGGTCATTCACCATATCAGTCACCAAGTTGGTCATTTAATGGAGGGAAGACTCTAAAAAAATGGAGATTCCTCATTCAAATTGAAGCTTTAACAACCTTGTAAATACTATTAATTTCTTTTTGAGAAAATATAGGCGTTACTATTGTGCCATATTTACGTTAAGGAAAAAATGTCTGATAAGATTCTTTGCATGCGTAACCACCTTTGCACTTTCTATGATTTCCCTAATGTGGCATCCTCCAAATCTATTGGAGTTGACTACCTTGCTAGGTTTTAGTGGGTAGCTTCTTTAAATAAGACTCATATGCTCTTTCTGAAAGATGCTAATTTGATGATGTACTCGCACTCTTAGTTTTTTTAGTAATACAGTCATGTTACTCGATTGTATTCATGTTTTCAAATGAATGAAATGAAGTTATAAGTTCATGCATCTGAGTTTACCTTAGTTTTAGGGAATACTTATCCAAGGGGTCCGACTTGGTGAGTATTCTATCCTTTAGCTTAGTTAGTATTTTCTATTCAGTAATTAGTTAAGAATCTGGCACTGACTATTCCTGTAGCCACTAGAATTCCATTCTATGATTGTTCTTGTAGCCAAAGTAGACAGAGTAGTTTCCTGTTTGTTCACTCAGATTTTTATTTCTGTCATGCATTTTAGCTTAGTATAGTTATTGGTTGATGCTTAGTACTTATGTTATTTCCTTCCAAGCAATTTAATTTTAGCATTATGTCTTTCTTAGCTGTAGAATGAGTGTGGCTACTTTGGATCCCTAGTGCACATACAATGCTGACCCATTTCAAGTTTACGTCCCTGGGTTGACAAGTTAAATGCACCTTCATGATGATTGAGATAACTATTCAGTTTAGATGTCCAATATTTGAATTACAACTGTAAGGGATTAGTTGTTGAATCATTGTAGTAGGCTGATAATCGTTGCCCCACATCGGTCCGTGGAATGGCTTGTGGTAGAGTGGTGGTTACCCCACTACCTCGTGATGGTTCCAGTGGTGACTTGTGGTAGTGTGGGCCATCCCTCCACCATGTGACAACTTGTGAGATGGTTTGTGGTGGTGTGGTATAGATCCCACCATCCCGTGATGGTCAGGTGAGATGAACGATGGGTTGGTGGTAAAGATTCATCAGTGAGACCTACTTATATTGGTGGGAGGTGTTACATGGTATCCTCGACATGCCAATAGGGTGGAGAGATGCGCATGTTAGGGTAACTAAGGGGATTCAAAGTGACAAGGTTTTATGTCTCTTTGAAATTTTGATATGACTGAGTTGGTTTGTGACCATTTTTCTGGTATGGGAGTTGGAATGCTAGTCTTCTTGAGATGTTTGTGAAGTTTGTATTGAGTGCCATATCATTGGTGCTATGCGAGGATGATCTAAGATGATCAAATTAATGATCAGAGTGAATGTAATGCAATGTTGCCGAATTTATTTTGAGAATTAACACTTGAAAGAGCACAACTTTGTAACCTGTACACAATATTCATTTTACTATAATACAAGTGATCTCTGCTTTGGTGTGTGGATTTTTTCTCAAGAGGGTTTTCCCACATAAATATGGTATTCATTATTTATTATCTATTCATGTTTCTCATATGTGCATCTTAAATGAACTATAATTGTAAAGTTTTCATTGGTTTATTTGCTTCTCTATCCTGAAGATTATTATTAGAAAGGTGTTTTCCACACTCTAATTTCCTTTTAGTTTTAATCCTAATGATGTTCCTCCAACTTATTCCACCCCACAACAACATAATGTTGCCCCTTCACAACAACATAATGTCAATCATTCTCAACAACACACAGTCAATCTTGAACAATACAATGTTAACCCTTCACAAGAATACAATCCCTCACAACAATATAATGTTGATCCTTCACAAAAAAAAATGTTAATGTTCCTCAACAATATGGGCCTATTCCATCACAACATAACATCAATCCTCAATCATGTAACATTCATCTTCAACACCAACACATGATTTCACAACAAAAAAAAAATCCCCCTCAACAACAAGATGGACTCATAGAGGATGATAGTGATGAGGAGATTACCAAAGAAGACATTTTCGAATTCACCCAAGATCCTAAGTTTTGAAAGGTGATGGACAAGATAATTAGCTCAGATCCTAACACTTACTTAGACTTACATAATGGTGCCAAATTCCCCATGGATTTTAATGTTGAAGCACTCAAAGACCCAACTCCTATTTGTATGGATGAAGAAATGGTGGTTAGATGAATCCCTAAACTAGTTGTAGATCCAAATATACCTCTTATTTTTTTGTAAATCCAAAGCACCAATCAATGAGTCATCTTCCACAAAACATGTTGATAATCCTCTATATAGACAACCATGTCAAGTGGAACAAGCATATGCTGCCAACATAGTCAAATGGATCCTAACATAATTAGATGAAAACATCACTCAAAAAGCAACAAAACCATTATCCACACCATGTGAAATTCCTAATGTGTTGACAAATACATGGAGACCAAGCGTATCAATAAATCTACATGAAACATCCTTGTCAAAAAATACACCATAAGGACTGAATGTTAATGTGAAAAATATGGGTAACCTTCCACCTAGACCTACACATTACACACCAAACCAACAATCCAACATTCAAACACAACTACATGCCACTATTCCCCCACAACAAAAACACATGGCATCGGCCATTTATACCATTTATGATCAAAATAACCTATCCACACATCTAAACCACCCATCCATATGAGAAAAAAATCCACCAATACAACAAAACAATCCATCTCTTCTGATGAAGGGTACTTTCCTTACAAACATGATTTCACAACCATAACATAGAACAATACAACTAAAATGCAAAAATAAAATGAGCTATTTATTATCTCTAGAATGAAAAATAAATTACAACATTTAGCCTTATTATATGGGCTATCTTATTACAGTCATCTACCAAAATTGCAAATCAAAGAATTCACTCTCGACTCTATCTTCACCAACAAGTAATTGGCATTCCTTCTCAACATTGCTTCCCTTTCTCTCTAGCATTTGTCTCTCTTCTTGCTGCTCTACTTCCCCTCTTAGATCAAATTATATCTTCATCACTCTTCCCTTGCATTACCTTAGTACCACCATTATTGTCCAATAAGCAACAAGATCCCACATGCCATTACCTATTTATTAGTGACTATAATTCTATTCATTCACACCAAGAAATCATGTTCCAACCATCGGATTTATGTTTGAAATAGTTTCACCAATGATCACGTTGATTCACAACAACAATGTGTAATAAAAAAATAACATCATGCCATGTGTCACAACCTTACTCGTTTGTCTATCGCCATCGATCTACTCATGTTTCCATCCACCTTCCTGTTGTCGTAGTATCATGGGGAATTCAAATCCTCTCACCATGATATGGAAAGGTCTCATCCATGAAGCTCCTATTAGGATGTCAAACAAAATCCTCATGAACTCTTTCCAAAACATGTTTGTCTCCACGATATTAGAATATCAAAGGGACTTGCAATCTTGTCATCCCGAAATCCTATCATCACCTTGATGGAATTTCATCGCTCCGTCAAAGGGACTCCCAAATGACTCCTTTCGATAACCCAAAGTCTCCATGATGTAGCTTATTAGAATGTCGAAGGGAATTTGAATGTCATCTTATCGATATATGAACTTCCCTCTGATGTGAATTCTTCATGATCGTTTACTACCGTTGCTTTCACCATTGATATGTCAAAGGGACATTAAACATGGTTTCTTTGAAATACTCATGTCACTCCAATGAGTTTGTTGACCAAACGCTGGATGTCAGAGTTTGTTCCTTTTTCATGTTGCTTACTCCAAAAGATTGAACTCCTGTAGACCTCCATACTCAGTGAATTCAAGCTGATTTAGCCTTTATTAAAAATAAACAACATAAATATTTTTGCTCTTACACCTTGGATGCTCCTCCATCAGACACCCGAGGTAATTTGAAAAGTGACCCTATCAGTTCTTGGGAGCTAGAGGTAAACCAAGACGGTTAACCTAAAACTCAAACAACCATGATGAATCTTCAACAGACCTTCCTCTCCATTTCACCAAGTACTCTCTATATTGCTTGTTTCTTGTGCTTCTACCCACACAACTATCTGAAATTTCTTCTATTTCTTCCTTTTTTGCAATACGTGCTCGGATGCTCCACTATGCCTCTATCAATTCATTCTCCTTATCCCCTTCATGATATTATGTCAAATCAACAATGTTAAACATAGGTGAAACATGAATCTCACTTGGAAATTCTACCTCATAAGAATTTCTTGAATCATGGTTCTTCAGGATCTTGCATGGCCCAAAATTCTTCATCTTTAACTTGGTGTATGTGCCAATTGGAAACCTCTCCTTCTGTAAATGAACCATGATTTCATCACCTACCTAGAACTCCTTATACCTTATTTTCTAATCTTCCTTAGCCTTATAATATGAATTCATCTTATTGATATGTTTCTTCACCTCTTCATGATAATTTTTTAGGTTCTTCACAAAATCTTCAGCCTTGGCACTACTCTTCTCTCCCTTATCCATCTTCCTCAAATCAGAAGCAGTTCTAGGAATAATTCCATACACAATCTGGAATGGTGATTTACCAGTGCTCCTGTTGACAAATTATTTGTACGAAAATTCTTCCTGCAATAAAATAAAATCCTATCCCTTGGGTTTGTCACTACTAGGAATCTTAGCAAGTTACCCAAACTCCTCTTCACCACCTTAGTTTGTCCATCTTTATATGGATGATGTGTAAAACTAAACTTCAAATCAGTATTCATATTTTTCTACAATGTCTTCCATAAATAACCAATGAACTTGGTATCTCGGTTTGAAACTATGCTCTTGGGTAGACCATCTAGTGTCATCACCTCTCTAAAAAAAACAATTTCGTAATATGAAGAACATCACTGGTTTTATGACATGGAATGAAGTGTGCCATTTTCAAAAATCTATCCACCACTACAAATATAGAATCATGCCCTCTCCATGTCCTTGGTAATCCATGAACAAAATCCATGCTAACGTCCTCCCATGGATTCTCAGGTATAGGTAATGGCTGATATAATCTAGTATTCTACCTTGTTCCTTTTACCATCTGACATACTCTACAACCCTCCACAAACATCTTCATATTTTTTTGCAATTGCGACCAATAGTAATGGTCTTAGCCCAACTGAAGTGTCCAACTAATCCTCCACTGTGTTTCTCCTTGATCATGTTCTCACATGGAACTCCTTGGAATTCTCAATTGATTCCCTCAAAACAACATACCATCTTGGATTGTAAAATACAACCACCTCATCCTATCCAGAGTGATAGGCTCTATGCAAGCTTTCCAAGCCTCTGCAAAATCAGGATCCTCTGGAAACAAACTCTTGAGTTGATTGAGTCCAAAAAATTCAATCTACATTGCTACTACCAAATTTTTCCGCCTACTTAAGGCATCTACAACTCTATTAGATATTCCAATCATATGCTTCAAAACAAATGTATAACTTTACAAAAATTCAACCCATTTCAAATGCCTTTGATTCAACTTCCCTTGACTATTTAAATATTGTAAGGCCTGATGATCAGTAAATAAAACAAACTCTTTTGGAAACAAATAGTGCCTCTATTTCTTCAAAGCTTGAACTATAACATAACATTATTGATCATAAAAAAAATATTTCTTCTTTGCATCATTCAACTTTTCCCTAAAATAGGCATCTAGTTTAATTTATTGACTCAAAATAGCCCCAATGGTGCTGCCTCTGGAATCACAATCTACTTGAAATACTTTGTTGAAATCTGGAAGTGCCAAAATAGGTTTCTCAATAACTTTCTTCTTCAACATCTCAAAAATCTTTTCTGCTCATGTAGTCCACTTAAACTCTTTTCTATCCCCTCATTGTTTCAGTTAGAGGTGCACAAGTACTACTAAAGCCTTTGATAATATTTCTATAAAAAATTGCTAAGCCATGAAAAGATCTCACCTATGTAGCACTCCTTAGTGTAGGCTATTCAATGATATCTTTCACCTTCTCTAGATCCATCTTAAGATCCTTTTTTGAGATAATAAATCCTAGGTACACCAATTCTCTCTTCACAAAACTACACTTCTTCAAATTAATTAACAACTTCTGCTCTCTGAAATTTTGAATTTTTTTTCTAATATGCAGGAAGTGCTCCTCCAATTTATTTTTGAAAATTAAAATTTCATCCAAATAAACTATAAAAATTTTACCCAAAAATTCTTTCAATACCTCATTCATGAGTCACATGAATGTGCTCCATGCATTGGTTAGCCCAAAAGTCATGACCAAACACTCGTACAAACCTTCTTTGGTTTTGAATACTTTCTTCGATTCATATCCTTCTCTAATTTAGATCTGGTGGTAACCACTCTTTAGATCTATCTTCATGAAGTACTCTGCTCCACTCAAACAATCCATGATGTCATCCATCCTTGGCAAGGGAAACCTATACTTGATAGTGATCTTGTTGATGGATCTGGAATCTGTACACATCTACCATTCCCCATCCTTCTTAGGTGTTAATACTATAGGTATTGCACATGGACTCAAACTTTCCCTGATCAATCCTTTTCACAACAACTCTTGCACTTTTTTGTTTAACTCTTCATTTTTTTGTTGGAGTCATTCAATGGGATACCTTATTCAATGAATTGGCTCTAGGAATTAGGTCCATCTGATGGTTGTTCTTCCTTACTGGAGGCAAACCTTCAGGTACGTCATCATAAACAATACCATGAAACTCATTCAACAAATATTGAACTTCTACAAGTACCTCAGTATTGTCTTCTTTTTCAACTCTAGGGGTTAATGCGAAACATATATGTTCATGTGTCATACCTTCTAGGAAATTTCTTCCATCAACCAAGAAAATTATCGAATTATTGCATACCTTTTCTTTTGCCTCCTTCAGAGGTTTTAACTATGTTGAACACCATCCTTTCTTAATGAATAACTGTTAGCATGTCCATCATGCACCGATCACTGATCATACTACCATGGTCTTCCTAACAACATGTGACAAAAATCCATAGGTATCATTTCACACAAAACCTCATCCTTATAGTTACCAATCTTAAAATTTATCAAACATTTCTCATTGACCAAAACCCTTTGGTCCTTGTGCAACCATGCAATCCGATATGGATTTGGATGCCTTCTCCTTTCCAAATGTAACTTAGTGGCCATTTCCTTTGACACAAGATTGTCTATACTACCTCCATCAATGATAACATTACAAAATTTATGTTCACACTTACATCAAGTGCTAAAGAGGTTCTTTCTTTGGTCTGGTTCCTTCTCCTCATTCAATAAGGCTCTTCTGACAACAAAGGACTCGCCCCTTTCAACATCTTCAGAATGTGAAGACTGAGCATCTTCATCTACATGGGCAACTTGAGCATTACCTTCTGATCTTCTATTTTTTCTTCCTTGATGTTTAGGACACTCAACGACTCTATGTCCTTCTTGGCATTGAAAACAGTTCCATAGAAGCCTCCTCTTCCCAATCCTCATCCAGATCTTTCTCTACCTCTTTCATCTCCATTATTCTAATCACAAGGGTGATATGAGTTATCTCCTTTCTGGTGTTTGGTACTAGATCCTTTTCCCTTCTTTTGATCCTCACTTCGGCCTCCATATGACCGTCTACCAGATCTTACACCATAACCTCCACCTCTTTGCTTGCCTTCAAATCTTTTGTTTTGTTGTTCTTAAAAATTTAATGAAAATTGATAAAAATCCTCAATGGTGGTCATTCTAAACAATGCCAAATATTCTTGTATGCTAGTTCTCAGCCCATTAATATAACGAGCTACTTTCTCTTTATTCACTTCAGAATGCCCTATTCGAATTAGGACCTTGTGAAATTCTTCCATTTATTCTTTCACCGTCCTCATTCCTTGTCAAACTCCGCATGTTCTTGAGCAGCTCCAAATCATAATCTACAAGAATAAATTTCCTTTTCATCTTGGCCACCATTTATCCCATTTGGAAATTTTCTCTTTCCCTTGTCTTCCTATTTCAAGATGGATCTCTTTCCACCATATGCTTGCATGAACTTTTAACTTTGTCTTTGAAAACCTCACTCGGTGAGTGTCTTCAATCTCCTCGAACTCAAAAATTCCCTCCATATCATTGATCCAATTGATCAAATCTTCAAGATTTAGACTTCCACTAAAATTCAAAACCTCCATTTTAGGCCTGTTCCCAATGTTTGATATTGCTCTCAACAATATAATTTCTCTAGGATCCATTTGATCATGTTCTTCCTCTTCTACTTCCTCTTCGGTTTCATTTTCGCTGTCATCTCTTTCTTGGTGCATTTCTCTCCTACAAACCTCTTCCTGCAAGGTTTCCAACTGCCTTTAGAGGGCTCTAATCTCATCTCTAGGAGGATCTCTTCCTCCACTTCCTTTGCCTCTACCTCTACAATGTTGGGAAAGTCTAGGAGGCATTTTTCATCTCAAACCACACTCACACGTCCTACTACAAACTTCCTCACTTTGACGCTCTATTTATAGACTCATGACAACCTAATTTGATACCACTTGATGAAGGGAACTCCCCTTATAGACACAATCTCATAGCCACAACACAGAACAACACAATGAAAATGCTGGAATAAAATAAGCTATTTTACTATGTCTGGAATGAAACATAAATTACAACATTCAACCTTATTATATGAGCTATCTTATTATAGTTATCTACCAAAATTGCAGACCAGATAATTCACTCTCATCTTTGCCTTCACTAGCATGTAATCAAAATTCCTTCTCATCTTTGCTTCCCTTTCTTACCAGCTTCTGTCTCTCTTCTTGTTGCTCGACCTACCCTCTTGGATCAGATTATTTCTTCATCACTCTTCCTTGCATTTCCTTAGTACCACCATTTTTGTCCAATAAGCAACGAGACCCCATAGGTAGTTACCTAGTTATCAGTGAATTCAATTCTATTTGTTCGTCCCAGAAAGTCATCTTCCAACCATCAACTTTATGTTTGAAATCATTTGGCCAATGATTGTGTTGATTCACAATAATGATGTGCAATCAACAAATAACATCATGCCATGTGTCTCCACCTTACTCGTCTATTTATGACCATTGATTTACTCAAATTTTTGTGCACCTTCCCACCATCGTAGTGTCATGGGGACTTCAAATCCTCTCACCTCGATATGGAAAGGCCTCATCGATGAAGCTCCTATCAGGATGTCAAATAGAATGCTCATGACCTCCTACTAAAACATGTTTTTCTCTACGATATCAAAATATTGAAGGGACTTGCAATCTTGTCACCTCAATGCAGTTTCATCACTCCATCAGAGGGACTCCAAAATGTCTCCTTCTGATAACCCATAGTCTCCTTGATGTAGCTTGTCAAAATGTCAAAGGGACCTTGAATCTCGTCCTACCAATATGTGAACTTCCCTCCGATGTGAATTCTTTGTGACTGTTTACTGTTGTTGCTTTCACCATTGATATGTTGAAGGGAAATGAAAGAAGGTTTCTTCAAAATCCTCATGTCACTCTAATGGATCTATTGACCAAAAAATGGATGTCAGAGTTATTTCCTCCTTCACGCTGCTTACTCCAGAAGCTTGAACTCTTGCAAACCTCCATAGTTAGTGAACTCAAGATGATTCGACCCTTATTGAAAAGAAACAACACAGATGTTTTTGGTTGATGCAAGATTTCTCTTATACCCTAGATTCTCCTACATCATTTGACACACAACAACCACCCATCTACCAACAAAACACACAAACCAACATTCCTTAAGATGAAGGAATGTATCAAACAAACATTCAAGATAAAACACAAACACAATACATGCATCAACAACCTCCATATTATGATCCTTCATACAATGCACAGTACCAATGAGGGTTAAAATTTTAAAATTCAAATCGTAATGTCATGAAAAACCAATATGAATCCTCATCTACTCAAACTCCCAACCCAGAACAACAAAACATAGATCCACAATGTCCAACTTTCATACCTCAACAACAACGCACCATACATCAAACCTTGATGCACCTTTTGAGGAAAATTATGGTCATGTTGCTAAAATTTGGTTTTTTGGTTTGGTTGGAGGAAATAAGGTCATGTAAGACTATTTGGGGTCATTTAAGTCCATTGTGTGATGTTTTGGTGTCATGTTGTAAAAAGTTGCAAATGTTGCAAAATGTTGTCAAAAAATTGGAAATGTTGTCATTAGTGTTAACGAAGGAGTTGGTGGCTGGTTTTTGAATTCAAAATGGTTGTAACATGTTAAATATTCCATGCAACCTCAATAAAAAAGGTTAGAGAAATTTGGAATGTAAGAAACTTCATTTTTCCATGTTTGATTGCACTTTTTGTGTGGAAAACTGACTGTAATTTACTTTGTATTACCTAGTACAATTTGGTATGACCCAAAAACCAATTAGATTAGGTGTGGAATGTTTCTACCTTTTAGATGCTTTTGGTTTCAAAAGTTTTCATTGAGTTTTGTGGGAGAAATCTCATTTTTTGTTTTGACAGGTTAAAACCTTGCCTAAGGTTTCTAGGGAGTAAATAAAAACAATGGAAAAAGTTTCGACTGATGAAAACCCATGAGACTTGGTGGAAATCTCTATCTTGATTCTTCCCACATGTTGGAAAAAGGAGGGTCCATGGTACTCAATTTTCAAGAATTTATTAATGATAGAATGCTTGGATTTGTGTGTAAACTGTCCTAAAAACCTAGGTTCAATGTTGTTATGATAAGTCTATGCATCATTTGATGTTGATAAGATGGAGAATCATTGTGGGATGTTGTAAGAGGTCTACACAAGCCTAGAGTTGATTTGAAAAGTTGTTCTTCCATTTTTTTTTGATGTTATGGTCTAATGAACCTAGTGGCAACAAGTCCTAATTTGCATGATTCATTGTGTCAATCACTTGGTTGGGGTTATGTATGTTTGGAAACCCTTAGAATATGTTGAAATATTTCTAAGTAAAAAAATATTCCCATATTTCATGTTGGGTGTCAATAGGCTGTAGGAGGAAGTTTCCAAGAATGAAAAAGGGTGCACAATTGCACCATTTGTATTTAAACCTTGTGTGGAAAGTGTCTAGGTTGTTGATTGTGAGTTCTTCCTCAACATCATATTGGTATCAGAGACAATGAAGAAAAAAATGTTAGTTTAGTGAATTAAAGATAAGCAAAGATGTCTCCAAGGGTGAATACTATTGAAAGAGCAATATAAAAGTTATCCAAAGAGATGGGAGACAAAATTTCCTAAGAGATGAGAGAAATGAGAGTAATTCTTGATGCAAGGCTTACAATAGTTGAGACAATTTAGAGAAGAGGTGTGGTCACAGGAGATTTGAGTGATCAAGAAGAAGATATGGATTAAAACAATCCACCACAAGAAGAACCCCAGACATAAAGAGATGTTGAAGAGTTGAGGATGGAGAAATTGCTGAAAGAAGTCAAAGGTGAAGGTTCCAAATTTAAGATGGAACTCTTGGTGTATTCAAGTAGCCTAAATAGTGAGGAACTTCTTGATTGGATTGGAGAATTAGACAAATATGTCAAATTTGAAGATGTGCCTGAGGAACAATAGGTAAATTTGGCTAGAACAAAATTGAAGGGCCATGCATCCCTTTAGTGGGACTAAATACAAAAAGAGAGAAGGAAGAAAGGAAAATAAAAGACCACCTCTTGGGATAGAATGGTTGAAAAGTTGAAAGGTAAATTTCTACCTAGTGATTATGCCTCTCAATTGTATAAGAAACTACAAAATGTGAAATAAAAAGACATGCATGTAAAGAAATACACAAAATAATTCTACAAACTAAGTATTTGATTAGGACATATGGAAGAGGATGTTGATAAGGTTTCAAGTATTTGAATGGACTGGAATATAGTCTACAAGATGAACTAATTTTCATAAGCCCTAGAACGATAGAAGAATGCCACCAACTAGCCATAAAGGCTGAAGAAAAGATGAAAAGAAGACAAGAGAAAAAAAGCAGAGGTAGGGGAAGGAATTTTAGAGGAAGAGGATAATTTTCTAATAGAGGACAATCCCAAAGGTTCTCAAGGAGAGACAAGTAATTTTCAAGAACAATCCTTAGATTCAAGGGGCAGTTTTAGGGGAAGAAGATCAAATTTTAGGGGCTGATTTGGGAGTTGAGGAGTATCAAGTGGATTGAATGGAAAATGTTATAAATTCATAAATTTATAGGCTATCAAGCATTAAAATACCTTGAATAATAGTCATCTACTTCTTTTAGGAGTGAAAGGATAAATTAAGTAGCACAAGGTGGAGATGCTGAAAGTGTAAATTCTTCACCACAAATGAATAACCAAAAGTTGGAGAGTATTTGTTGATGAGGAGAACCTCGATCAAAGTGCCCATGGAGAAGGAACCACCCTAAAGAAAATAACTCTTTAGGACCACTTGCAAATTCCAAGGTAAATGTTTTCAGATTGTCATTGATTTTGGTAGCACTCATAACTTAGTTTTTGTGGAAATGGTAGAAAATTTAAAGTTGAAAAGATTACCCCATTGTTGAATAATCAAGATAATGAGAAGGGGGGGTGAATCAATATCTTCTAAAAATTATTAAGTAAATATTATCAATTACCTTAATGCATATAATAGTGAAGGGCACAAAAAAAACATGAAATCACATAGACATAAACACCAAAATTTTAGGTGAAAAACCCAATGAGGGAAAAAACACGGTGAAGATTAGCTCACTATATATAGATGTTTCAAAACTAGTTACAAAAGAGGATCACTTCCAAATACAAAAGCTCACTACTTACAAGGACTCACTATCCAAAATGGAGGCTCACTACCTACAAAATATATAGAAAGAAAATGGCTAACAGCCAAAATATGAACTGATGGAATTACACAAGTGTAGATTTAGTTCCTTTGATGCTTAGAATATTCACTCACATGACAAAAAACTAATCTTCACTCTTCTACTCACACACTTCACATATTAATTTTGCACCACACTCTTTTTCATCCCTTGTCATATTGATCTACAAACCATCTTGTATATATATTTGATATATCCACATGAATCAATTAGGTCGGCCTAATTGGATGGAACACATATTTACAAAAATATAATTTTCAGCTTCATACAATGCTTTATCCAAAATAAATTCAACCGTGTGTCATGCAATATTATATTAGTTGGGACCGAAGCTATGCCACACATATATCTGCAATATATGTTAAACTATTAAATGCTTATTAGGTCAGCCATGATTAACCTAATAATGAAATGCAATCACCAAACTCTATGCCAACTCATCATCCAATCATATGAACATACAAAAATACATACATATGCTCTTTTAGAGATCATAAGACTTTTCTTAAAACCTTAAAACATGAAGATTACAAGAGAGAATATGCAGACAAAAATACCAGATCAACCACCAAAGAAAGTAAACCTATTTTGCACACCGGTTCAGGGTACGAGACCAATTTGATACCATAAACAACATGGTGACATCAATGACAAGATTGAGACTGATATTCTCCATTCTTCCAACAATATCCCCCTTTTTCATTGATGGAAACACATGCCAAAATTCCAGATAAAAAACTCTCCTCCAATCTTTCCCAAAAACTCTTCCAAATCTCTCCCTCGAAACTCTTCCAAATCTCCCCCCTTTGACATAAATGGAAAAGGGCACCAAAAAGATGTAAACATGGTGACATCCAAAATTGTAGAAAGGTTAAAAATAAAACTTCCAGAGTCTTCCAACCATCCACATTATTCAAAAAACTTTCAAACATTCAACCTTTTAAATTTTTTCTCATCTTGTTCAGTTTCCCCGTTTCTCTTTCTTTTCTTTTTCCAAAACAAAAAAAGTAGAAATTTAACATTTATGATTAAATTAAAAGTTACCCTCTTCACCTGAAACACCTTCTTTTATCTTTCTTTGATAACTGGATATAACTTCTTCCATTCAAATACAATAGAATCCATTCTTGTGTATATGCTTTCAAATAGGTCCAATAATGTGAAAGAAGACAACTAATCTGTAGATGAGCATTGAATTTCACAAAATTCTGCATCAACAAGTTTTCTGGAAAGATGGTCTAATCGGACCTCAAAAATATCCTTAAGGAGCCAAATTTTTTTCAAAACATCATCTCTTTGTCTTTGTACAATGATCAATTTTTCTTGCAATTCACCAACTCTTAGTATTTGCTTCCCTTCTTTTTCTGCAAAGATATGAAAGTTCTTTCCAATGCTGTTTACCTCAGATGCAATTGCTTCAATCTTACTTCTAAAATTTCCAACTGCAGTAGGCCACCAGAGACAATATTTGTAAATATCTGACATTTCTTTGATGCATTTCTTTGTATCATTTATATGTTCAACTAACCTCTGCTTAGCTTTAGTACATCTATTTTCAATCAAGGATTCTAACTTGCATCCTTCCAGACCTTCTAATATCATTATTTCTTCAACAACATCAACTAAATTATTCAGTAAGGAATAAAAAACAATTGATACATCAATACCTTTTCAAAGTAGATACCCAACTAGAGCATCATCAATCTTGAGTCTATCAATTGGAGAGGTTGTATTCCATAACTTACCAATTTTATTCATCTTGACTTTCACTAACATAGATCAGATGTCATTTGGATTAGAGGATTCAGATCCAGGAAAAAAATCTTCTCCTTTTCCTTCTCTTTTGGAATGAAAATGATATCTTTAGTGATAGATTTTATTTTCTTCAATTTCAGAGGGGAATCACTAATGAAAACTTTCAATTCTTTTGTTTCGGAGGAAGAACCTTCCTCAAATTGACTAGACATAACCAAAGTAGAGCTCATATCTTTCTAGAAAGATAAGATTTTTTTTTACACGCACTTTCTTTATCTTCCAAGCCTTCCAAGTATCTGTATATTTGTCTTGTAACGAGAATCCTAGATTCCCACTTAACACCTTCCTTTCCCGCTAATGAGTCCAGAAAATAGATTACCAAACATGTAAGGACCCAAAATAGAAAGGGTATCCTTCTACTAATGAAATTCAAATATTTTTGGTATGATTTTCAAGGATTAATCCACACAGGTGAAACTACTTATTTTCTTTTACCATTTTATGCGCTAGATACACAACAATGGCTGAAGTAGAGCCATCTTGATTTCTGAAATAAATTTTATAAGAAATGCCATACACAACATACTTAATGAAAGGATCGATAATGGTATAAATAAAAAATTATCGAGGATATTTTTCAACTCTCATTAGTTCCTCTACTTACTTTTACTTTATGGTATTCTTCCCAGGAAGGTCTCCTGTCAGGGTTAGAAGGCAAATATCTAAAAGTTAAATGCAGATTTTATCCATAAACCGAGAAATAAAACACACACAAAAAATTATAACACAAAGAATTTAATGTGGTTCACCCAATATGGGCTACATCCACCAAACCACAACTATCCAATGATTTTATTATCCAGTACAATTTTTTTTATAATATTGTGAATAATGCCATGCTACAACTCCCCATCCCAACCGCGTATAACAAGCTTTTAGAAGCTTCCAAAAATTAGGGTTCTACAAAGTCGTGTTTTTTCTTTTTCGACGAGGATACATGAAGAGTGTACATTATAACATGATAAATTTCCACATACCAACAATCTCCCACCTAGAGACTAAACTTGGATGACACTGCTACACTTACAACTCCCACTGGAAATAAGCACCTCAGACCCTGCTACTCTACTATACTTGAATTCAACCTTGAAGGCCAACCGAAGCTAAAGAGGAGCTCAACTTCTCCCTTTTCACTGAATTCGTAAACATATCTACTGGATTGACATCTATATGTATCTTTTCTAGCTTTACCTGTCCATCCTCCAGCATTGACCGAATGAAATGATATCTCAACTGTATGTGTTTGGTTTTAGAGTACAATGCAAAATTCTTTGCAAGATGTATAGCACTCTAGCTATCTGTAAACAAGTAATTTTCAGCTTGTTGTTTTCCCAACTCTTCCATGAAAAGTTGCAGCCATATCATCTCCTTTGCCACCTTTGTTGCAACAACATACCCTACCTCCATGGTGGATAAAACAACCACCTTTTGCAACAAAGAAATCCAACTCATTGCTATCCAACCAACTGTAAATACATAACCTATGGTACTCCGCCTAATATCTATATCCCTTGCCAAATTTGAGTCAACATAACCTTTTAAATCAGTATTAGAGCCCCCAAAACATAAAAATTTATTGGATGTACCTCTCAAGTACCTGAGAATTCATTTTACTGCATTCCAATGTTGAAATCTGGGATGAATCATATACCTGCTAACAACTCCTATGGCATGTGCAATATCCGGTCTTGTGCATACCATGGTATACATTAAACTACCTACAGCTAAAGCATATGGTACCTTAGACATTTTTTCTTCCTCCTCTTGTGTCTTTGGACACATATCCTTAGTCAATTTGACATGACTGGGGAAAGGTGTTCTGACAACTTTTGCATTCTCCATATGAAATCTCTACAACACCTTTTTAACATAATCAGCTTGAGATAAAAACAATTTCTTATTTTTCCTATCTCTTGTAATCTTCATACCAAGGATTTTTTTTGCTACCCCCAAATCATTCATAACAAATGAATTTGCTAAATGTTGTTTTAACTCCTTTATGTGATCAATGTTAGACCCTACTACAAGAATATCGTCAACATATAAACAAAAAATAATGTAGCTATCTTCACCTAACCTCTTAAAATAAACACAATGGTCTGAATTACTCCTGTTGTAGCCTTGCTTGGCCATAAAACTATCACATTTTAAATACCATTGCCGAGGTGCTTGTTTCAAGCCATATAAACTTTTCTTCAATCTGCACACTAGTTTCTCCTTACCTTTGACCTCAAATCCTTGTGTCTGTTCCATAAATATTTCCTCTTCTAGATCACCATAGAGAAAGGATATTTTAACATCAAGCTGTTCTAAATGCAAATCCTTAGTAGCCACAATACTTAAAACAATACGGATAGAAGTCATTTGAACAACTGGAGAAAATATTTCATCAAAATCAATACCCTTTTTCTGTGCAAATCCCTTTACAACTAATCTGGCTTTAAATATTTTTCAGCAAGGAATCCATTTCTTCTTCCATTCCATGCTCCCACTGAACCTTGGTATCCACCTACATAGCTTTATGATAACATTCTGGTTCACCAACATCAGTTAATAAAATAGAATAGAAAGAGGGAGAAAATATTTCTGGAGGTCTACTTATCCTTGAAGATCGTCTAATATTCACTGGAGTTTGTTTTATTTGTTGTTGCTATTGTTGAAGAGCATGCAGAACCACTTTAATATCATTATTTGGAGTATCATCCAACACTGTATAATCATTTTCTTTATTCTCATGTTGTTGCAATAGATCTTTGTACAACTTTTTCTCACTGAATATGACTGCCCTACTTCTCACAATTTTCTAATTTTCAAAATCCCCATTCCTATAACCAAATTCATCAATACCATATCCAAAAAATATACATTTCTTTGATTTTTCATCAATCTTGGTTCTATTTTTAGAATCTACATGTGCAAATGCTTCACAACCAAAGGTTTTGAGAAAAGAATAACTCACCTTCTTACCTTTCCATGCTTCCTCTGGAATAACACAACCCAAAGGATTAGAGGGAACTCTATTAATTAAATAAACAACAGTATTTACAATGTCTTCCCACATGTTTAAAGGCAACCCAACCTGCAATGTCATAGTTCATGCACACTCCATTATTGTTCTATTCATGCGCCCAACCACTCCATTTTCCTATGGAGCCCTTGGAACCATTTTCTGCCTACGAATACCATTAGAGGAATAATAATATTCAAAATATTTGCTGCAATACTCACCACCATTATCAGATCTGAGACATTTTAAATTTTTACCAGTCTCATTTTCAACCAAGCTTCTCCATTTTTTAAAAGTTTCAAATACATCAGATTTCTACCTAAGAAAATAAATCCATACCTTCCTATTTGCTTCATCAATGAATGTAACATAATACTGAGAGCCACCGAGAGAAGATACTTGAGTTGGTCCCCATACATCTGTATGCACAAGCTCCAATTTCTCATCTTTCTTTTGTTTCCCATATTTGAGAAAACGAACTCTATTTTGTTTTCCATACACACAAATTTCATAGAAATACATATTAACACATTTTAGACCTGGTAAAACATTCTTTGAATGAAGTACTTTCATACCTTTTGCACTCATATAGCATGATCAGTCACCACATACCAACATCTCCAATGCTACATAAATCGGTGACAACCTTGATCACTTCCTTCGTAATGGGATAGGATTTATCCAACAAAATGCTACCATCCTTGAATTTACTCAAAAGGAACAAGATGAATTCTCTGTCAATAGTCCAAGGGAATTCTCCCCACAAATCCAAACCAAGGGTTTTTATGTTTTGTAAGACGTTTGATTCTAACCCTAATTCCATTTTCTTTATCTTGGAATGATTGAATTCATCCAACTTGACTCCCTTTAGCCTCAGTGGGATATTTCCACTCAATCCTCTGTTAGAAGCTTCCATTATAGCAGTTAACTTATTCAAATTCAACAAAGATTTCCTCTTTTACCTTCGTCTATGACTGTGAAAGAGAAAATTTCATTGCTTGATTTTGAATGTCCACAAATATCTCTCAGAGATGGTTCAAATAATTGTAGAATCACTGCAAGAGAGAGTTCCAAGTCACTCTTCAAATTCTTTGAATGCTTTAGGCGATCAAAATGACTTGCAATTTTTTTTTTCTTTATACCTTATCACTTTTCCCTAAATCACATTAATTGCAAAAATCTAACAAAAACTTTCTTCCACTACACTGAGAAACCCTAATTTACTCTACAAAAGAACATGATCGCACTTTTTCTTTCAGTTTCTTTTGCATCACCTCTATTCAGCCATTCCTTACAACATATCCAAATGCCAACATTTGACACACCGTATTTCTAGGGGTTTTAGTTGATTTGTTGATAAATCTCTCCCTAAGACCATGCTAGGTCTAATTCCTACAGGAATCATCTGCATAGGATGAGGGTACATATGAGGGAAGAGATGCATCTATCATCTCTGGTTCTTCTTTCTTCTTCCATATCTTATCCATGTCTTGCTTAACTTCATCTTTGTCAATCTTGTTTACCGGTTCAAAATATTTCACCGAAGCAGACTGCTTCCCCTTTTTTACTTCTGCATACTTTTGAAATATGTCCCAGTTTTTTGCAATTGTAGCAAACAACACTTCTTTGATTTGTTTTTCCTCCATTTACACCTGGTATGCACTAATTTTCTTTATGTCCAAATTTTTTATAGTTATAACAATAGCCATCAAACTATTGATTCATTTTACCTCCATAAAACCTATTCATAATCACTTGATTGATTATTCTCACTTGTGATCTACATTCAGTAGCTTTATCTCCAATTTTATTGCATGTAAAACATTATTTAAAGAAGGAACCAAAAAACTAATTCAACTTACTCCTTCACTCATTTGCCTTATGACCAAATATATTACATGAAAAAAAAGTACCATTGAATGATGGGAACCTTTGTGCATTTGGTTGTCTAATAGGTGATTTCCTTCCTAGATTTCTTTTCTTCTCTTGATTGTTCTAATTGTCTTCAGGATTCGAGTTGTACACATTTTCACCAACATCATTTCCCAATCCACCTTTATCTTTAGAAGGTCTTTGTCCTACTATTAGTTCATCAAGCTTGGTGGAGCTTGTCTTGAAATCATCTTCATAGAGTCTTGATTTCTCTAATTCTATTTTTAGATCCAACACTTCTTGTTCAAGCCTTGAGTGCACATCAGGCTTGCTTTGTATCACTGTTTTCAAACACTCCTCAAATTTCTTCTTTTCATCCACTTTCATCTTTAGTTTGGTATTTTCTTCATTTGCTTATTTTAATTGCTCACTTTCTTGTCTATGTCTTTCTTTGAATTTTTTAAATTTCTCTTTCAATTTTTGGATGCATTCATTTGCTTCATCAATATTTTCTTCCAGATCTCTATTTTCAATTTTAGCCTTGTCAAGATCTTCAAGGGTAGGCCAAATCTCTTCTTTATCCATTTGTTCAATCTACAGGATCTTCATCAAGTTGTTAGACTTCTCCAGAGGAACCAGTGCTCTGATACCAATTTTTGAATAATGAAGATACTGAGAGGGGAGGGGGGTGAATCAGTATTGTTGTGCAATTTTTGCACACACCCTATTGAAGCAGGGACCCTCTTTGCTTGGTCTTTTGGTTCTTCTCTCTGGCCTTGTCTATGGTCTTTGGTGATTTGGTCATGGAATTTTGGTCGCGTTGCATGCTCCTAAATGCTTATCTTGCTTGTGCAAATTCCCTCTATGGGAAAACACTTTGAAAATCCTAAGTTTTGGGCCAATTTTGGGTTTTTCCTTGGTTTCGGGATTTTCCTCCTCTAGCAGATTTTCTTCGGTTGCCTTGAAAACCCAACTGAGGCTGTTTTCACACTATTTTTGGGGATTTCGGTTCTTCACAAAATTTTGTGTTGATCGAACTTTCCCAAAATTCCTTTTCTGCCTCAGATCCCCGAACCTATCTTGAATTGTCTTGTCATCACATTAACGACTTGCATACAAAATCTGTAGTTGTTTTTAATGAGGTTTGAGCTAGTTTTTATGTTGTGAGTCGATTACATTTTTCTCTAATTGAATTTGAGGGAGATCAGTTGTGATTGCTTGACGTGATTAGCATTTGGACTTGCAATTTTTTGGGCTTGGTCATGGTTTTCTTGGCATTTTCGCTACTGGTGCTTCTCGCATGCATCAGGGCTTACTCTCGGTTATTGATTATCACTTGTTTGATTCATCAATGGTATGTACCCATTACCCTATTTTTGATTAATGAATGTGAATTACTCTTTGGCTTGTTGAGTGTGCTTAGGTTTGATTTCAGTATTTTGAGGGGGGGTTCGCAGTTTGGCTAGGGTTTTTTCTTTTGCATCTCGACTTCCCCTTTTGAGGTCTGTGTTGTCTCCTTCACTTATCCTATGATTGATTGTGCCTAGCCTTTCTTGTTTCGCCGCCCTTCAAATATGGTTTTGTGAGCGAGTGGATCAAAATTGTGGCCGTGTGTACATCCTGTGGCCCTAGGGTTTGATCTCGAGTTTATTATCCATTGTTGTTAGGTCACCCCTTGGGTAGTTTGAAAATTGGCTCCATCGGTGGGCGATCTGAGGTAGGTCATTTTTGAGCTTATGTCCCCAAATCTGTGATCATTCAATCGATTTGGGAAAAATCCCGAGCAGGTTGCGATTTCGGGTTTTCTGTGTCTTCGCGCTTTTCCTTCGCCTTTAGATTTCTCTGAGTTTCCTTCCTGTGGCCGCTTCACCGAGAGTTGCATGAGGTCTGAAAATTTGGCTGGTTCACAGATTTCCACTTCCTTCAAATTTTCCCGAGTTTTCGTCACTTCTTCATTTCTCTGAAAAGTGCTAACTCTTGCTACCTTCGCGGATTTCCGCCCCCAATGTAGTTCCCCAAAAATTTGTTAGGAATGAAGAATAAGGGGAATGCATGAATTAATGGTTAATGAATTTGCATTACATGATAGGTATTGATTATGGTCTCTTGAATGCAGGATGAATCAAGCAAAGCTATTACTAGAGGAGATGTAGGCGGAGGTTAGTGATCACCTAGATGAGGAAGTAGAAGAACTTCATGATGGAGACCTCTATAATGCAGAGGCAGAGATTGGCAAGACTTTGCACTCCTCCTTGGTGTCTTATGATGATTCACTGGTCAAAGATGAAGAAAGAATACCTGTAGAAAAGGGATGGCACATGAAATAATTCCCTCTCCCATTCAAGTTATGGCAGAAGCACCAGATTAGGAAGAAAGTCAGATAAGGATTAAATAGGCCTCCTCTTATAAAATTTGAAGATAATCATGAAGTATACAGAGAAAAGTTGCTGAATGATGAGATCTCACCTTCTTCAAAGTTTCAGAGCCTTGAGGATGGTATGAATTACTGCAAGTTAATCAATTTTTTTTAAGGAAGATTCATAAACAAAGGGCAACAAAGAGGGAATCTATTGAAGGGTTGTCGCAGTCGTGGGGAAGTGCCAAAATCTAAGGGTGGAATAGAATAAGGTCATTAGGGAATCAAGGGAAGAGATTAAATATTAAATGCAAGATTCAAAATATTAAATGTTTCACCTTTGGCCGACCTATTTTTTTGGGCCGACTTGGGAAGGAGCCTCAAACATTTAATGCAATATCACGTTTCATTTTAAGGTTTTCTTTTCTTGTCTAACTCGGTATTGGGGCCGACCCTCCTTGTGGCCCTAACTTGTGCCGACCCATGATGTAATATCTATAAGTATGGCATTTAGCCTTATTTCAAGGGATATAGATAGGTTTAGAGGATTGGATTTTGAAGGGAAGTTACACAATAAAGTAGAAGGTTAGAATTAAAATTTGTTTTATTTCAAGGCAAGTGCTGTAATACAGGATACTAGTATTGTTGCTACTGTTGGATGAATTTAATAGAATTGAAGACATTGTGCTTTGGTGGCCTCTCTTGGATTGATTTATCTTGCATGGTTCTTGTTATTCTATCTTTCCAAACTACTTTTGAAATCTTGAATGCAAGTTAGATGTTAGATGTTAGTTTTTCATTTCTTTCATGTCAATGGTGAAATGTTAATGATGTTGATCGATCTCCGGTCCATACTTATAGCAATTTTCTGATTGTAAGTTGCTGTGTAAAGTTAGTCTGGGCCTTATTTTGTGCTAAGTTCAACTATGGATACTTGTTTACATTGTTCCATTTATTGGGTATGTGGATGAATGTTCATAGTCTAAAAAAATCCAGTTTCCTTAGAAGATTGCACCATTTCTATGGAGTTGTGGGCTTGTCCTTGATCAAGTAGAGATTGGTTTTGTTGGAGATTTGTCTGTTTGCAACATTCATCATTGTTGTGATTGATCTTAGGTGTTAGCATTAGGATCTCTCTTAAAACCTTATCTGTTTTGCTGTTTATTTTGAATCTGGGTTAGTTTTAGGATTAAAAGCATCAATGTATTGCTACATCTGATGAATGTACACTTCCAACATTGTTCACTTGTAAGGTCCCCTTGTGATTACCAACATTTCACATTTTATCACTGAGTTGTTTTATTGCATTATCAAGACCTGACATTAGAGACCTTGGGGTTATCTCTTGAGGCTTGCTGATAGAGATTTACCTTTCAAGGGAGATAGGATATCATATTCTGTCTGAGTTGTTGCTGTGCAAAAAACACCATCAACAAATATCTTCTAAAACTTATTGAATAAATATAATCAATTACCTTAATTCATATAATAGTGAAGAGAAAGAACACAACATGAAATCATATACACATAAACACCATATTTTTACGTGGAAAACCCAATGAGGGAAAAACCACAGTGAGGATTAGCTCACTGTATATAGATGTTTCAAAACTGGTTACAAAAGAGGTTCACTGCTAGATATAAATGCTCACTGCTTACAAGGAATCATTGTCCAAAATGGAGGCTCATTGCCTACAAAAGTTATAGAAACAAAATTGATAACATCCAAAATATGAACTGATGGAATTATACAAGTGCGGATTTAGGTCCTTTGATGCTTAGAATATTTTCCTGCATGACAAAAAACTAATCTTCACTCTTCTACTCACACACTTCACATATCAATTTTGTACAACACTCTTTTTCATCCCTTTCCATATACAAAGCATCTTGTATATATATTTGATATATCCACATGCATCAATTAGGTCGACCTAATTCGATGCAACACATATTTACAAAAAGATAACTGCCAACTTCACATAAATATTTCTTCAAAATAAATTCAACCGTGTGTCATGCAATATTATGTCGGCTGGGACCAAAGCTAGGTCACACATATATCTACAATATATGTTAAACTATTAACTACTTATTAGTTCAACCATGATTAACCTAATAACGAAATTCAATCACCAAACCCGATGCCAACTCATCATCCAATCATATGAAAATATGAAAATACACATATACACGCTTTTAGAGATCATAAGCCTTTTCTCAAAACCTTAAACCACAAAGATTACAGGAGAGAATATGTAGACCAAAATACCAGATCAACCACCGGAGAAAGTAAACTTGTTCTGCACACTGATTCAGGGTACTAGACCAATATGATACCATAAAAAACATGGTAACATCAATGAAAACATAGAGATTGATCTTCTCCATTCTTTCAACACCCATGCTTCTCCATATAAGGTCTCATGGATAAACAAAGGGAAACAAGTGTTAGTAAATGAGAAAAGATGGGTAGATCTCCAAATAGGGAGATATAGGGACAAAGTTTTGTGTGACATCATTTGCATGGATGTTTGCCATATTTTTCTTGATAGACCATGCAAATATGATAGGAAGGCAGTCCATGATGGTAGGAAAAACACTTATGTCATAGAGAAGGATGGGGTCTGTTGGTTATTTTTTGAGAACCAAACTTGATCTCAACCACTATCTATGAATTTTCCAAAATTCAATGGTCAATATTGGTGAGGATATGCCAATGAACAAGTAAAGGATTTTTGGGCCTCTAATTCTACACTTCAAGCTTTATGAAACCTAGGAGGGTGATCCTAACAATGTTTAGATGATACTCATGTGCCATTTTACCATGAACATTGAAACAAATAAACAATTATCATATAATAGCTAAAAAAATGGAATGTATCAAAGAAATTGGCTACTCCTTAACAACACTCAAATTCAAAGAATGAGAATTGTGAAACCTAACACAAAAAAAAAAAAATTGTGACTCATTTGAAAAGTATTTGATTATTTACATGATTTGCTTATGAATTGACCAAGAAAATGTACTATGAATGCTCACTTAGACCAATGCCTTAGCCTAAGCACATAGTCAATCTCAATAACTACACAACCTCATAACAATTTCATACATGACATCATTTAATCTTTGAAAATAGTGCCTTATAGTATTTCAACATTATATTCTCTACCACCAATTCTTACTAATATCCCAATACTTAATTGACATAAACCTATAGCTTCACTCAAGCATTTACATTAATTCTTTAATAAACAAGCAAGAGAAAAACCACACATCCATTGGAAATCAATGGAGAAAAATAAGATAACCCTTGAATATATTATTCATAATTCATGAACCAAGTACATAGGAGAGAAAATGGCTTTAAATTTGAACCATTTTGTATTATATTGCTAGTATTGCTATAAAAATTACATATGCATTAGTAGACTCAAACCTAAGACAAAACTCAAATATGCTTAGAATTCTCTTTATAGCTCTCTGTGATCAATTACAAAACAAAGAATTCCGTACTTCTAGCCTTGAATTCATTCTTATAGAAACAAAGGAGAAAAACAAGCCTTAGGCTAGAAATTACACATGTCATTATTCAATTGGACTGCTACAAAATATATTCCCTTTGCAATTATATTTGCATCCTTAAATGGAGGGAAAGCACAAAAAGACAAAACCCATATCATATGTTGAAGATACACCCACCTTCCAAAATGAATCATTCATAGTTGTAGTGGTGTCCAACACCTCTCCTTCACATTGGTCATCAAAAACAAAAACATCAAACTGGAACACCACCTCTACAATGGTTCATCATCTTCAAAATAAGAGTATGCATGTCACCTTCATGATTTTGTTGAAACTAAAGGATTTATCTTGCCATCATCAGAGTCTTCTTGACCTACAAGCATAAGAAGATACTAGGCATACTATGGGTCATCTTCTACCTCATCATCCATGGCAACAACAGGTTCCTCCATATAAGAATCAAAAGGCTTGTGGTCCTTTTATTTCTTCTTTTTATTCTTAGATGGACCAACCACATAATCATTTCCATCCTTCTCATTCCCAATTAGCTCACTTTCCCTATGAACACCTTTAGTAATACCCTTGAACTCACCCTCCACGACGAAAGCTCTATTAATAGCTCGTTGTGCTATAGATTTCTCAAGTGAATTTGGCTTAATTTTAGGCTTGGATGCAATATACAGGGCTACAAACCTCTTATTCCTCTTATGCTTGGGTTTCTTCTCAGGTTGGGGGGTGACACAATAGATTCACTCATTTTACCAATATAAGAAGCCTCGGGTTTATGAATATTTTACTTGCAAGAGAAAGCTATTGGTCTATACTCTCTGAAAAAATTTTACAGAATAAAACCCTTCCCAGACCACACACAATTCTTACCATTCAATGGAATTCACAAATAATCAAGCACTTGCAAATGCTACATACCTAAGGCTGACAAAATTTTGATAACTTCTCAAAAAAGCTAGCCAACACACAAAAAAATGAATACCAACTTACCCATGAAAACTATCTTCAATGCACCCACAACTTCTTGCGTAAGCTCCTCACACCTTCTTCTTAGACTCAAGGCTAATTTGACATATCTCGACGAATGTAATTGTGAAATAAAATGGCTATCAACTCACATTATATCGAATATCTAGAGTGTCTACCATTAACTCTCAAGAGAAATCTTGTGCGAGAAAATTGACCGTCAACCACACAAGTTTAAAATCTGACCGTGATCACGTGATGAGATGGGTCATTGAACGATTTAGATTGAATCAACAATTTTGAAAAATATGACTATAAATAACCATTTTGATTTACCCAATCAAATCAACTCATGTGGAAAAGAAATCCAACATGTTGACAGGATCAACCATCCATCAAGTATTAAAGAGAACCCATCATGTCCATTTTCACACCTCCCCTTGAGATTTAACCTCCTTACAATTTCCAACGATGAGGAGATGGGGAAAGGCTAAGATTAGATCACACACCTTCAACTTGTGTGTGTCTTAGCATTAGACCACTTGGTCATGCATATAACTCTCTGACATATCCCACAAACAAGATGAAAAGATCCCTCTTGTATTTTAAAGCACGTGTAAAATAATACCTTTTAGTAGTACACACTTTATCCTTCACACTTCTACGATGAAAAATTTCCTTAATATTTCCCCTTGTTCTAATGTATTCTCCGCCTTCCAAGCTACTCCACGTGGCAATCTGTTGCCTCCCTTTTGAGAGACGAGAGGCAAAGGTGAGTCCCCCATAGGATGGTGGGGAGTGGTCAAGATTGACCCATGTCATCCACTATCAACCATTGATCTCAACTGCAAGGTGTTCACCATCTTCAAAAACCTAGTGGGTCCCTCTGACAATGGGATAGATTTCTTCAGCCCACTAGCCCATGCCATTATTTAATTACAAAACAAAATTAGATGGGGCAGTGAGGAATAGTCTAGATGAAGACACGTCATTCGATACTCGCCATTGATCTCTATAATCCATCACCTGCTGAAATTTCAAAGATATCAAGCCCGCCAATGCAGAGGGCATGTGGCACTCACCCGTCAACCTATGAGAATATTATAATAAAGATTAGAATAGAGTGGGGGCATGGGGAATGACAAAGATTTAACCTTAGTGATCGAATGGCCTTCATAACGCTGACGATATGCACGTGCAAAATGTTAGTTCTAAAAAGGGGCCACCGCTAGGCACATGACAAATGGGGACATGAAGATTAAGGTTGAAACCTTAGGCAACAATAGGAAATATTTAGCCCAGACTTAGGATCCGACCAAAATTTTGATAGATTTCAACCCATATTAAGGTAAAGTCCTAAAGACAATGACATTTTGGAAAGGATGTAAAGGCCAAACAAGGCTGAAACATCAACCTTATGAAATGAATGAATTTCTAGAACCTAGGCACATGGGAAAAATCAAGTGACAGGAAACAAGAAACCCTAACCACAAGGGACCGGTCACCACATAGACTCAAGAAAATAAGTTGATTTCAATCGACTGGAAATAGGTGATAGCAGGTCAACTGCGAAACATAAAAATTTCAAAGGATTAAGACTTAAGGTTTTGGGAAAGGGTTTTAGCAGCACAAAAACCTTAAGGCATAATAATAAACCAAACCTTAAGCTAAAGGACATGAAACTAACCAAATTTTGTAGAATTTTGAGATGGAACACAAAGCAATTTTAGGGGGTTCCATCAGTGTAACCTATACTCTAATACCTTTGAAAGAAGAAAGCCAAGAACAATAAGTGGTATCTAGTGTGATGTTGGCTAGAGAGAAAGAGTTTATCAAAACCATAGAAGAGGATAAAATGGGCTTTGCAATTGTATCCAAACCTAGATTTGTTGTGAAAAAAGTGATGATGGATGAGTTACCTTTGGAGATCTAAGATTTTCTCAAGAAACATGCTGATATAGTGGTGGATGAGATCCCAAAATCATTGCCTCCAATCAGGGATTTAAGTCATCACATTGACTTCATAAGAGGGGCTAGTTTTCCTAATAAATCAACATACAAAATGACACCACAATAGAATGAGGAGATCAAGAAGAAAGTGCATGAGTTGCTTGATAAAGGGCTAATAAGAGAAAGCATTAGTCCTTGCTCAGTTCCCACTAATCTAGCACCTAATAAGGGAGAATAATGGAGGATGTGCACTAATTATAAAATAATAAATAAGATCACAATCAGGTATAGGTTCCCAATTCCAAGGATTGAAGATTTGATGGATTGTCTAAGTGGAGCAAGCTTCTTTTCCGAGATAGACCTCAAGAGTGAGTATCACCAAATCAGAATCAATCAAGGTGATAAAAGGAAGACAACATTTAAAAAAAATATAGGGTTCTATGAATGGCTTGTAATTCCTTTTGGTCTCTCCAATTCACCCAAGACTTTCAGGAGACTCATGAATGAAGTGCCCAAGCCTTTTATTGGTAATTTTGTAGTGGTTTATCTTGATGAAATTTTAGTTTTTCAGTTCTAGTAAAGAAGAGCACTTATATAATTTGGATTTGGTATTAAGAAGATTGAATGAACATAAACTAATGATTAATCTAAAAAGTGTCAGTTTCTAAAGAAAAAGTTTCTATATCTTGGGTTTGTGATCACAAAGGGAACCTTGAAAATGGATCCTAACAAACTTGAAGCAATCTTGAATTGGCCTCCACCTAATTTAGCTGCTGAGGTAAGGAGTTTTCATGGATTAGCAATATTTTATAGGAAATTCATTAAGAGTTTAAGTCATGTGTGTGCACCCATAATAGATACCATAAAGGGATATAGGAGAAATAATTTTGTTTGGATTGAGGAGGCTGAAAAGAGTTTTCAGTATTTGAAGAAAAGGGTAGCAAAGAAGCCTATATTGGATTTACCATATTTTAATAAGGTCTTTTCCATTGAGTGTGATTCTAGTGGCTACGCTATAGGTGCTATGTTGAGTCAAGATAATATATGTATTCCTTTCTTTAGTGAGAAACTGAATGAGACTAAAAATAAATACTCCTCTTATGATCTAGAAATGTATGCTATTGTTCAGTCTTTGAAAAAATGGAGGAATTATCTTATTACAAAGGAGTTTATAGTCTATACTGATAACCATGCTCTTCAATTCCTAAACACTCAAGAGAAACTTAGTCATAGGCATGTCAAGTGGGTAGAATACTTGCAAGGATTTACTTTCACTATTAAGCATAAGAAGGGATAGTCCAATAAAATAGTCGATGCCTTGAGTAGGAGAGCACTAATGGTGCAGGAGATTCAATTGCAAAGTATGGGAGTTGAAGCATTAAAGGCTATGTATGCTGACGATGCAAATTTCAAGGAGGTATATGAGTTTTATTTGCAATCTCATATCAACACCAATGATAAATGGTTAGATTTTCTGATTTAAGATGATTTGTTATTCAAAGGGGCACAACTTTGTGTACCTAAGTGTTCAATGGGAGACAATTTGATAAAGGAAAAGCACTGTGGTAGTCTACCAGGTCATTTTGGCCTTGATAAATCCTTGGAGCAGTTAAAAAGATGTTAATTTTGGCCTAAAATGCAATATGATGTAAGGAAGTTTGTTGAGAAATGCACTATTTTTCAAAGGTTCAAGGGAAGTAGCAAAAAATGCAGGGATGTATCAGCCTCTTCCTATTTCTCATAGGCCTTGGGATTTTATTAGCATGGATATTTTCATGGGGCTACCAAGAACACTAAGGGGTTTTCCTCAGTCTATGTTGTGGTTCACCGGTTCTAAAAAATGGCTCATTTTATCCCTTGTAAAAGCACTAATTATGTATCATATATTGTAGGTCTCTTCTTCAAAGAAGTGGTGAGAATTAATGGTTTTCCTCTCAGTATTATTTTAGACACAGATAGTAAGTTCATCGGACATTTTTGGAGGACCTTGTGGAGGAAACTTGGCACCAACCTCAGTTTTAGTTCTTCCTATCATCCTCAAATTGATGGGAAGAATGAGGTGGTTAATAGAAGCTTGGGAAACCTCTTGATATTCCTCTTTAAAGAACATTCTATTCAGTGGGATCTTGTCTTGCCTCAGGTAGAGTCTTCCTACAATGATTCTATGAATAGGAGTATTGGGAAGAGTCCTTTTCAGGTAGTTTATGTAGCCTAGAGGGGTATTTGATTTGAGATATATTAGTGGAATGGAAAGACCAAGTGCTAAAGGAGAGAAATTTTATATTTCAACGCAAGAGATCCATCAACAAGTTAGGGAACAACTTCAAAATAGCGTTGAAAAATATAAGCAAAGGGTAGATATGAAGTGAAGAGAAGTTGATTTCAATGTTGGGGATTTGGTTTTAGCCCATCTTAGGAAAATGATATTCCCAAAGTGACAATACTCCAAGATGCAGATGAAAAAGATAGAGCCTTGTAAGATTGTGCATAAATTTTAAAAAAATACATATGAGATTGAGTTACCCAAGGGAGATGGAATTTCTTCTATATTTAATGTTTATGATTTGTACCCTTTCAAAGGGGATGTTGTTGTAAATGCTGGAGTAGGTTCACAATCATTCTCAGATGTTGAATGGGTTCAAGATCTTCCACCTAGAAGACCTATAGAGTTGGAGTGTATAATTGATACCAAGGAACTCAAGAAGACAAGGAATAAGGCATATCTCCAATATTTGGTCAAATGGAAGGGTCTTTCCATTGAAGATGCAACATGGATGACTGGAGCAAAAATTCTCAAGCATGGTTGTACTATTGTAGACCTTAATTCAAGTGGAGCTTGAATTTTTTCTCTCTAGGGAGTATGATGTAGGGGCATCCTTAATGCACCTTTTGAGGTAAATTGTGGTCATGTTGCTAACATTTGGTTTTTTGGTTTGGTTGGAGTCAATAAGGTTATGTAATACCATTTGGGGTCATTTAAGTCCATTGTGTGATGTTTTGGTGTCATGTTGAAAAAAGTTGCAAATGTTGCAAAATGTTATCAAAATGTTGTCAAAAACTTGAAAATATTGTCATTAGTGTTAAGAAAGGAGTTGGTGGTCAGTTTTTCATTTTCCAATGGCTGTAAAAATTTAAATATTCCATGTAACCTTGATCACAGACATTGGAGAAAGTTGGAATGTAAGAAACTTCATTTTGCCACATTTGGTTGTACTTTTTGTATGGAAAATTGAGTATAATTTAATTTTTATGGCTTGGTATAGTTTGGTACGCTTGAAAAAAAATTGGATTAGGTGTGGAATGTTTCTACCTTTCCGATTCTTTTGGTTTGAGAAGTTTTCATTGAGTTTTTTTTGGGGAGAAATCTCATTTTTTGTCTTGGTAGGTTAAAACCCTGCCTAGGGTTTCCAGGGAGTGAATCAATACAATGGGAAGAGTTTCTAATGATGAAAACCCATGAGACTTGGTTGATATATCTATCTTTATGCTGCCAATGTGTTGGAAAAATGAGGGTGTGTGGTACTCAATTTTGAAAAAGTTCTTAATGACATAATGCTTGCATTTGAGTGTAAACTATCTTAAGACCCTAGGTTCAAATTTGTTTTGATAATTCTATGCATAATTTGATGTTGATAAGATGGATAATAATTGGGGGATGTTGTAAGAGGTCTAAACAAGCTTGGAGTTGATTTTACAAGTTTTTCTTCCTTTTGTTTGATGTTATGGTCTAATGCACCTAGTGGAAGCAAGTCCTAATTTGCATGAATCATTGTGTCAATCAATTGGTTGGGGTTATGTATGCTTGGAAACCATTAGAATATGTTGACATAGGTAAGATTGAACCAAGCTTATGATATTTCATGTTGGTTGTCTCTTTTTGGGTGTTAATAGGCTTCAGGAGAAAGTTGCCAAGAATGAACAAGGGTGCAGAATTGCAACATGTGTATTGAAACCTTGTGTGGAAAGTGTCTAGGTTGTTGATTGTGAGTCCTTCATTTGCATCAAACCTTAAAAAAACAACACACCATACCTCAACTACAACATCAAAACTTCACACCACAACATCAAACCTTCACACCACAACATCAAGCCTTCACACCACAACATCAAAACATTAATCTAGAATATCAAAATCCCAATCCACAACATCAAACTATCAACCCTCAATACAAAAAAAATTCCACAAGAACCAAACACTTCTTTGCATACACATAAAATTACTCAAGGTCTTACATCCACACAAAATCCATCATATGATTCAACATACATTACGGGACAAAAAAGCTATAACATGCTAATCCTCAATCAAACACACCACGTACCGACATAGCCTTGAAAATTCAAAACCATAGCCAAAGGATATTGAACATACAACTTGGGATTCCCAATAAGAGCTATGTATAACAAGACATATGTCCTTATCCATTTGATCACAACATACTAGTGATCCCCTTCCCAAAAAACTTTGAAATCCCAAAATTTGACAAATACAAAGGAAGAGGGGACCCAATTGAACATGAGCGAGAATTTTCCATGGCTTTCATGGATGTTGCTAACAATGATTCTTATCTAATGAGACTTTTCCCAAGAAGTCTTGGAGGTGCAGCTATTGAATGGTTTTCCAATCTCCCTCCTAGAATTAAAACCTTCGATGAGCTATCTGAAAAGTTCATCAACCATTTCTCATAGAACATCGAAAAATACATCATGGTTCTTGATTTTTATAAGATAAAAAAAAACTTAGGTGAGTCATTTTCCTTTTACACTGATGGAGAAATAAAGCGAGTAAGTACGAATGACCCATTCTTGAGAAACAACTTGTTGAAATCTTTATCTCAAATCTTTAAACTAACATAAGCTTCCAATTGATGATGTTATGCCATAACACCTTTTAATAAATCATTGAAAAAGGTTTAACCATTGAAAGATATCTCATCACAAAAGGTATCATTAAACTATACAATAACAAAGATCCTGCATCAGGTTCAAATGATAAACCTTGTATATGGGAAAAGAACAAAATTGTCACTAATGTTGGAGTGGTTGATGCTATTTTTTTTCAAAACATACAACCACCTCCTAATAACACCCCAAAAAATGTCTAAAGCAATCAAATGACCCATCCTTAGAACAATCAACAAATGAATCCCTTCAAGTCAAAACAATGAAATGAAATGAAAGTACACTCCATTGGGAGAACGTCTTAAGGTGGTTTTATGAAAATTACTTCAAACAAATCTCATCAAGCTTCTCAATCAAAATAATTATGAAGAACCATAGTTCAAACCCCCATGGTACTGTTGGGTCTCAAAAATGCTGGTTTGAACCACAAGAGGTTTCCAAGCTCTCACTACGCTTTTGGCCAATTGATAAGGTTAATTGATGCAATTGTACCTTCTACTCTTCAGGCTCTGCAAAACCTAGGCAGGTGCACCTATCTATATGTTGCATATTTATGATGGGTTTCTTGGTTGATCAATCTATCCACAATGGCAAAGGGAAGTGGATAGATAAAATTACTACAACTACTCCTACTCCTACTGCACAAATGAAAGGTTTTTTGAATAAATTGTTTGATATGGATTTGTATCTCTGGGTTGTGGCAGATCAGTGCCTTCTATCCACATGGGAAATGGAGTCAAAAATGATATGTGTTTCCTCCTATTGGTTCAACTCTAGTCGTTAGGCACTCTGAAAATTCTATGGCTTGCATAAAAATTCACTAAGTCTATGACTTGCATAAACAGTGCTGGAATGTTTCTCTATCAGGTTCTTCTTTAACTATCCAAAAGATATCTCAAAACCATTGTTATTTATCAAATTAATATAATTCTGACTTGCAGACACCAGTTTAATTAAATCACATAAAATGAGAATGCATCTTGATAAACCAGATATATACTTGATATGCTGATTTAAATGATTAAAAGATCCCAAGTTGGAGACAACCAAAATAAAGAATATAAATTTTTACTTATCACAACAACTGAACACCAAAAGAATTTTACCAGTTTAACATATTTTCTCCATTGATTCTGTTTCAAGAAAGTTTGTCATTATTTACATTCCAGTCCCTTCTCGGGAAAATTCTAACTCCTACAGTCTAACTACTGCCTTTTATTTTTATTGCTCCCTTCCTTCTTCTTTCTCCACCTTCTACAAATATTTATATATTTCAGATCAAGGGTCGTGACCCTTCAATTTTTTGGTTATGACTGTTTGCATTGTTCATAGTTTAAATAAAATATTTAATTAATTGCCTTGTCGGCAAATTAAATATTTCATACAATAGTTATGCCTTTGAAAATATTTTGGAAGCCTTTGATTTTACTTTTATAGCCTTTAACTTTAATTATTCCTGCCATTCAACAGTGGTCAACTTTTGACCGGGCCCACCTTTGACTATTGTGGCTTCCATCTCTCCTTACCATGCTACTGCAGGCTTTGACTTACCCACCCAGGGTATCGCTGTGTTTGACCATTGACAGCTATCTCCACCATTTACTGCCTTACCGCGGTCTCCGCTTGAACCCCCTGTGGTACTGTGGTAACCGCTTTATAGACCGCCATCCTTCTTTGTTGAATGTTGACCATGCCATTTACCGCATTACTGTGGTCTATGTTCAGACCATGCGTGGTATAGTGGTAACTGCTTACAAACCATCCACCGCTTAACCGTCAACTCCGTCCTTCTTTGTTGACTGTTGACCATGCCGTTGCATGTTAGACTTTTACCGCTCTACCATGGTCTGTACTTGGACCCTCCGTGGTATCACGATATATGTCTTCGCTGCTACCCTCACCGTCTGTTGACCACTACCGTAGCCACCATGGTCTATGCTTAGACCACGTGCGGTAGTGCAGTAGACACATAATGCCAGCCTGCTAACCACCACCGCCAACTGCCTTTGCTTGCTTGCTCAGTGACTGTTTGTCTTCAACCGCCAGACCGTTTATCGTGCTACCACGGTGTATGACTTAATCGCGTGCGGTAGTGCGGTAAGCACTTTATGTTGCTTGCTAACTGCTACCGCCATACCGCAGGGCCCTTTGTGGGAGGCCGCGAAAAAGCGATAAGCGACATAGGATGTGAATATTAAGGTAGCGGTAAGGGCACTAGGCATATATAAATGGAAAGAATGATTTTAATGGAAGGATAGTGAAGAATAGATATAAATGGATAAAATTCTTTAGGGTAATGATGGAAAAAATTAGTTCCAATAGGTACAATGAAAATGATCAATCTTAATTTCATCAAATAAAGGGTCACATGACAAACAACTATACGAAACTAAAGAACTTTATTCAAGATTTAATTGAGAAGGGAGAGGTTGACATCGATCAACATCTTAGAACCTCTGGAAATGATGACATGTGTATTTACAAGGATCCAATCCCTGACCATATGAAGAGGAATGATAAAGTCAAAGGATGGGATTGCACTAAAGAAACCTAGACCTATGATAATATAGTGGGAAAAATCCATGAAGCCAATAACCATATCAGAGTTGTCACAATAGTTGGTAAGAATCCTGAGTGTAACATTACTACACAACGAGGAAATATTACCATCCAAGGATCCCCACCTCAATCCAAATCCCTTAGCAAGCCCACAAATGACTATAACCTCATTGAACAACTAAAGAAAAATCCAACCCAAATCTCTATTCTTGAGCTCCTTAAGATATCTCCCGCACATAAAGAGATTTTGGAAAAGCTCTTATTGACTCTTCTGTACCTAATGATATAAACACTGAGCAATTTTAAGCCATGATTGGGCACATTTCCTCTACACATCACCTAATCTTTTTCAAAAGATACCTTCTTGTACATTCATTCCATAACCAAGCTTTAGACCTTTAATTTTGTATCTACAAGCATAAAATCAAAAGAGTTTTGATAGACGATGGTGACAACTTAAACATATGTACCTTGAAATTAGTAAAAAATCTTAGATATTTTGATGAGGTCATTGAGACACAAAAAAGTATCACTATAAGAGCCTATGATGACTCTAAAATAAATTTAGAAGGTACCATTAGACTTCCTATTCAAGTGGGACCGAATATAGAAGAAACTACTTGTCAAGTATTGGACCTTGAATTACCATACAAAATTCTCTTGGGATGCCCTTAGATCCATGCAACACATGCAGTTCCTTCTACATAACATTAGTGCCTAAAACTTCCTTACAATGACAAGGAAGTTACAATATATGGTGATCTCGAACATTTTCATTACTGTAATAATTTAGAAGAGAAAATAAGAAAATCCTTCAGATTCCCATTAATGATATCTCTTTCCATTCATTCTCATACATAAATCCATTATCCCTCACACCATCCCTCACAACATTTATCATCCTCAACCTCATCTTCATCATCCAATACACCTAAACCTAACCTTGAGATTCAAATACTTGATAATGGATGTGGAGATTAGCACTTCAATCAATCTTTTTGCATTAGGAAGCTCCCTCTCTCACCAAGAACTTATAGAAAACTGAAAGAAATCAAGGAAGCTCCACCTATCACTATGGAAGCCAAACCTATAGTGTTTATGAAATGGGGAGACATGAAAGATGAAGTTGTCTTTGAACATTCTGATAGAGCTTCCAAAATTTTACAATTTATAGCTGGTTCCATGAGACAATCTTTTCAAATTTTTACCCTTGTGCTTAGTGGTTGAATGTTAGGGTTTGGGGTTTTTCCACCCTTGTTCTAAATTTTTTCATGTATCAAACCCTTTGAGTTATGTTTTCATGTTGACACACTATACCAGGTCACCGATCATCTTAGTTATGACTTATGGCATCACTCCCATTGCTTTACTGGCCTCGTTGCTTAGGCTTGCCAATCATTGGATGTGTAATAAATTTAAATTTTTAAAATGGTCAGCCCAAAATATTTGGTTTTAAAGACTTATGTTTTAAGTTTTTAATTTGTTAAAAGGTTGATGCCTGAAACCTGGCCCATGGCCCCTTTTCTTATAAAAAATTGTAAGCATGTGCTGAAATACATGCCGTTGTATTTGATCAATGAAATCCTAGCCCTTGCACACACACTACACAATATTAAAATAAAACATTTTGGCTGGCCCGCATAGTGTGCATGATTGTGCCACACATCCTTCATTTTGTGTGGTACCCATTTCCCATTATCAGCTTGATCTCTCGTAGTAGAGGATCAACGACCGTGATGCATCAATGGGACTTGATCTGAGCCGTAGCATGCATTTTATACAAAATATTTAATGGTTTCACCTAATACCTTGCCCAGCCTACGTGATGGAACCATGTGGACTCAGCTGGCAGCACAAGGAGGCTTGATGGGATCGTAGGTGGTACAGATGTTTTTCGACGAAGAAAAATATCATTAGCCGAAGGGCCTGCCATACGACAATGTGTATTTTTCAAAAAAATTTGACTCAATTTGAGTCATTCAATGGGCCAACGCCCAACGCATCGATGAACTATTTTAAAATTTTAGAATAAGCCATGTGATGGCTGTTTGAGGCCTGTGAGTGACAAGAATTAATGGTGCAAGCTCTCTAAAGGATATGAGCCTGATATCCATGCGTACGAAGGGATATTTCCTAGAAATCATGATGGATAGTACACTGATTTTAATGTACTTGGGAATTAACGGTGGTGATGCAGATGCTAGCGAATGATCACTCATTTTCTCATGCTTCAATTGGAGCATTGATGATCACTTCATCAATTTCAATAAATACAGGTGATGGATTTTTAATTGTCACCATAAGCAGTTAAGTTTCTAGAGTGCTCTGTGTTTTAGTAGGTGCTTTTGTGGAGATTTGAGTATTGATTCAAGATGAGCAAGTCTATTGCTCCTCCATCAGCTATGCATAGGTCAACAAGGAGAAATGCTCACAAGTCTGGTGGTAATTCCCTAACAAGAGATCAAGATAGTCTTCAAGGCTCTCTCAGCCTGAAGATGGAGAAAATGAAGCCCACCCCTGGGGTCATTAGGTGCAACTCTCAACTCAAAATCCAGGTTGTAAGAGTAGAGGTGGCGGACTTAGGCAAGGATGGGAAGATGAAAGAGTGTGGAAGGAGTTCAAGGGCCAAGATGAGGTAGGGTCCAGGATCTCTGGGTCGACAAAATTCACCCATTGATGTCTCTGGCAGTTTAGGTGGTGGTGATTCAGAGACTGACTCTGATTATGGCTATTTCCTCACAGCTATGACTAAAATGGCTAGTGTAAATGAGGAGATCCTTGTGGTTTCTCCAATTACCATGGTGGCACCATGTGATGGTTCTGGTTCTAGTGTTAAGGAGTGTACTGATGAGGATAAGGTGGTGGTTCCACCTCCCACTTAGGAAAAAACAAGGAGCGGTTGTATGTACCATGGGCATGATGCTACTTCGAGTTTTGGGTAATGGTGTGGTTTTTTGTGCTTTTTAGTTTTTCTATGATGATGATGTTGTTCCTCAAGGGTTTTGACATGGATGTTAATGACAAGGCCTTAATGGAAAAAAAATATTGTGAAGTGATAGTGACATCGACTGGTAACAAGGGTTGTAACAACTTTTGATTCCCTTATGTGGTACAATGATTGCATCCAATCGTCAGGGAATTTCTAAATGTAGATGAAATTCTTTTTGAACTGAAAATTGGGATGAAATGTAATTGTAATGATCCCGAAGCTTGCCTCTCTCTCTCTCTTGTGTTATAAAAGAGATCTCAAGGTTTAGTGCAAAGGGTCGGATTTTTGAGTCGACAAAGGTTTTGGTAGGGCAGAGCAAGCACATAGAATGCAAAATTCTCCATGAATCTGCCATTAATTGTCTTGGGTAGGATGCATGTATGAAGCACTCTTAAATAGTCTTATGAAATTACTGATATCGAAAGAAATCTAAAAATTTAAAATATGTGTTCTCCTGTACGTTGTTGTGATGGATTATGAGTGAAATTAACAAGTGTAATTTAATTTATCCTTTCAAAGGTTTTTTTGAAATGTATGATTCTTCTATTTTCTTCAGCTCAAAGAGTTAATTAAATGCTTAAGGAAGAGTTGTAAGTTTTTCATAATGAGCTAAGGATTTGATAAGTAATAATGCTTTAAATACAGTGAAGTTCTCTGATGTAATGCATTGTAGAAATGTCCACCCATTAGGTTGAAGTGTTGCATGTGAATAAATATTTCATGCTTGACTCCTGCCTAATTTGATAAGGAAATGGCTTGTTCATTTAGGATTCTCATATTTTATTGACATCAGAGAATACCAACTCATGGATTCAAAGTCAGAACAATACTTATCTCATATTTCATTCATGATGAGATGAAAATCTTGAAGTTACCAAATGTTCCTAGCAACATAGGTTTATTTGTTTAGGGTTGGCTAAGCCTTTGATAAATAAAATCTAATTGCATTCATTAGGGACCAAATCTATGTATAGAAGTGTTCTTAAGACCAAATGAAAACCACAAGAACACACTAAGGAACACCCTCCTTGGCTCCACAAATCCTAAAGAGCAGGAGAAAAGGCCTTAGGATCTTTGCTCATTGTGTTCGCTTCCTAGCCCTGCATGTTCTTGAGCATAAGGCCTGGCACTCCTTTAGAGATATTTGGGCCTAGCAAGAAAAAAAACCAACAAAAATGGTGACTTTGTCGGGGAAAAATTTTGGGAAATTTAAATTTAAAGGAATCCTAGGAACATAAGGTATTATCACAGAGTCAAGTATTTGGTGAATCTAAACTTCAAGTTTAGATGTTTGAAATATTTGGACTTGGAAGTGGTTTTGTTGCAGGAAAGTGTTAAGGGATCAATTAGTGACTCCGCTGTTGAAGAAGACCCAAAATGTGATGAATTATTACATAGACTTCGTGTTGTTTGAAGTTCGTTCCTCTATGAAAGAGGTGGTGACTTTGTTTAAAGAACCAATTGAATTTTGAAGAAGACTTCTAGATTTGTGGAATTTGCAATTAGGAAGAATGGTTAACAGCTGCTACAAAGTTTCCAGTGCACCGTTTCCAGTGGCCGTCTTGCAACTGATGCCCGAACTCCCAAATGAAGGATCAAATGACCTCCAAATCCAAAATGGATTTCGACCCACTTGCTAAAATTAGGTCTTCCTTCACACCAACCCTCAATTGAATAAATCCAACACCGAGAAATACCTTTGAGAGTTCCATGCCTAATTTTCCCTTCCAAACGACATTCTACCAAGGGAACTCTGGCCTTGGGAACCCGTATTGCCTGCTTTGCTTTCTAAGAAATGTTTTATCAAATATTATGTGACTATAGAGTATGAATAATGATTGCAGGGCTAAATTTGATGTGTAGGGACTTGTCCGGGGCCGTTTCTCATGCTTAAATGTTACTGATTCACATCTTTTTTGCAAGATTTATGGAATACGACACAAAAAATTTTGGTGCCTCCAAGGAGAAGGGGAAAGGAATAGCCAAGACACCTCGAGGAAAGGAGGACAAGCACCTAATGAAGTACAAGTTCGAAGGGGTGCCCTTACAATCCAAAATCACCACTCTCTAGAGAGATGCCATAGATACCAACATCGGTCAGGTCGATGTTGATGAATTTGAATAGAGAGTCAGGATGAACCCTAAGACAAAAAATGCAAAGTTGATAAGGAGTAGTGGAATTTCCAAGGCTACAGGCTTCCCACCAGCCTTGGTGGCCTCAGAATTAGTAATGGAATGCATGGAAGCATATAAAGAGGAGACCCGAACAATAGTGGACCGTGATGGGAATATCCTTGCAGACATGTCCCCATCGGGTATAACAACTTTTTTCCACATTCTTGCCTTTAAGAGAATGGAGATCCCCACTATGGAGGAATGCAATGAATTATGGGAGTAGGATCCGCTTAGGTGTAATAAGCTAGTCAATCAATATTGGTTGAAGGACAAGCGGGTAATGCAGGTAAGCTCCCTCAGGAGCTCTTTTGCAGTGATTTCTTTGAGGATTACAATGACCTCATGACCTTGCTAAGTCAATTGATGGGTCTTCCTGCTGTAGTTTACTTCCAGGAATGGATGTTATACTTTGTGGAGCAGATTCTCCACGGCGATGACACTGCCTTTTATTGGGGGGAGATAATCAGTGACTGCTTCCATGAACAGTTCACAAGTGTAAAGAAGACCTCCAAGTTCTTCATGACCTCATACTTGGTGTATTCCCTCGCCAATCGATGACACTATCAGCGATTAACTCTGGTACCCAGTGAGGCATCTGTTAGAGTAAAGGTTTTAACTTAATTATGTTGATTAAGTTACCTTTATTGCCTTCTTAAGATTTTACGTTAGTTTGCATAATGTGACATTTAATAATTATATTAATTATTAAATGTTATCCTATTAGGGCTTCTATTAGGGTTTTTCCTATTAGGGTTTTATTAGGGTTTACATGATCTCCTTTTTATAAGGATTGATCCCATTGTATTTCATATCAATTCATTCTCTCATTCTCTCTGATATATACATTTTCAATTTTTAGAGAACCCTTGCTTGTTTGTCTCCATCTCTTCTTTTGTGATAGGTTATTTGCATGCAGGCGATCTTCGGGGTTTGTGGTGTTGTATTTTCTCAACTCCTATAGCATCGGGGGTAGAACTCAAGTGCTATGATAAGTACCCTCAACTACAGTTCTGAAATTTCAAGAAGGATTATTGTAGGGTGAATGATGCATTCATCGCCCACATCATTCGATCCCTCGGAGGTGACTTTTAGAGAAGAGTTTCACACAGTGCTAGAGCCCTCAGACAATACACTTTCTTATACCTTCAATTTCCAAGGTTGAGTTACATCTATGCCCAGGGATTCATGGAAAGACCAAACAAGTTGCCCCGGTACCCCAACGATCGGATCATACTATTAGAGTTGACTTGGTAGATACGACACATCCATAATATCTTGAGCAACAAGCATCTAGTAGGTACACCTTACCCCATTGGGCTTGGCCAAGGGATGTACAAGATTCATACCTCCCAGTGTTCGGGGTACTCAGAAAGGGAGTTGGCTGAATACCATTTCTGGAAGTATACAACTCGACCCCGAATGGACCCATACAGACATATTAGAAAGGAACTGGGATATGAGTACTCCCACCTCCACAATGTTGAATATTTATGGGCTAATTGTAAAGATGATCTTCAAGTGCGGTTGCGGCAATATATGTGCATGACGGCCTTCTACATGCAAAGAATAATTCTTTGCCTGATTCTTGACTAGCTTGAAGAGGATGAGGATATGGTGATAGATCCAGGGTATGATTTCATCACCAATTTCCCACTCCCTATGATTGACTGAAGCGAGCAAGAGCTTGACGATATCGATATACTCACCAAGCCCGCCGAGATCTGAACAAAGGCATGGATTGAGCAACATTGGCCCGGTTGAAACAACAAGGAGTTGCCTTAAAATTTAAGGGACTAGAAAGTGAACCAAGTGGCTCTAATAGTGGAGTGGCTACTGCTACAACTGGGGAAACATCCAAAACCCCACCATCAGTCAAAACCAAAAAGAGGAAAGAAGCCAGTGAGCAGTTCCCCAAACCGAAGGTTTATGCCTACAAGGCATCAGAGGGTGAACCTTCCAAGAAGAAAAGGAAAACAATTGGGGACATGGAGATGACTGTAATAACCAAAGGCCCTCTCCTTGAAAGGGGGAGAAGGATCTAACCCACCAAGGTCTCTGTCCACTGCGATTGCCACCATTGTTGCTGAAACTGCCACTGTCCCGCATGCTTCGCTTGCCGTTTCTGCTTCCTCCCCGCCTACGGTGGACATCTTTGTCCACCTTGCTTCCACCTTTTCTATCATGAAAATTATTCCCATGGATTCTTCCTCCACTACAACCTCACCAATCTCCTCTTCCTCTATGTATTCTTCCCTTCCCTCCATTTCTACTACTTTGATGCCTGCGCTCAGCCTCCCGGAGTCTTTTGTGAAATACATGCAAAATGTGCCATCTGAGATTTCGGGGATGCTTACTAATTTCATGGTGCAAGCTGCAATAGCTTAGGATATGGCTAATTCTCTAGCTCTCCCTCCCCCTACCGAACCACCAAGAATGGAGGAAACAATGCAGAGATCTGATGAACTTGAACGACGACAGATTGAGGTTGCGACGAGGCCAGAGGATGAAGAATTTGAGTACCACGAGCATCCACTATTCGAACGTCGGGAGATAGATGAGGTAGCCTATGAGTCCTCCAGTGAGGGTAGCGAGGAGATAGATGCTGAAATAATCATAGAAACAAATGACCCCGAGCTTAATGCAGAGTGGGGAAAACAACTTAAGGAAATTGAGGATAAAGAAGTTGAGGATCGACTTGCACGTGAAGAGGAAATTGCTGCTCCAGAGAATGAAGGCAGAAAGTATCCAACTCAAAGGCATGATCAAACACTAGAGCATGATGAGGAGGAATCCCTCCATGAATATGAACAAGAGGAGAAGCCCGAGGAACATGAACAGGGCCAAGATGGAGAAGAAAAGGGTGTTGAAAGGGAGGATCCCTCCAATGAGCAGCTGCACACCGAGTCTCCACCCAAGTATATATCACTTGAACAAGACTCCAATGATGAGAAGAAAGATGCAAGAGTTGAGGAGAGTGCTATTGTTGTTAGAGCTATTGAGCTCGAGAAGGAGGAAAACAGGGATCAAGGTGAATTACCTAGGGAAGAGCCCCAAATGCCCGATTGGCTAAAAAAAGAGTTGAAACAAAAGACTCCCACCCTAAAAGATCCCAAGGCAAGGTTGGAAGCCATTCTGGCCAGAGCACAAATAAGCACCAAAAAAGAGAAGAAGCCTAAGATCAGATCGAAGGTAACCATGGATGCCTCAGGATCTAGGGCGGTACAAATAGCGACGCTGATGGTTGGAGAATAAGGAATAACTTATAACATCTCCACCATCGACATGGGAGTGCCCACGAGGGAGAAAAGGGAAGACCATCTCCAGGAATCGGTCACCACGGTGGTGCACCTTATCCAATAGGATAAGGTTTCTAAGGAAGAACTCAAAGCACAAGAGGCTGATGTAACGACCTATATTTAGCAATATTCATCCCCGGATGAGCAGCCCATGATGTCATCCACCTCGCCTCAGTTACTATCTCAGGAAATAATTAATAAATTAGAAAAGAGAAGGAACTTGCATAAGACTACAAAAAAATGGTTCCGACAGGTCTTGGACATGGGAAACACAGGTATCAACTTGGCTGTCCGGACAACAAATAAGTTCCTGGAGGTACAGAGAACCCTTGAGGGTACGAGGCAGGTCTGTGAGGAGTTTCCAAGAAAGTACGAAGCAGCCTACCCAAAAATTCAGATTATACTTGCATTGCCAAGCAAGGTTTGGGAGAAAAACCTCGCCCTCAAGGATGATGATCACTGGCTAGTGGATGTATGTGTGTGTTAGAGAATGTGGACTAATTAAAGAACAAATGAACACACCAAGGAGACATTATATTAAAGAAAATCTAATCTAGAAATCATAAACGCAAACTCTAAAACAATAGCTTCTTCAAATTCGTCCCATTGTCCTCTATCTCTCAAGAATTTGATTAAAGACGTTGGCTCTCAGTTATGCAAACAACAACTTTGTTGAAATGGTCACTTAAGAGAATGAGATTTAATGAAAGTTCATATGCATGACTAAAAGATTAAGCTATGAAATTGAAATGCAAAATTCTGATTATGCTAATATGTTGGTTAGAATGTGACTATAGTGATTGCGCATGAATTCTAGATTCGGGGGTCCTTTTCAACTCATAAGAGGGTTGTATTTATAGATTTTCGAAGGCAAGAATTCCATTGGCCGAGATCAACGGTTGAGTTCAAACCTGTTAAAATGAACGGTGAGAGATCGAGAATTTGAAAAGAAGATGAAATTCTAAGAAGCAAATGGAAAATGAAGAGACAAAATAGAAGATGTCTCCATAATTAGAAATAGGTAATATTTAATTATGTGTGGAAATGAAAAGCTTTTTAATTAAATATTTGAAAATATTTAATTATTGAGAAGAGAAAAAGCTTTTTAATTAAGTATTTGCAAATATTTAATTATTGAGAAGAGTGAAGAATTTCAGAAAGTGTTTTAATTAAATATTGAAAATATTTAATTAAATGTGAAATGAAGAATATCATTTAAATTTAGAATTTAAACTTGTGATAATTAATATAAATAAATTGTGAAATCTATTTATTTAATTAAGAGGAAGATAACATTAATTAAATAAACTTATTTATTTAATTAAATTAGAAGAATTGGAAAAATGAACAATATAAATAAATAATTAAATTTATTTATATGTAGATGACTTAAGAATATTAATTAAATAATTCATATTTAATTAATTAACAGGCTTGGTTAACCGTGACCATTTTTAGATGTGTACATTGTTCCCCTCTTTGAAGTGAAGTGTTGTACGCATTGCTTCAAAGAATGTTGCCCCAGATTTTTAGAAATTACCAATGCTATATGTCCCCTCGAGAGATGAATCAGATAAAGATGATTTTTGGAATTTTTTTACTGATTTGCTATCTGATTCATCGACCGATAAAGATGATTTGATGAAAACCCCTATTGAAAGATTGATATGAAGATGAAGAAACTTTGATTTTGCCTCGATTGATGATGCTTTTTGATTGATAAATTTGCTTCCATGCGATATGAAAAACAAATAGTAGATTGAGATTGATTGATAAATTTGCTTCCATGTGATATGAAAAACAAATAGTAGATGAGATTGATTTGATAAATTTGCTTCTATGCGATATGAAAAACAAATAGTAAGTGATTTGATTGATTTGATGGAAGAGAATTGATACAAGAATTTGATGAAGATGATTGATTGGTTGAATGAGTTTGATTAGAAGAAGTGATGTGATTGATTAGAAGAAATTGAAATAAATGATTGGATGCATTGATGTGAGGGATAAGAAAGGATGATAAGCAATAGGAGATTGGTAAGAGAAAATGAGAAGAAAGAAACACAAATAGATTCAAAAATGAGTATGATGTTGCCCCAGTCAAACTACAAGCCGAGATGGATTGATGATGATGATGATGATGATAGTGTTGTTGATGAGGGAAGGATTCATCTCAAAACAATAGAAGGATAGGGAAGGATACATCCCGATGATGACGATCAAGGCTTGCAGTAAGGCTAGGAATAAGACCAAAGGTATGATTAAATGATTTGTGCTAGATTGAATTGATTGATTAGATGAGATTGGAAGAAATGATTGGATGAAATGATTGAGATGATACAGATGAGATGTGATGGATATGATAATGCTCATGCAAAAACTAATATGGATGCAACCTATTTAATATGCAAACTAAAATGCAAAGTTGTCATTTTGTGAGCTGCTTTATGCTTTACATTTCATCATTGAGCCTTTTGATATGTTGGAAGTTAGTACAAGCATCAAAGGGTATGTTAGCACCAATGATGACCTGAGTACTACTTTCATGATGTTTGATATAGCAAGTAAATACAAGCATCGAGGTATAATTGAACCAAGATGACCTGAGTATTGTTTGCATGAACAGACAAATGTTAACCATTTTCCTATGCAAATTATGAAATGTCATAAGTGATACATTGTAGAGCTTTTCCCACGACAAATTTGTACAATACTAATGATTAACTTACAGATAGCAAGCAAAGAAAAATCATACTTCTTCCTTGTGATTCTAGTTCAGTACATTATTGAACCACTCCAAAGACATGATGTCATCAAATATCAAAACAACAATTGTAACTTATTGCTTTAAGTTTATCATTCATTTTATTCAGTTTAAGATCATCCAATTTATTTCAAGTATCTGCCAAACAGTTGTGAAGACTCGGTTTGATTGGACAAGGTTTGCTGCTTCTGATATTTCAATTCTAGACACATGTTGCCAAATACCTACTAGAAAATCTCCCAGAGGCGAACTGCATGACGATATCAGTGCTCTACTTTGAGATTTTGTTGAAAACCAAGCTAAGGTTGATTGATCAAATTGATGGATTGATAGTTTGACTAAGTGTGTTAAGCAAAACAAAGATGATAATGAGCTTGTAAACCCAAGGAAGTTGTGTTATCCTTGAGTAAACTCGTTCATAAGATGATAGTTTGACTAAGTGTGTTAAGTCAAACAAGGTGATAAATGATTGGATTCAATTGATCAAGATTGATGAAGCTTGATTTAGAACAAAATTATTTTGATGATTTGATGTGACACTGACACGCAAGTTAAATGTGACTGATATGAATTGTTCAGATTGATGTTGGACAAAAGATAAAACTTGATAAGGAGCGTCTTCCTGTCAAAATATGCCATGGGCTAGTGATTTGGATCTTTTGGCTTGCAAATGCTTGACCAATTTGATTTTATATCTGCCAATGTTTAGATCACCACATAAGTTGGAGGATATATATTAAGATTCATTCTTGAAGCAAGATTTAAACATTTGCCCCCAATTTCTAGCAATGTATGGAATGGCCATGAGTGGATTCATGAATAGGTGTATGGATAGATACTGTAAGCATGCAAAGGATGCGAAGGATTATCTTATGACAAGATAAGGTGTTCGAATAGAGGAATGCTCATTCAGATAATGCTTCAAGGCTCAGATAAAATTTGGATTGGATAGGATCAATGAAAATGACCCATGTCAAGATGTTTACCATGAGCAAGTGTAAAGTGTTTACCAAACCTTCATCGAGATCAAGATAAGGTAGATAGATGGTAATGGGTTAGATAAATGGTTCATGGATGAATGAATGATATGGATGGAATGTTGGCTTTATTATGGATGAAATGCTTTCTCTTGAAATGGTCCACATAGATGCTTGATTCTACACATGATGCCTATTTGCCAGGTTTTCATCATGATACTTGTCCAAAGCGCCACCGTAGTGGTTTTCACTAGAGGACGATTTTTTTCTTTACTATTTTTCAATCATTTTTCTGATTTTTTTTTATTTTTTTGATTTTTGATTTTTTTGTTGTCACCAAGACGCCTTTTTGCCAGGTTTTCATCAAGGTAACCATTTTTTCAAGACATTTTTCTGATTTTTTTGTATTTTCTGAGAGATTTTAAGCTGATGTTGAACCACCTGGTGGTGCTGATGTTGATGCTTCTGTCATAATGTGCCATCGGTATCATTCTTGAAGAATTTGTTTTGCCAAGATATGTGCACTTGAATACAACTTTTGATATCTTTGATCTGCTTTGCTGATACCAGAGTTAACCTCATCTCTGTGCGCACATCGTGATAGAGTGCCTTCTGAATCCTTCTAATGAAGGGTCGCTGCCAATACATGGTCAATGTGAGAATTGGATATCATGCGTGGAGGTGTGGATGGAGTGTGTTTAGGAGTAAAAGATGGATTGGTCGATAGTTTGGAACCTTTGACTCTCCAAACTTGGGAGGATGAGCAATAATGGGTGGATATGGAAGTGTGCATGGAATTTGTACCAACTGCTTGATACACTTTGTACGTTGCTTGAGAAGCCTGATTTTTTCTTTGTGGACATCTTTGATGGATACTTTTCCCTTTTTTATTTTTCCCCATAGTTTCTTTGACTAATGGAGTTTGATAGGGATAATTTTTCTTTGTTTTCTTTGGCATCCATATGTATTTTATTTGTCCTATATGCTCTTTAGCTTCTTTTTCCTTGATAACATTCTTCATGCTTTGATTCAAGTCTTTATTTTGACATTGGTCCCAATTCATGGATGGGGTGATGGGTGGATGAAGATTCATGATGTGGTGGGTTGTAGTATTGATATCGGTTTCATCATAAGGATTCTTCGTGCTCCCTATGTTGACGTTTTCTTGAGACAAAGTTGCCCCCAATTTTGTGGAAGTATTACTGATATGTTCATATCCCTTGATTGTCGAGTAACCAAGACCTTGATTCTTAGGATTTTCAATAATCTGTACTGGTTCTAGGATACCCTGTTCATGTAGGCCTAATCCTTTGCCTTGATAAATCATCTATTGAAACATTTTATTTGCAAAAGGATATGATTTCCCTTGGAAACAAGGTGTTTCTCCTTCTCTACTCTGTGGTGGATCTTCAAAGGTGATAGCTCCTTTGTTGATAAGATGATTTTCCCTTACAAAGGTGAGTGATCCAACTTTATAAGTGATAGGATCCTTTATCTATGGGATAAATTCATGATTGATATCCTTAGCTTGATCTTGTGAAATATCAGATTGTACTATTTATTCAAGAAGTGTTGATGATTCATTTTCCACATAAAATTCTTTGTCATGATTGATTCTTGATATGCTTTCACATAATGTTTCTGATTCACCACTTCTGTAGAATTCTTCATGACCCATTTCTGACATGTCTCTAGATTTCTCTATTTCTTGATCATGTGTACAAATGTTAAGAGTAGGGGACTCTTGTTCCTCAGTAAGAGTATGAGACTCTTGTTTTGAATGAAGATCATCTATGTGTCCATCCAAAGAAAGCATCTCATGGGTAGATGGACGAGTATGTGCTATACGGATATGGTCATCTTGTATGGATAGGAGAGTGTCCATTATATCATTGTATTAGCTTGGAGATACAAATTCTTGATCTCGGATGATTTTGGAATTGCTTTTGACATGCTTTGGATCAAGTTCTTGACATGGGTCAATTTCAAAGAATGGATTGCTTTCTTGGATATCTTCATTAGGCATAGGAAGTTTCTCAAATTTCATGAGGTCAAAGGATGTCCATATATTTTGGAAAGGATCATTGCTAGACATTGGTGAAAGATATTGATCATGCTTTGGAATACATTCTTGAGATATGTCCTCTAACTCATTAGCTGATGTAGAGACATTGTCAACACGATCATTGGTGGAAGGATTTTGGATTATGTCAATAGAATCAAATATCGTCAACACTCCTTGAAATAGATCTTTCTAGGAGGGGTCTTGATCATAACTAAAAAATGGCTCTTGATGAATGTTGATTTGATCACTAGATGGGGTAGACATATCTTCAGAGTGCTCATTGATGGATTGATTTTGATCATTGTCTTCAACAATTATGGTGGAGAAATTGTCAACATTTTCAACCATATGATCAAATGATGTTCACATTTTTTGAAGAGGTGTGATGAGCCCTTGACATGAGGATGATGGGATACTTTGATCTCGACTTGGAAAAGAATCATTAGATGAAGGAGATGGAGTATCTTGATCATTAGATGGAAGGGAATCTTTGGATAGGATGGAAGAATTTTCATGCTCCTAGGATGTGATGGAGTCATGAGAGGGTATTGATTAATAAGATGGGGTGGATGGAGGACTTGTAAGAATATTTTATTCTTGAGATGGAAGAGGATTATTATGGGTGAATAATGAAAGGAGGGGATCATCATATGATTCTTGAGAAATGGGATCTTGATTAAATATTGGCAGGGTTTGTAGAATTTTGGTATCATGGGATGAAGTGGAGAGAATTTTTTGATCAAGATGTGTAGATTGAAATGAATCATTGGATGTAGAAAATATGATAGAAGAAGGTGATTGAATGAGATCATTGACTTGTGTGAAAGAATCATGAGGTTCATTTTGAAATAAGGGGGATGAAGATAAATGCATGGCATGACAGGATTGGTCAATGTTATTTCATGGCTTAGATTTGGGCTTCCCCTTTAACCTTTGCAAAAATTCAGAAACATTGAATTTGGTTGATGTTGTTTTTGGAGGAGAAAAGGTTACGTTCATATTTCTGTCAAAGGAATTTTTAGTTGTGCCCCCTTTTATTTCCTTGATTTTCCTTTGGAGTTCTCTTAATTGTTGGGTAAGAGTACTAAAATCATTTAAGGGAGTTTCCTTCTTTTTAGGATTCTCTTTAATTTTCTCCATATTATAGTCAGAGGGCAATTTGGCACCTTGTTTTGCCAATGAAAGAAAGTATCCATCTTTATTTTGCTCTAAGATCTTTTCCATAGCTAAGAGAAGTTGTGGATCTTGTTCAGCTTCTAGAAGCATTTCTTCTATTATCTCTTGATTTGAACGATTTCCATAAAGCCTATGAACAAGATTTTCTTCCCTATCATCCATGTTTTAAAGTTTTTAGATGATCTTAATTTGATTTAAATGTGAAAAACACAACATAAAGAAGCAAACAATTGTTTTGTTAATCCTAGAATCTAAACAAAGAGTGTATGTTCTTTGAGATTTCCATAGGTTTTGAACAAGATAAGCATATCAATCAGACTCACTCTTAATTTTTCAAATAGGTCATCATAGTAATCACAGCCCACAGCTTAAAATCACATCGACTCACACAACCATGTCACCCCCTAGAGGGCGCCTATGTTTTTGTCTTTTCCAGGTGCATACTCAAAGTCACGGAAGTGGATACCGAATCCCTTGAGCAAACAATTCATGGAAATTATATGGTGAGTGTCTTGGGGGCAGATTCTTCGCTCCCTTTGCACTATGATTACGATGATGTTTGGTTACTAACATGGCTGACTACTACACTATGGTTCTTAGTAAGTATTTCCATTCAGTGTGGCAATAGATATACTCCCTCGAGAGACCTCCCAACCTTTAGAACAAAGGCTTTGGGGATGGTTATCTTGCCTACTACTGTCAAGTTGGATTTTCATCAACAACTTGCTTTTGATTAAAGTGAGTTGGAAACCTTGGCTTTAGGTGTTCCCACTTAGGTCGTTCCTCTTGAGTGAGTACTTTTTCCCACAAGAGCAGGCCTTCTAAAGGATGTAATCAAGCATTAAATTGCAAAAAATAAAAGGTAAGTTTGGCGTTATGATCACCCAATTAAGGGGAGAGCATAAACCTATTACCCACAATCACAACAAACAATAATGGTTCAATTTTAAATCCCAAATTGACAATTCTCTACACTAAGTGAAGATGTTGCTTCACTAAAAACATGGGATTCATTTTAACCCAAAAGAAATTTATGTTTGGTGACTATGCTAGGATTGGTTAATTCAGATTTAAATGTCTATCATAGGGTCGGTTCATTTTATTCCCCATACATCAATAAAACCTCTGGCCGCGGTCACGTCAGATCCAGACAACAATTTAAGAATGAGATTATAATTGCTCCCAAAGTGTTTAAAAAGACTTGTTACAATCATGTGATAATGTTTTTTCTTTCATTTTCATGCTACATGGTGCTTTAAAGTCTGCAATAAAAGCTCTAAATGTTAGATGGAATCAAGAAACAAGAAGATATGAGGGTTAGATAAACAATTAAGCATAACAACCCCAAAATTTAGACCAAGTTTCATTGTGGTTCGACATTAAGTGAGAATTTAAAAATTTTAACTCTATCAAAGTTGATAACACCTGCACCATTAGATAGCTTATGAAATTCTACCCCATTTAAAAAAAGAAAGCTCCAAAAAAGACCAAAATATGACCAAGATATGGCCATTTTAAGATTGACTAAAAAAATAAAAATCAGAAACTGTATGCGCTAAAACAGTCCATGGATGCGCCAAAAGATGCCATGTATGAGCTAAAACAGAGCCTGGATGCACCAAAAAAAACCCTGAATGCGTCGAAACAGTCTGTGAATGTGCTGAAACAGTGCCTAGATGTGCCGAAACAGTCCTTGAATATGCAAAAACAGTCTCTGGATGCGCTGAAATAGTCTGTGGATGCGCCGAAATAGTTTGCAGATGCATCGAAACAGTTTGTGGATGCGCTAAACCGAGGATCGTTTGTGCCGAAGCGAATTTTCTAGTCCGTCACTTGCAAAACATTAGATTTTTTGCAAGAAAAAGATTTATACGTGGGTTCGAGCCCCACGGTGGGTGCCAAAAATGTGTGTTAGAGAATGTGGACTAATTAAATAACAAATTAACACACCAAGGAGACATTATATTAAAAAAAATCTAATCTAGAAATCATAAATGCAAACTCTAAAACAATAGCTTCTTCAAATTCGTCACATTGTCCTCTATCTCTCAGGAATTTGATTAAAGATGCTGGCTCTCAGTTGTGCAAACAACAACTTTGTTGAAATGATCACTTAAGAGAATGAGATTTAATGAAAGTGCATATGCATGACTAAAAGATTAAGCTATGAAATTGAAATGCAAAAATCGGATTATGCTAATATGTTGGTTTGAATGTGACTATAGTGATTATGCATGAATTCTAGATTTGGGGGTCCTTTTCAACTCATAAGAGGGCTGTATTTATAGATTTTCGAAGGCAAGAATTCCATTGGCCAAGATCAACGGTTGAGTTCAAACCTGTTAAAATGAACGGTGAGAGATCGAGAATTCAAAAAGAAGATGGAATTCTAAGAAGCAGATGGAAAATGAAGAGACAAAATAGAAGATGTCTCCATAATTAAAAATAGGTAATATTTAATTATGTGTGGAAATGAAAAGCTTTTTAATTAAATATTTGAAAATATTTAATTATTGAGAAGAGAAAAATCTTTTTAATTAAATATTTGCAAATATGTAATTATTGAGAAGAGTGAAGAATTTCAGAAAGTGTTTTAATTAAATATTGAAAATATTTAATTAAATGTGAAATGAAGAATATCATTTAAATTTAGAATTTAAACTTGTGATAATTAATATAAATAAATTGTGAAATCTATTTATTTAATTAAGAGGAAGATAACATTAATTAAATAAACTTATTTATTTAATTAAATTAGAAGAATTGGAAAAATGAACAATATAAATAAATAATTAAATTTATTTATATGTAGATGACTTAAGAATATTAATTAAATAATTCATATTTAATTAATTAACAGGTTTGGTTAACCGTGACCATTTTTAGATGTGTACAGTATGGAAGCGAGATTTCGATCACCAGAGGAGAAAGCTTGAGCAGATTCTGGAACGGGTAATTCTAGATATCGAATGGGCCAAGGAAACTAGGGAGGAGTGCGCTTGATACCTCAAGCTAATGACTAGGTACGAGCTACCCGCTATCGAGATTAATCCTAAAAGCCTAAAGCCCCACTTCTTAAACATCATGGAAGATGGGATGTTAGTTGAGGTTACGACGGACTTCATGAGTTTTGCTGCCCAAGCCTTCGCACAGTCATAAATTTTAAGAGATAGTGCTGCCAAATATGATGATGACTGGAAGAAACTCGTCAACAACTCCCAGGAATGGAGCTATCAGATTTTGCGGTTCGACATCATAGAGTTGGACAAGTTCCAACCTTTGATCTTGAGCTTTATGGAGTATGCAACGTTAAAGAAGCATGAAGGCAATCCAGTCATCGATGAAGAATTCCTTAGAGAATAGCTACAACAAAGGGAAAACAACTACACGATGAAACTACTATAGTGTTGTCACTAGATGATGAAATAGGGAAAAGACAAGAAATATCTTATAAATGAAATGTATTTGGGGGTAGGTGAAACCCTAGTGTAAAGTGAATCTTTGCCACACAATAGGATCAAATCTTGGCCACTCATTTTGATTTTTGAAAACTATAAATAGGGCTCTCCTCCTCTCATTTTAAAAGAGTTGAGTTGTTATAAAGGCATGCTATAAAAATTATAATAGAAAATACAGTCATATCCTAGCATATTTCTGGGTTTCTCTACATGTTTCATGATTCTTCTCCCTTTAGTTAAAACTTTGCTTTAAGTTACTTTGCTGTTCTAGTTTCCTTTAGTTAGCTATAGTAGTTTTAGTATGTTGTATTTGGTTTTAAAGATTCATGTTGTTTGTATGCTTTCCTTGTCCATAGTTTTGGTCATTTGCTGCTAGTAAATGACTGTGTAAAGTTAGCCTGGACTATAATTTTATAGCTGCTCATTAAACTTTGTCTTTGTTCACATTTACATGGTGAATGAATGATTAATATATGCAGTCCTTAGAATATAGCATAGATTTCATGCAATTGTGAGAATTCAGATTAAGTGAAACTCTGTTTAAGGAAACTGTCCACAATAGGAGCCTCCATGATCATTGTTCATCAATAGTTGCAGGTCCAGGAACCATCCTTCTCCTTCTCCTTTGCCCTTTTTTCCTTTTTTAGAAACCATTCATGCTAAGGTTCATTGCACATTGTAAAGCCAAATATGACAAAACAATGGAGTTCAAGACTATTGTTCGAGCCTACAATGAAATGCAGTAATTTCATATCTAAAGAACTCCACTCATTGACCCAATTCTCCTATATCTTTAAACGACATAAGATCGCCTTGTGATTCCAGCAAAATCACATTAAACAACTGATATATTCCAAGAATCATCATGACCTGACATCCAAGAGACATTGGGATAGTGTTCGGCAATTTGATTGTGGAAAATTGTCTTTCAAGAGAGATAATGCGCCTACGTATTACCTGTGTTGTGAAGTGCATAAAAAAACCATCAACAGAACTGGTGCTAGAAGGAGGGCAATAGGGTAAAGCTGGATCGAATTGGGTCATTCTCCCCTAAGAGATTCCACTGAGTCTTGAGGTCTACACCAAACAAGGGAGAGTTTCAAGAATTATAGTCCCTTGTCTGAGCTAAAAGAGCTAAAAGTGGGGATTTGTCCATCACCGATTCACCAGAGCAGTTCGCTACTTTTCCACCTCCATCTCTTTCATCTTCATTGGCAACACCACCTTCTACTCATCTAATCCATACAACATCCTAGGTTACCTCTCCATCTAGGCTGAACGCTGCCATTAACAAAACACAGTCACTAGCCTTATTGCTGCCTCATCAGTTGTTGTCGTCCCGTCACAGTTACAGACCAATCTGGCATAGCCACCTCCACCATCCTTCCCAATGGTGTGGCTAGGTAATAACCTATCTCCTCTCGCCTTTAAACTTTACTATGATATGCAAAAGAACCCTGAGAATTTCTACACGAAGTTCAACTCCCGGGACCCATAGAGGACAGCCGAGGAGCATATCAAGATTTTCAAAATTGCCCTGAAGACTATTCAGATCATATACGAAGATGTGGCCTATAGGATCTTTCCCTACTCCTTAGGGGAGGAGACATTCTACTGGTACGTCAATTTACCAGCCAAAACTATCAATACATGGGATCTTCTGAAGAATGCATTTCTACAGAAGTTCAAGACCTCAGTCAGCCCTACAGATTCATATCGACACTTGATGTCAGTTCAAAGGGAAATCAATGAACCAATCAACTCGTTCAATGACCGCTTCCATAGAGCATACACTTGGCTGCAGGCCCCGTACATTTTCAATGATGTTGCCATCCTGCCTGTTTACTATGCAGCCTTGGACAATCTCACTTCAACCCTGGTGAAAAGAATGAGACCACCACCAACTAGGTTGGTCGATGCATATGCTGAAGCTTTTATCACCAATATGGATTTGGGACAAAATATATCTGGTCCATTTCCTTCTCTTGGGCAAACCGCGCATCCGACGTAGATTAAGGGACTCATGCAAGCCTTGCAGCATCAGACGCCCTTGCTGAATCGAGTGCCACAACTACCTCTGGTTCTGTATCCTGGGCAGTCGATGAACCAGACATATCCAGTACCTCACTACTTACTACCCCAGCAGCAACAGTCGCATTCACAACAACCCCAGATGCCCACATACCTTCAAGCGATGAAATTTCCACCTACGCATCAGAATCAATTGGTGGCACAACCCATGTTCCTTCAGAACGCCGCACCGCAACCAAACAACATGGAAAATAATAGAATCGATGAGCTCACAGAAATGATCAAGAAGATGTCAACCAAAATGACACACTTAAGGAATTAGAACAACTAGCTGTAGACGTCACAAAAGAGCATCCGGGCCAACCTTAATAGGGATAACCAAGATTAGCATGAAAATTAGGACAATCGGGATGCTAGCACGTCATCGAGATAAAATTATGATAGAAATCAGAACTTGGGTCAGAACTTCAACAGAAGGCCCTTCCAAAGGCAAAATTGGACATGGAATACACGCCCTAACAATGGTGGTGTTCCCTCACCTCTTGATCAGCCCAACAACAATAACAATGAAAACCTTGCAAGCAAAGTGTACTTGGCAGAGGCTGCTCTACTTGGTTGGTGCCGCATTCACAAAATGAGCCACCATTCTGAATTGGATTGTCCAGAATTCCAAACTGCTACTAAGATTTTCCAGGTAGAAGTTCAGAATGTAGTCGATAATTCGGTAAACAGGGACATTGTCCCGTTCGATCCGTATGATTCCTCGGTATTGGTGCTAAACCAGACTCCCTTCCCAAGGGTGGAATGCAACACACTCGAACTAGAGAATGCTGATTCGAACAACAACGATAAAGTGGAAGAGGTAAGTTCGGAAAGTCCTTTAGCTCAGATTTTCGATTCAGTAGATAATGGTCCTAAGGATGACAAAGAAGAGCCTAGGGAAGATGAAGTCCAAATGTTTCACGAATGGACTACCCCTTACAACCTAAGAGATAGGAAAGCTGGCGGTCATGCTAGAGGTCCTTTTACAACCTCCACTCCGTTGAACAATTTTAGCACTCCTCCAGATCTGAATGCAAATAATAACCCAGGTTTTCCCCATATGCCCACACATTACCTCAACAAAAATAAATAGCAAAGCAACAGCCAAAGCCGAGCCACCACCTCCTCCCAAAATGTGTCCTGTGATCAAGAAATTGAGCAGATGGGGGAGTATATTGCTAAAGAATTTAAAAGGGTAAAGCTGAGCGTGTCAGAATTTGAGCTTTGAAAGGTACCTGCCATCAGGAATGCCTTTTTCAAAATGATAAATGGGACTCCACCGCAGGGGTCAACTCAGGAAGCTCCAATAAAGCATGTTTCTTTTGGTGATCAGCAAAATGAGCTGGTTGTTAGGCAAATATTTAACAACATGGCTGACCTGCCAGCAGGTCAACAACCAAGCAAGTAGCCCGATAGGATGGCGAATCAACCACCAACCCAAAGCAAGGGCAATGAGAAAGATAAAGGCCGAGTCGTGACCATGGACGTTTCCGAAGGGTTGTTTCAAGGGAAATTCGAAACTCCTCCCTTTCTGACCACCATCCGTGTGTTCGGGAAGAACCTCCACAACTGCTTACTTGATTCAGGAGCCTTGACCAATGTTATGCCTCTAAGCGTATGTAAAGCACTCGGAATAACTCCAACTACCTTTCGGCGAAAAGTCACACAACTCGACAAAACGGAAATCAACATAGTGGGGGAAATGAATAGAATACCTATGCAAGTCATGGCTGATCCCTGGATCCAACAAACCATTGACATATAGGTGGCCGATATCCTGGATATGTAGAGTATAATCCTAGGAAGGGATTTCATGAGGGAATTGAACGGTTACGTTGTGATTGATTACTCGCATATGTGGCTACCATGGAAAGAAATGCCGAATCAGATTAGGATCGATCAGGAGCCATGAATGAGGTTCATGATCACTAAGTACAACAACACAAATGAGGTGTTCTATGCTGAAACAAGTCTAGGAAATTATTCTCCAATGGCGTATCGAAATGAACAAGAATACCTTGAAGACCAAGGGATGAGCGAGGTTTTCCTCGTACTATGTGTTGATGGTGTTTTCTAGACAACAACAACTCAAATAGAATATGATATCCTATCTCTCTTGAAAGGTAAATCTCTATGGGAAAAGAGATAACCCCAAGGTCTCTAATGTCAGGTCTTGACAATGCAATAAAAACAACTCAGTGATAAATGTGAAAATGCTGGTAATCACAATGGGACCTTACTATGAGCAAACAATGGACTTCGAATTTGTCAGATCTAACAATGAATTAATACTTGAAATCTCAATGTGAACCCTGAAAATAAAGAAATAGAAAAAGATAAGAGTTTCAGAGATAATTCTAAGACTACTTCTAAACCTAAGATTGAAAATGCCAAAGGACAAAATGTTCAAAATGGACCGATCTCTCATAAACGACTTTCTGTTTAACCCAGATGAATCTGTAATTTCATAGAAATAGTGCAATATTCTAAGGTATTTAAATATTTTAAAATTACAAACATTGATTCAATCAATCCTATTGCAATTGAGATGAACAAACCCTCATAATTGAACTAAGCACAATTGTAAGTCCAGGCTAACTTTGCAAAGTAGTTAACAATCAACTAACTGCAAAAAGTATGGACTAGAGATTGCTGCAAACACTCTAAACATGAAACCCTAAGCATTACCAAACAATTTAACTATAAATCAACAAGCAATTTGAAAGATAGAATAACAAGAACCACGCCAGATGAAATTCCACAAGATAGATACCAAACACAATATCTCTCTTATATTAATTATCCAAAATAGCAATAATTCTAATTTTCTGTTACAACACTTGCTTGCGAATAAACCCTAATTCACTCTAATACCAAGTCTCTACTCTAGCACTTATCCAAAATAGCTATCCTTCTATCTATGTCTATATTCTTGAATGAGGCAACATGCCTATTTTATAGAGAACCCCTAAGATAGGTCGCCCCAAATTAAGAATTTTACAATAAAAAGCATGACCTATAAGAGGTCGGCCTCAAAGATATTCGAACAATATGAAATGTGCCATTGGCACCAATTTCATCCAAAATGGCCAAGATACCAAAAGGTCGGCCCAATACATGTGAATAATGGGAAGCACAAATCTCAATGTAACCTTATATAGGTACTCTCCATCTTTGTCTTTAGCTCGATCTTCTTCACCATGTACGGCCAACAAGACCCTATCCAACTTAGCAACAGGTGGCACAGGCAAAACCCTAATCCTTCTCTCAAGAGACTTGATGTCATCTCTTGCCTGCCTAACTGCACCATCCCAATCGGTCTTATTAATCAAATACCTATCCATAACCACAATATAAGTTGCAACATCATCCAACTGATGTCCAGTAATTGGCCCTTCACTAATTGGAGAATACACATCTCTCCACCATTTTCTAAGTTGCTCCAGTTTAAGATGTTTCAAAGCAAACTTCTTTCTTCCAGTCATGACCTCAAAGAATGAAACACACTTATCATGGATACCGGTCAAGGTGTCCTCAATTTTCCTATTTATGGATCTTCTTTAAGGCCTTCTGCCTCATTTGCAGGATTTCAAACCATTCTTAAGGTTCGGAAACCTTTGGAAAAGGAAGAATCCCACACTTTACCAGTTTATCTTCAGTGAATCCCATAATTGTTGTGGTTTTATGTAGTAGGAGATTAGTATCCTCCTTATCTTGTGCCAATATAGCCTTTGACCAATCAACTAATCTCAAAGCATCTCCTCCATTTGACAAAATTCTCTTAATAACATCATCTCCTTTGGTCTGGACACCCTGCAGCCAAGCAACTGTAGCATGTGTGGTGCCTTTCATCTTCTCAAGTTCGGAGATTGTCTCTTGGGGTAAGAAACTAGTAGCAGACGAGGAGGAGCCAACAACATGCAAAGGTTTCATCAATTCTTGCAAGTATTTCTTTAGTTTCTCATTCTCCTTTTCTAGTTCATGTCTAGTTTGCACTGCCTTCTTTAATTTGCCCACAATCACAACACTAGAGCCCTCATACTCCTCAATATCTTGCTCCACTGAAGCATGCCCCAAGTCAACTATTTGCACATGATAATCCTGGGTAGTCACATTATTTCTATCTCTATTTGGGGCAGGGGTTAGCAATATGGGCCACTCTATTACCTGACCCATCTCTCTCAATCCTAGACACAATCCTGGATTTCTTCTTAGTTTTTTCCTTTTCTACATTAGCCATAGGGGCATCCCAATCAAGAGGAGCATCCTCCACTATTAGCATTTTGTTCTTCAACCCTTTTTCCAACCAGTTCAAAATAGAAGACCCAACAGGCACTGTATTTTGCTTATCTTGCTCCCATTCCTGCTGATCACTAGTTTCCTCCTTTTCAACACTTGGCACATTGGGAATGTCCATGACTAGATTCTCTTTCTCTTGTTCCTATTCTTCTACAACAACCTGCACTGGTGAAGGGGCCCTATTTGGTATTTCTTCCTCCTTTTGAGGAGACTGGTTCAATTGCTCCTTCTTAGGAAAATCTACATGTGACACCAAGGGAGATTGAATCACCCTGCAAATTTCTACCTCTGCATTGAAGAGGTCTCCTTCTTGAAACTCTTCCTGGCCCAAATCCTTAGAATTTTCATCCTTCTTTGGTTCCTCTTGTGTGCTATTAACATCCTGAGGAATGGAGACACTCACCTGTTCAACAACAGGAACACTTACTGAAACATTCTCCTTTGCTGTAGTATCCCTTGGGGAAGGAGTCCTTGACCTCCTCATGTATACTTGTGTCTTTTCCCCTGAGCTCTCCACCTCTACCACTAGTGGCTCAATTTATTTGTCAACTTTAGGAGCCTCCTCCACTTTATGTGACAGCTTCGTAGTCCTTCTCCTCTTTATCAATGGAGGAGTGCTTTCTACCTCCTCTTCTTCTTCCTTATTCTTTTCAACTTATTTCTTTGAGGCATGCTTCCTCTTCTTAGCAATAGGTTTCCTTTGTTTACTTACCTCTGTAGCCTTCTCAGCTTGAACATCCCTTACCTAGATTCTGAAAGGAGAATCCACTTTTTCTTTGCCCTTAGGATCTAGTTCAAGTGACCCCTTGGAAGCAGAGTGAGACTCTAAATGTCCCATTACATCATAGGTGAATGATACACCTTCAACTTCCAACTCTAGCATCTTGTGCTTCAACCACATCTTGGTGTATTTGATTACCAGGGTCATGATCTGATCCAAATCATTCTTTTCTTCCTCTAACCAGTCGACTTCTCCCACTGGTTTATCCTTCACTACCTCATAGACATGACCTTGGATCACATTTCCATCCTATTTTACCTGGTCAGGGATGGCATTCACATTGTATAACCTTACCAAATCCACCTATAACCTAGAGAACTTCTTCTTCCTTACCTCAAACTCATCAGCAAGGTTGACCCAATAATCCTCAATATGAGCCTTATGGCTGTATTCCCTACTGGCTTTCTTTTGAGCTTCGCTAGTGATGTCAAAACTTTCTCTCTTGGAATGGAGAGAGAGACCAAAAGTACTCATCTCCTCCTTGGAAACATGAGCAGAATAAATAGAAGGGCATACCTCACCCATTCCTATCTTCAAGTGAAAGTCATTCCCAAAACCTATCTTGTGCATTTCTCCCTTTACAACATTGTCGAAGTCACAAATCTATCTAATGACTTCCAACAATACAATATGATCAAAAGGGTATCTAGGGAGTCTATAGGGAGCCCTCTGAAAACCATCAATTCTGATGTATGAGAAAGTTGGGAATTGGATAAACCATGCCCCATGTCTCCTTATTAATTCCTTTTCCTTGTTAGAAATCCTCATATGCTCTGCACCCTGGAGAAACCTTGTGATGTACATTGTGAAAGAATCATTAGATCTCCTGTAACTTCCTCCAGTTAGGTGCAATTGTGGATATACTTCATATATGGCATCCTGTCCAAAGATACCTCTAGTGCTTAACCCCTTGTATGGGTGAAGTTTGGCCAATGAATACACTAGGTAAGAGGTCATGGTAAAAGTCTTGGTTTGCAAGACATTGCATAATTGCTCATGAATCACTGCACTAATGGCACCTGCCCAATGATAGTTAATTCCCTACTCCATTCTAGCAATAACGTTGAACATCCAAGTCTCAAACACACCCGCACTCTTCAAACCCACCAACCTGCTAAGAAGAGTGATGGAATTGTAATACTCTCTCTTGAACTTAAGCCCAAATAGTTGCTTAGGAAACTTGGAGAAATGAGACTTAGGCTTCTCTAGCCAAGAGTTAATCACCTGCTAAGACTTAACTATATTTTCCTCATAATACTTCCTAGCACCATCTAGGTCAAAACCCGCCGCATGAAACCTATTAGACATATCAAAGGTTGAGGCAATGGCCACAGGACAGAAGCCAACCAAAATCCTTCCCTGGGGACCAATTATCCTTTGTGTCCCCCTATCATAATTTCTAGCACATTCAAGTACTAATTCATAACATTGTACTGAGGAAGGGAAACCTGCAACATGAGCTAGCCCGGAGTCCACAATCCTCTTAGCCAACATAGGAGGGCTCGGTGCTGACATCTCAACCTTAAATTATTCATAGTCCCACATACCTACATTAGTATCCGTGATTCCTGACCAAATTGAGGTCAGCTTACTCTCAAGAATTCTGCTCTTTATATCCAAGTTGACCTTCTATGCATCTGTCACAATAGAAAAATCTGCACCTGGATCTGATGCCTTCCCTTTGCCTTGCCCAACAACATCCTATCCCAATCCTTCCTGCACACACATAAAGATAACCACAATTAGATCCAAAAGAAACAAGAAGTGCAGGAAAATAATATTTTAAAATTCGGGATTTAGCCCCCCTCGCGGATTCCACACTGGAGAGGATTTTTGGGAAAATCCAGACCAAGCGGATTCCAACGAACCCAACATACAAAATCCCATAACATCATTTAAATCCATTAATTAACGAAGGAATAACATTAGAAACACTTAGCATAAGCTCATTTCATCAATCAAAGACATCCTCAATAGATAAATCCTTCATAACAACTAAATTCAACATTTTCTCAGAAAAACCCGGAAGAATCCGTCAAAGAAGGATTTTGGAAAAAATAGGAACAGTTATAGCTAACCCGGGAAAAATGAGGAGACACAGATGACTCGGGAAAATTTAGATGGAACGGATTTTGGCAAAAACCAAATATAACACTACCAAAGCTCGAAATCGGTAAAATGACCAAACTGCGGACATCGAGAAAATTCGGGCCAAGTGGATTTTTGCGAGGCAAACAAAATCTGGGAAAAAGGTGATGAAAGAGGAAGAACAAGAAAAGCCGGGAAAATCTAGAGGAAGCGGAATTCTGCGAGGACCTCGAAAACCCGAACTAGTCCACATCTTGCCTAATTTCACTAAAATGACTCAAATAACTCCAGATTTAAGGCCCGCATTTTGACGACTTAAGCTAGACCTCCAAAGGATCAAATACAAATCTAGAACACTCCTCATAGAAATTTAAGGAGGATTGGCCATGCCCTAGGTTAAGAACCCTAAAATGTCTGCCATGACAACACATAGAACCAGGCATGACTTGCTTACATCCTAAAATGGAAAGTTTAAGACCAATGCAAGCAAACACACAAGAAGGAACAATAATAGACCAAGCATAAACATTCAACCAATCAAACCAACTAGTGCAATAATAAAAACTCCCAAAATGCCCAATGATGACGTGAAACTAGGAAACCAGGAAACCACAAAGGAATCCAAAGTAAACGAAGCAAAGCAATTCGAAATCAACAGAGAAAAGGGCATCCAACATACCATGGGAGTGAAAAGACTAGAACTGGTGATGCCAACAAATGACTGTCAAACACGAGCAGGATACAATCCACGCACAAGAAATTCCAATTCAATAGTCAAAATCCAGAATCTAGAAAAACACCAAAGCTTCAAAACTCAAGCTCAAATGATAGAAAATACACAAACTCAAATGATCAATTACTTCCAAAAATCCAATATATCAAAGCCCCAAAACCTCTGCACAAATGCCATTAATGCGATCAACAAGATAGCCATGACCACAAAAACCCGGGGATTCGACAAGGTGATGGACTTCAGAGAAATCCGGACTAGATGGATTTTCTCGAATCCGGGCCAAAAGTGAACATTTCTGGACTCCAAAAGAAACCCGGAAGAATTCGGACTAGGTGGATTTTCTTGAAAACAGTAAAATCTCTGAAAAGCATTCAAAACTTAAGATTTTCAATAAAATTCATAAGTGTGCCACTTCAATTGGAAAAATTTACATCAAAGAACGGGTCAAAAGCAAGAAAAACCCCCAGAAAAGAAGGGTCAAGACACCAAAAAGTGAAAAAAGAGGGTTCCCACTTTCAGTGGGGCATGTGTGCAAAAACTGCACAACACTATGCAACCCACTTGCTAATTTGACCAACATATCTCAGAGCACTGAAATGCTGGTAGAATTCGATGATGAACAACTAGGAGAGAATGAAGAATGGGGGTTACTCGACGGTTTCTAGGATTTCATGGACAAATTCATTCAAGACCAGCTTAGCCTGGGGAATTGAATGAACTTCCAGGAGTTGTTGCTCCCTGCAAAGTAAATTACACGATGGTTATCTTCGGTGTTTATATTGATATTGATAGATTTTTCCACTAACATTGGTGAATTTTCCTTAGCAACCAGGAGAATGTTCAAATATCCATCCTTAGGTGCCTCAGAGAGGTTTTCACCCTTGGATGTGTCCTTTATTTTCACTATTTCTTCATCCAAAGGCGCCTTTTAGTTTTCACCTAGGGACTTGTCATTTTCATTGTTTTCCTTTTTTTCCTTTTTGTTTTCATTTTTTTGACTGGATGTGTGATCAGACTCCCCAAAATATTCCATGTTATCCAAGTCTATGGTAAAGTTGGATTTATGACTACCTCTAGTTATGCCTTCTCAAAGTCCCATGAACTCAGCTATCACTTTTTCATTCTCAAATATGTCTAAGATGGGTGTGCCTTGTTGATCCCAATTGATAAGTTGGGGATTTATGAGGGGCATGTCATCATTAGAGTTATCAAATTTGGTGGCTGACAAGGTGAGGATAGATTGGTTGACATGGTCACAAAATTTTTGAACTAACTCTTTTTTTTTTCCTAAGGGTAGGTAGACTCTGAGGTGGGACCACTATAAGGGCTAGGTCATCAAAAGATGGTTCGTCAGGTTCCCAAGAGGCAAGATCAAGGGTTTCCTAATAATAAAGCTTATGCCATTCTTCTTTTGACAAAGAATTTTTTGGGATGGGACTCAGTTGATTTTGGTGAGGTATTTAGCATTTGGTCTAGTTCCCCAAATAACTTATCTAGGTCCATTATGCTGGTGGAGGAAAGGGAATCCCATTCATATTTGTTTGAGTCAGGGGAGTCATAATAGAATGGGTCAAATGGTTCATGTTATATCTTGATGTCTTTAGAAGCACTTACTTCCTCTTGTGATGGTACCGTGGTACTAGGAATGCCAATCCTAATTAGTTGAAACCCTAGCCCTAATCCTTTTGGTTGTAGTGAGACAATGATTAGTTTAGTCCTTCCATTTTGATGTATCCCTAATACACTATGTCCATCATATCCTTTGCTTTGCATTATCATGAAGCCTTTTCCATATTGATCTTTAGATAATTGAATAGACGGTGGAGGGTTTTCATTGTATTCATTATACAACCAGGAGGTGACATCTTCTTGGTCAATAGATTCTTTAATTAACTCTCCCCATTTTGTGAATGTAATCATAGGAGGAACGTGTATCGTGAAAATTGACTATTTCCTATATGTTGTGGGTAAACCATATGACTTAGGAGGAACCAGCTGGTTGACATAATAGGATGATTTCATATGATATTCTCTGCAACCCTTATCTTGGATCTCAATCTTAGGAGTGGATGATGATGGTTGTGATGCAATGGACTTGGAAATAGTTGATGGATCAACATACATGGATAAGGTGGAGGATGAAGCATCTTGATTAACTAGCACCCGTTATGGTATTTCACGTAGGCTTGTGCAATATTGGAAAGGATCTGGATCACCATCGATTGTGGTCTTTGTGCCATCGTATGGGAATTTAAGGCATTGATGGTAACTCAAAGGTATGGCTTTCATAGCATGTATCCAAGGTCTATCTAGTAAAATATTATAGGGAAGGGTGAGATCCAAGACCTGGAAACTAGTGTCCATAACCACAGGGCCAATCTTGATAGGGAGAGTTACAACTCCTTTAGATGATCTTTCCTCATCATCATATGCCTTAATGACTATAGTCTTAGTGGTTTCCACGCATGCTTCTAAGAAACCTAATGCCTTAACGAATTTCAAGGTACAAATATTTAACCCTGCTCCTTCATCTACCAAGACTTGGCTAACTTTGGTTTCATGGACAATAGCTTCAAGGTGTAGTGGGTCATTATGGTTGGTCTTCTCAATTGCATAATCTTGTTGAGAGAAGATGGGATGATGAGAATTGGTTAAATATCCTACCATTTATTTGAAAAAATTGACATCCAAGTTGGTGGGGACATTTGTGCTTTGTAAGGCTTTATCTAGAATGGCTCGATGATCAGGTGATAGGGTCAATAGTTCCAAGATGGATATTTGTGTTGGGGTCTTCCCCAATTGGTCAAGTAAATTATACTTAGGCTTGGAAAACTATAGTTGTGGCTCTGATGAAGGACCTGGAAGGGTTATCTTAGTTCTACATGTATTGAAAACACATTCAGGATGCTTCTTTATGGTAATGGTATGGATATTTTCATTAGCTGCTCGGATGTGATTTCTGATCGTATCTTTTCCATATTCGTACTTGGTATTTGCATAATTAGCCAAGGCATTAGTATTAGTTCACAAATTGGGGGCCTTTCCTTTCCCATGATCATGTAATGGATCTATGAAGACCTTGTGATCACTATTTTTGATATATTTTTGCCCACTAACTTCTATGGTTCTGTCTTCAACAAAATCTTGTATGATGTTCTTCATTTGTCGGCATTGTCGTAATTTACATCCCTTTGTTTGATGGTACTCACAATAGGTGTTTTCATCCCACCATGAGGGTTTGAACTGTCCAGGATCATAACTTTTTGGTTCCAGAGGTTGTATGAGTTTATGTTTAATCAATTCTTTGTAAACTATCTTGATTGGTTCCCCCAAGGGGGTAAACTCACGTTTTGGAAATCTCCTTTGTGGTCGTTGTTGTTGTGAATTTTGGAAAAAGTTGGTAATTTGATGAAAATCATTAAGCATGCCATGAGAGGGGTTGTAACCTCTAAGTGTGCTAGCAGGTCCTACATGTATGGTCTTAGCATCAACAATACCGTTATTAGTTACATTTTTGTTTCTGGACCAAAATTTGTTTCTATCATTGGGAGCATTTTGGTGTTCAAAAACTAGATTCCTACCTAGTGTCTTAATTTCCCCTTTGTCAATGATGGATTTCTCAAGTATTATGCCTTTTTGCACTAAGTCCAAAAAAGAGGTACCACAATGTACTCTTAAGTCACTTCTCAGTTCTGGATGAAAATTTTCAAGGAATATTGTGATTTTTTTTTTCTGGTATCTCAACTAGATATCGACTAGCTAAACTTCTCCATCTCTGGAAGAAGATGGTGAAGTTTTCTCCATCTTTCTATGTGGTATGTGTTATTAATGAGATATGAGCCCTATGTTAAATTTGTAGAAAACTTAACTATCTATTGACACATGGAAACCTTCTTCAGATGTGGGTGATTTGAACGAAGAAGGAATATCCAAAGTGAGTTGCTTCTCTAAATGATAGTTTCTATTCTAAATGATTTTTTGAGGTAAAGAGTTAGAAGGATAAACTAGATTTAAAACTTATGACTTAATGTGATTTTTAGGACTTAATGATGAATTTGATTATCTACTCACAAAAACCTCTCAGAAAACAACATTAACTTCACAATCTCTCATGAGCACTCAATGCATAATTGATTTGCATGAAGATTCAGATTCAAACACAACATGCAACCTGTATCACATGAAATTTTTGCATCGAAATCTGCAATAATAGGACATAAAAGGATCTATAAACAAAATCACAATGGAAACATCATACTAAAATTGAAAAGGAGATAGAAATTGAGAAATAGGAATGTTGCTTTATTAAACTGAAGGAGTATCCAAAGTCTGAGTACAAATTTTTTCTTACAAAACTCTCTCTATGAACAAGAGGGTAAGAAACAATGATCTGAACTAAGAAAAACCCTAAGTTTTTCTCCTAAAAATAAAACTCTTCCAAATCCTAATCCGAGCTTAAGAAGAAAGCCTGGAAAAAAGCCTCTAAAAATACTCCATAATGTGTAAAACTCACACTTTTTGCATGTCCATCCCAAAAAGCACCTAAAAATAGGTCTAATCTACTTTAAAAGAAAAAAGAACACCCTATCTTTATCCCATGCAACCCAATTTCGCCCAAGGAAAAGTCAAACATCACTCCTTTCTTAGAACTGTTGAAAATAGAAAAAACAATAAAACAATTTATAAAATATTATTTTTGTATACACCTAAAATTGGTCTGGACAATCCGATTAATTAAATATAAATTATTTGATTAATTATCCTAAATTCCTCTACTGTTTGAATAAATAGAAATCTTTATTTATATAGTTCACGTTCACATTTACATTTAAATTCTTCCAATTCTTCTATTATCTCAGCTTAATTAAATAAACAAAATTAAATACTTTGTTTGATTTAATTATCATTTCCCTATTTTATTCTATCACATGAATCTTAAATTAATTAAATAAAGATCAAACACTTTATTGATTAATTACCATATTCTTCCTTTTTAATTTAATAAACAACTTCTATAGTTTGTTTTATTAAATTATTTATCCCTCTTTGGCTAGTTTAAATAAATTAAAATATTTAAATAAAGGCATAAGGAATATTCCTCTATATTTCCTCAAAATCAAATTAGATATCCTATGTCTAATTTATGTCAAAATATGTCAAAATTAATGCTTTGAAACTTCACGGGAAGTTTTGGAGACAAATTGGAGACAAATTGCAAATTTATCTCTCAATCCTCTTCCATCAATCCTTCCTCTTCTCTTGCCTTGTGTTTTCATGGGTAGAGACAATCCCTAAAATCTTCTCAATCTCCTCCATCTATCACCATTCAATCCTCCAGATTGAATCCAAGCCTCTCTTTGCCATCCTTGTGCATTTCTACAGCCAAAAAATCTATAAATAAAGCTTCATTCAACCAAGAAAAGGATCCAAATTATCTAACTTATGCACTCTTACTCTACAGGATTTCAAGCATTCAAGCCTCAAACATCCAAGCATCCAACATTCTAGTTTTCATATCATGGTTGCCTCCTGTAGCCTCATTTATCAATTTTCATGTCAATCCATGCTATATTAGTTTCTTTTATCATCTAGATTTTATCATATTAGCTTCATATCATTGCATCAACATTATTTCGTTCTTTAGATTGTCATTTTAACAATTATAGTGTTATTTAAATTTGAGAGCACAATAGCTTAATAAATATTTGAAGATAGGAGACAATGAGACGTTTTTAGTAGATTATTAGCTTGATCTTTGATACAATGTTTCATTAAGAAGTGTTTTATTCCTTTCTACTTATTCACACTTACAATTTTAATCTCTACTTTACAATGATTTGTAGTTTTAATTTTCTCAATTTAAACTATTTTTGCAATCAAGATTTTAAAAAATTCTTTGCAAAAATATTACAACTTTTATATCTCCTCAATTTGATTTTTCTTCTAAAAATCATAAAAATATAAGCAATTTGAACTTTAATTGATTTCTAGAAAATCAATTGAAAATAAACCTAAGGCCTAAATGAATATCTCCAAGGCATAATGATTGACATTAACATAAAATTCCTTAGGTATTTGGACTATGAAATAAACCAAAACCTATATTAAAGGCTTCAACATATGAAATCACATGAAAATATCCATAAGGTTCGACCTAGGGCATGAATGCATTACAAGATGATAAAAATTTGAAAGAATTTTAAAAGGTTAACTTAATGTGATGAGCCCACATTCAAATTAGGGAAAATGGAAACCCTAATGACAAAACTAGCCAAACCTAACTTTGAGTCATCATTTTGACCTTTTATGTTTTGAGAGAAAGCTCTGCTTGGGAAGATAGTGCTACCACCATGAGATAGGGTTTTGCATCTTGGAGCTCATCATTCGAGCCTATGTTGGTCGAGTCTTCACGAACAAACAAAGTAAGTTGGTTTCAACAGTATTTCTTGGATTTTCCCTCTCACTTTAAAGCAAAACTTGGCCTTGAAGGCCATGACCAAGCATATAATTTTCTATTTTTTTCTCTCTCTATCTCTTGATTGACATTGGAAGCTTTCTATTTGCATTTAGGATGAATGGAACTCAGAAATTTGACAACACGATGAATTTTAGTTTCCTATGGGAGAACAACTGAAAGTTTTTGTATCTTGTTTTCATTGTAGGCTGCCACAACTGCTCGACCATAGCATTATATTCCATGCATTTTTATTTTATTTTTCTCTCAAAATTCCATGGCTATGGCCATCACATGTTTGATAATGGATTTCCACAAAGAGAGATTTCATTCTATACATTCCTTGTTCTGATTTTCAGATATTTAAATAGAAAACTCAAATGGGTTTCTTTTTTACCTTGGTGAATATTGATGAGCCAAAAGCCTCTTCCAGGCCGCGACTATAGAATGCTTGATCTGGGTATCTTAATATTACTACATTTTCATTGTCTTGAAAAATAAAATGCTCTACTTCTAATGAAGAAAACCCAGATGGGTTTCAAGAATCTATGTAACTCCAATTACATTTTCCAGAAAGTATTGTAGTTCTAGCTAAAACCCCCTCATGTGGGTATTTGTATTTTGAGTGAAATCCATGCATTTTGTGATTTCTAACAAAACCCTCAAATGGGTAAACTTTAATAAAAAGAAAATTGCACTTTAAGTTGAAAACTCCATGTGGGTATTTGTAAAAATGGAACAAAACCTCTCTGACTTTTGGGCTCAACCCAAATAACACTCATTTCCTTCATTGATGAGAACACTTAGATTTAGGAATGAAATTGCAAGACTTCATGGCCATGGCCAATTATTACTATATCCACCATTTTTGAGAGCTTAAAAGCTCGAAACTATGCATTTTGACTATATTCAACATCTTTAGTTACATCTACATTTAAACTTGAAAACATGTCACTACTGTTGGGTCTCATAAACATAGGTTTGAACCACGAGAGGTTGCCAATCTCTCACAATGATTTTGGCCAACGTACAAGGCCAATTGATGCAATTGTACCTTTTACTTTTTAGGTTCTACTAGACCAAGGTGGGTGAATGATAGGGAGGTCGGAGGAATCAATCACTGATTCTTGCTCTAGGTCTTGCTTGCAAGACCTCCTTGGTGTCTTACTTCACCACCTTAACCTTTAGGACCTACTTCTTGTTTAGGTTCCCCTGGTTCTCCTGGCCAACCCCACTACCGTCACAACTCTACCTACCAAGTCAATCTTGGTGCAATGTTTCCAACTCTTCCTTAGCCCTGAATCCACCCTAAGGGCTATCATACTCCAAAACTAGAACTTAGCCTTGCAAGGGTGTGGAGGTGTTTCTAATAGGTTCTCTCCATCCCATTATGGCTTAGAAGGATCCACCTAACTCCATCTTCTCATCACTTCCACCAAACCCTCAATTAGGTTTTGAAAGGCTACTAGTCCTAGGAGCCCCAATTAGGTCTCCATCTCCGAGAAATCAGGCTTGTTCTTCTAGGTTTCCCAAAGAACATGCCAATATTTCTTTGAGATTCTTAGTTCATAGGCCCACCTCTCAATGATCTTTAGGGTCTTAGGTCTCCATTGTCTGTACAATACCCTAAACTGGAGATGATAAAAACCTAGGTTATTATAGGTCTTTTCCTGACCACACAATGGACTGTCAAGTCTCTCCCTCACCTGATGGATTGGTGGAATATCATAATTATTTCCATAGCTTGGTAAGCCTCACATCTTCCCTCTCCAATAGGAAAATTTCCTCGAATGAACACCCCTGCAATTTGTAGTGCTATGCACTTTGGTCTTTCCTAGCTGGGCATTTCTTGGCTCACCTAGGAGAAGACTCCCACAGTGATTCCATTACTACCAAAGAATCCTACTCCTACCATATTTACAGTCATGGAGTCTAGTCATGATTCCCAAAGGCCCGTACATTATGTACAGTGGGAATGTGATCTAAACCTCCATTCTTCATAGACTGCCTGTCTGAACAGCAACTGAAAGAAACAACTAACTACAAAATAATGCTTGAAATGAATAAACTAGCTATCTGCTGTTCCACACAATGCTTGAATAACACTCACACGACATTCTACACAACCTACAGTAACACCTTCAATCCATTAAAACTCTACTTCTAAGCAAAAAGCAGAAACTCTCACATTAACTCAGCTGTTTCACTTGAATTTCAAAATTTCAAATAATCCAAATGCTTCCAACCTTGATCTCAGGTCGAGGCACCCCCTATATAGGTCAAAAAAATCAGTTATGCCTCCCCTTGGTCATGTATTTCAGTTACAATGTGGCAAAGTTGCAAAATGCACCATTTTGCAACTTTTTCCAATTTCTAATAAACCTATGCCAATGAATTCCAAAACTCATTAAACCTTTCCATTCCTTATCCTAATGACCACTAATGATCAAGACATGTTCTTAAGCCTCTAACTCTATCTCAATGGTCAACATGACCTTCATGGTAACATACCAAAATAAAAAATCAAAACTAGATTGCCTAATTGCCTAGTGTTTCCTAGGTGCTCCTGTACCAGTGAACCTATGTGAATGATGCAGATTGAAATGTGTTTCCTGATTGAGCAATCTATCCACAATGGAAAATGGAAGTGAATAGATGAAAATTCACTACAACAACTACTACTCCTACTGCACAAAAGAAAGGATTTGAATAAGTTGTTTAATATGAAATTTTATCTCTGGGTTGAGGCAGATCAATACCTTCTATCCACATGGGCAACAGAGTCAAAAATCATGAATTATGTGTGTTTCCTTCTTTGGTTTAATTCTAGTTGTTAGGAACTTTGAAAATGAAATTCCAATTACTAGCATACAACTTCATTTATTTGTCTTACATAAATAGTGTTGGAATGTTTCTTAACCTGGTTCTTCTTTAACTACCCAAAATAAATCCTAAAATTGCAGTGACTTACTTGAAGGGATTTAATTCTGACTTACAAACACCAACAAATAAAAATCACACAAAATGGGAATACATTCTGATAAATCAGAGATATACTTGATATGTTGATTTAAATGATTAAAAGATCTCAAGTTGGAGACAACCAGATAAAGAATTTGAATTAACACAACACAACTGAACACCAGAAAGAAAATCACCAATTAAAAACATTTATCTCCATTGATTCTGTTTCAGGAAAGGCTCTGTACATTATTTGCATTCCCAGTCAGAAAAATTTGACTCCTACTCTAACCCACTCAAACTGAATTTGAAAATATTTATACAATACATATCTCAAGGGTTGTGACCCTTCATTTTCTATTACAACCATTTGATATTCCATTAACATAAATTAAAACATTTAATTGGATTTCCCTATCAGAAAATTAAATTTTTGAAACTATAGACGAGCTTTTAATTTTTCTTTTATATTGTAATCGCTCTTAATACTTTATTTCATATATACCTTACTTGCTCTTTATTTCCTTTCTTCGCAGCTCCCTTTTATCTTACTGCTCTAATGCGGTCAAATCCTCATCCTCTCGTGGTATGGCAGTGATTGAATTTGATTGGTCCCCCATTCCTTTTTACTGCTCAACCACAGACTTTGTCTTTTACCCCCACAGTGCGGCGGTGTCTGGCCTTGGCCGTTATCTACGCTATGACCTCCATACCATGGTCTTCCCTTCATCTATCAGCGGTATCGCGGTCTGACTATCACGGTCTATCCTTCCTCCACCGCTCTAGCGTTGTCTATGCTTTGTCTCCATGAGGTGTCGCGGTGTTGGTCTACCACTTCCTTTGCCATTTACCACACTACCACGGTCCTTGACTTGACTACCAGTGGTACCGCAATAGCCGCTCCACAAACTGCCAACTACTTCCCAACCTTTACCATGGTCACTGCGGTCTGCTCATAGACCAGTGGTCGTACCATGGTAATTGCCTTGTGAACTGCTAATCGCTTCTACTAACTACTCACCGCACCACCGCAGTCTGTGAGATGACTGCCAGTGGTAGCGCGATAAGCATCTCCTACTACGTTGTCTTCATCGTTGACTTACCGCCACCGTCTGCTAACCCTCTACTACAGCACTGCGGGTCCTGAGATAACCCTCTACGGTGTAGCGGTAAGGGTTACTTTGACTACCGCTCACCACCACCGCTATACCGCGGGCTAGTCTACAAGAAGCCATGGTAAAGTGGTAGGTGATATAAAAAGTGAATAATGAGAGTGGTGGTGATATGAATTGATCAGGATTTTAGGTGGGAAATGAGATGAAATTTTTTTTCATGAAAATATATGAAAATATTATGGAATCAAATGGGGAAAAATATGAAGGCTATATAGGCCAAAAATAAGGAACAGTACAAGGGTAAAAACTATTGTAGCATTGTAAAAAGGGGGTGAATGATATTTTATGAGAAAAATAGTGAAAACATTATGCTCAAAATGGAAAAATCATTTAGATTTTAATGGAATTTTTGGGTTCTAACAACTACTCTATGTTCTGAAAGAAAACTGCATTTTGTACCGAAATCATATAACTGTAACTTGTTTACTTTCAAATTGTAAATAATCTCATAATTTTTTCCATTCCTTTATTTTCAAATTTACACTCTCTTTCATTGTTCTTCCATTGAAGTAAAACCAAACAACATCTCTTTTTTTACCTTGTACCTCATGTAGCAACATGGATGTTCCTGTAGGTTTCTTTGATGCTTACTATCATTCATTTGGTATGCCTAAATGCTTCAGAAAAAATGCATTCTCAGCTCAAAACTTTCATGGTATAAAGCAAATTTTCCCTCCTATTCTTATGTGTTCACAACTTGTTTTTGATCATAACCATATTTGGCTCCTTTGTTATGTTTGCACACTGAATTTACTTTGATCACTTCTTTTTGCTTGTCCATAATATTGTCTTATGTATGCAAAATGGTCTTGAACACACCTAGAATTGTTCCTTTTGATACTCTATACTCAAATAGCTTAACAATTCCAATGTACCTATTCCTCGGTACTCCTCATGCATTCTAATTATTAAATGAAACTATTCTAAATAGCTTTCAATCCTTCAATTTTGCAGCTTGATTTCATTAATTTTATATGTATGCTTGTTAACTATTACCATTATGAGCATGAAACATATCACCATGGAATACCATGAATAAAGATAAACAAAACACATGGCAGAAAAGATGCAATCAATTTGACAGTATTTAAAAGATGCATTTCAGTTGATTCAATATCTAGATTGAGTTCATTGTCCACTTGTAATTTTTACTTCATTGTTGAAATTTGATTGTTATGAGAGAACAATGCCATTGATTAATCTGATAATTGAAATTTGTTTCACTCCTTCATGAATGACTCAGATGAGCATGATAATTGTATGTCCTTACTCAACCCACTTGTATGTTTAAGGGGCATCATGTCGAGCTCTACCCTTCTGGGAGCCCATTTTACTCCACATGATTTTATGTCTTCATGAGATGATCAACTACATAGATTTTCCTATTCTTGCACATGGAAACAAACAATGTTAGATAAAATAATATATTATTATGATGTTTCCTTATTTGCTTCTGTCCAACTCTTGTTCTCTCAACTACTTCAATGTATTATCAGCAACATTTTAGATTATTGTTGGTGATTCATATAGGGATGTTCATAATTGGAGCTATAACAACCCTTTACTTCTCTTATAGGTTGATCGGAGCTTGAGGAGGAAGGATGGTGCACCACTTCTGTATCGACCAACAACAAGAGGTAATGATGATTATTTTCATGCTTATGTGTCTTTATTTCTTACATCTCCAATAGTGTAGCATGCCTCTCATGATTCATTTTTATAGTTACTCCCACAACTTGTGTGGGGCACTTTAAATTTATTTTCTTGTTTTCCATTCTGAAAAGAAATGCATCTCAATGCAAACCTATACAATTCATTTCTAAATAAATGAAATACTGAAATGTAAAAATATTGTGAAATAAATGAAAGCAATGATTCTTTCTTAATCATTTATGTATTATTCTTTATACTTTATTTCATTTGCAAAGCACTGAGTAAAATCCATTGAAAACATTCACATAACTAGACTTTATAAATCTGATGCAAAGCATCAATCTAAGCAATGAAGAAACTAACTGAACCTTCACTTTAAAATGAAACAAATTAATCAACTCTACCAATTGAGATGTAGTGAAAATTGGAATTTTTTTGGCAATTTCTACTAAATGCTTGTCTGCTAAGCATTAGATCAATTGCTCTTAAAACTTCATTGGCCACGGAGTCAAATATGCGCCTTCATGAAACTCATAAATTCAAAAATTAATACTCCAAACAACAGAAAAAAAAAAACCAAAAAAAAACTGAAAGCAAACTAACATGCCCTGATGCCAACCAAAACATGCACAAAAACACTTAGGGAAAGAAAAACAACTAAAATGAAATGTGCGTAAAGAACTTATTTGCAACAAATACTCTACTATTTAGAAAACAATACTTATCTCAAAGGCAATGCTTGAGGTGGATTCCATTTAAAGACTAAATCACCAATTCTGAAATCTCATGGCTTTTCCCTTTTATCAAAAGAGCTCTTCATCTGAGCTTGATGTATTTCAAGCTGCCTTAAAGCTTCTTTCTTGGTTTCCTCGAGCTCTATCAATTGTGCAAATCTCACTTCTAGAGGTTGTTCATTCAACAATCCCAATTCTTTAACAAAACTCATAGTTGGTAATTCAATGGAAACAAGTAACTTAGCTTCTTTTCCATAAGCAAGTACATAGGGAGAACAACCAATGGATCTTTTAGGAGTCACCTTGTTAGCCCAAAGGGATAACTAAAGCTTCTCATGCCATGTCCGTTGATTGTCTTCAAATGTCTTCTTGATTATCCGGATCAGATTCTTGTTTGTAGATTCAACCTGCCCATTACCTTGTGGATAATAGTTAGAAGATGTGTTCAGAAAAATGTTATTCCTAACTAACCAGTCAGAAATCCTCAAACCAATAAAGGCTAAACCATTGTCAAAAATTATTGAATCTGGAGTACCAAATCTTGACACTAAGTCTTGATAGAAATTAAGTACACGAGTCTCATTTTATTCTTTCAAAGCAACAACTTCGGTCCACTTACTAAAATAGTTTGTTGCAGTAAGAATCCACTTATGACCCATGCTTGAAGGTTGGTTGATTGGTCCAATGAAGTCTGAACCCCACTTGGCAAATGGCTGCTCCACTTGAATGGGATGCAGAGGCAGGGCTGCAAACCTTTGTTCTTTATTAAACAAGGCACACTTTTCACATCTTTAAACCCAAGCAATAGCATCCTTAAATAGATCTAGCCAATAATAACCAACTCGCATGATTTTCAGGTTTGTGTTTCTTGTAGCAAAATGGCCTCCTAAAGGCCCATCATGAAACTCTCCTAACAACTTGTCAACTTGACCAGGCTCAATGCATCTTTATAAAACACCCTGAAAGTCTCTCCTATAAACAATACCATCAATAATTGCAAAAGGAATGGCTTGTAATATATAATACCTTCTTTTCGCTTTGTCTAAGCCTTCGGGGCACTCACCAATCTACAAATAGTGTATCATTTGTTGTACCTAGGTAGCAATAAGAACTGAAACAACAATTACATTATCATGGTTTATTACTGTATCAATGCTTTCAGCTTCTTTTAAGCTTCTGTCTGCTGTATTTTTTGCAATATGTTCACACAAACCCTTTCCTCTAACAAGCTTAGTTATCTTAATGTCAATATCAAACTCCATTACTTTGGTTATGCAACTAGCATGTTTATCATTGATATCACGGTTAAGTAAGAAGTCCTTAACAGTCGAATGGGCAACTAATAACTGAATTCTATTATTGGATAACATATGCCTAAAATTTTTGAGGCTTCTCACAACAACAAAAAAATGCTTCTCAACAAAAGAATACTTCACCTCATAATCATGTAGCACATGGCTGAAAAATGCTATAGGTTGCTCCAAGCCTTCATCATTTTGTTGGCACAACATAGCTGAAATAGTATCAACCCCTCCAAAAGCATAAAGAATAAAATCTTAGAAATCAACACACAATCTAATTTCCCCACTTTTCTTCCTAACTGGAACTAAGTTAGATACCCAAGACATATGCTTAATAGGAAAAATAATTTCACTCTCAACTAACTTATTCAATTCAGCCTTCATAAGGTGCTCTAACTTAGGATTAAGGGGTCTCTATTTTTGCCTTACAGGCTTTGCACTGGGCTCTAACTCAATAGTTTGCTGGGCTAATTCTGGATCAAAACCTTTTAAATCTTTGTACTCCCAGGAAAAAACATCACTAAATGCTTGAAATAACAGAATGAAAGCTTGTTGTTCCTCTTTATTACATACCTTTCCCAACTTGAGAAGCTTACCCTTAAATATTTCGATGGTTTCATAGTGTTCATCCTTGAAAGTCATGCTGCACTTATCCTTTTGTGCTTGGTCATCAAAATTTAAGATAATTCTAATGTGACCAACCCTTTTGGCAGCTTGTTTGTCCTTAACTGCACAATCTGGTTGTCATACTGCTACTGCCAGTTTTTCTGATTTCAATTTGTGAACTCAACTTCAGTAACTAAGAAGCTCACAATCACTTCATCGCTGTCAAAAACCTTTCAACTCACATTATTTTCAAGTACAAAAGGTATGACTATAATTTTCACATACTGACATGCCTCTACCTTGTGAATTTCATTTGGAATATCGAATTGGGTTTCTATGGCAACGAGCCTATCTACATGTTTAATTTCATTTCTAGGAACTGAAAGAATATTAAAAGCATCAAAATTTTCTATCAAATCCCATACTTGATGTTTATACTTTTTAAGTGAATCATTCTTTACAAAATTCAGATTCCTTACTTGATTCACTATAAATTCTGAATCACCATAAACACATAATCATCTAATACTTCTCTTTCAGGCCCATTCGAGGACATGCACCGGTGCTTCATTTTCGGTTGTATTATTTATACAGCTGAATGCAAACCTAAAAGATAAATAATACTTGTTTCCATTTGGTGAAATCAGCATGGCTCCACCAACAACGCCCACACTCCTCCTTGAGCCATCAAATTAAAGCTTCCAAAGCTTATCTTCCTTTTCTGCAGGTTGCTCTTCCTCTTTAATCGGGTTAGGGATAGCAACATCAAGTTCACGAATCATATAAACCCCTAATCCTATCTCATCTATGTACTAGAAAGGATCAAGCTCGTGATCTTCGGTTGCCCATTCATCTAGATTCATATTTTCTATAGGGGTGTTGTGGTCTAAGGTCATGGTTTGCTCTTCCAGTTAAGGGGTGATGTAGAGGTTAGCATTTATAGGACTCAGAACGTATGGCTTGATATGGTCTTTGGCTAGAGGCTCAAGCTTTATGGTTATTTTAATACCATATCTTGTTCTAAAGAACAGATGAGACCAATCAGAAGACAAAAAACCACCCAGTTTGGCTATAAAATCTCTTGAATGACAAAATGGGGGGGTAGGTCAATAACATGTATATGTTGATGGATTGCAAAATTTGGGGATGCGTGCAAAGTAAGAGCTAATTTTTTTATTATACCAACAGTTTTAACGACAAATCCATCCAGCTGAACTACAACTTTCTGGGAGTTAGGCTCATAAACAAGACCTAATTTATCGGCTAAGCTCTTAGGCATAACTGAGCTACTCACACCAAAATCAACCATATAGTTATGCACTATTTTATCGCCAATAATCAAACTCAAATAAAATGGAGGAGGCTTTACCTCTTTATTTTTCTTCTCATTCTTAACTTCCAGGCCATTCGCAAGCACAACTTTATCACTTCCTCGATTAACATTGTCAAAAATAGAAAGTTCAGTCAAAGCATCCTAAAACAAGCTCTTTTGACTCGGAATATGCAATGCATCCAAAACTGACAGACTGATAGTAGCCTTCTTAAGATTCTCCACAACATTAAAAGAAATAAGAGTTACCTTTTGCTGATTTTTAGTAACAACAACATTGCTTCCTTTCTGCAAAGGCTGCGATTGTGTCTTGGATTGTTCCTTGTCAGGTACTTCTTAGCCTCTTTGCATAATTTGCACCTTAGGTTGTGATGCAACAATAGAATTTGGTGAAGAAACAGGTTGCTTGTCCTTAGTAGGTTGTTGTTGTATGTTTCCAGCTTGTTGCCCCAAATCCATAGCCCACCTTTTCGATCTAGTATTTTCCAAAACATGGGAATCTTGTTGATTCTGACTGGTCACACCACAAAATTCATAACTCTACCAGTTTGTCAAAACAACTTCAAAACTCTGTTGTTGTTCTTGATTTTAACTTGGAACACTTTCCAAACCAACATAGCTATTCTAGACCATTTATGGCCTAATTTCTCATGTCGTTCACACATGTTGATTGGTTATGGGGTTGATTGCACATGTAACACCAGTCACAATCTTGGGCAATGTTATTATGTGGTACAAGTTCCTTTGACAAACTAGCAACATTCGGGTTGTAGGGCTAAAACGGTCTCAGGTTAAAAAATTCCTTTGGCCTTGATAGTCATTTTGAAAGGCTAGCCTGTTAGGCTAGTTCTATTGATACAAGGCTTGATATGGCTTATTTTCTTTGCCAAATTTCTTTTTGATACTCACTAGATCATTTCCAAAAGTCTTTAATATACTTTTTATCTCTTCAAACTCCTAGGATTGGGTTGGTGTAGCGATTTCTTGAGCTACGTTTTGATAACCTATTGGTAGAACATGGGGAACAACAGCTAGGGGTGGTAAATATGTGGGTGTAGGCACTTGAATTTATGGAAAAAAAGGCATGGGAAGCCTAGGGGAAATTTCCCTAGCTTAAATAAGATAGTTTCTTCTCTAATGGCGATTTCGAAAGCATTAGGGAGTGTGTGACCGCCCATAGATTGGGTCATAATCAAAATCTTTCTATTCAAGGCTTTTAAGAAAAATAGAAAAACATGATTTGGTTATGGTTTTACCGTTAAAGGAATTATGTCCTAGGTCCTTTGGAATCAGTAGTTGAAATCAACCAAGTTCTCATGTGGTGCTCTCTTGATCATTCTCAACTATTCTCATAAAAATAGATGATCTGACTTGTCAATAAAATGCTGGTATAAGTTACCGCCTAATGTATACCATGTTGCGATTGAGTTCACTATGAGGCCTCTAAACCATTGCAAAGAATTTCCCTTAAGTGACACATCGAAGAGACTTAGTGCTACGTTCTCTTGAGTGATGTTGTGAACTGAGCATAAGGTGGTCACATCTCGAATGTGTTCAATGGCAGTAGTTTGGTCCTCCTTGGTAAAGTATGGAAGGATCTTGAAAGCTTCTACTGGAATATCATCATAATGTGCAATATGTAACATGTGTGAAATCATGTTGTCTTTCCATCAGTGGTGCTTGTGCTATAGGAACAATATTTCCTGGTGAGAGGACTATAGAGTTGATAAATGGAGGTGTTGATCTTGAATTCCCTGGTGTGTCGAACAATATTCTTGTTGTCCTACCCCTTCTTCGAGGTGGAGATATGTGCAGGTACTCAAAAGGCAAAGAAATCAATCTAGTATGTATTTTTCTCATGTGCAGGTTGCACTAAGTCTGCATTCAAAATCAGAAATGGAGTCACTAGGTATATTGTGAAAAACCTCCAAAAGGCTGAATAAACTGTTGCATACACCAAACAACAATGAAAATTATTGAAACTTCTCTGAAAATTAACTTTAGAGTCCCATCGGGCATGCCAAAAATTGTTATCAATCAGATATGCACCCTATGCTAAATTTTTCAAAAACTTAACTATCTGTTGACACATGGAAACCTTCTTCAGATGTGAGTGATCTAAATGAAGAAGGAATCTCTAGAGTGAGTTCGTTCTCTGAATGATAGTTTCTATTCTAAATGATTTTTTGAGGTAAAGAGTTAGAAGGATAAACTGGATTTAAAACTTATGACTTAAGGTGATTTTTAGGACTTAATGATGACTTTGATTATCTACTCACAAATAGCTCTGATAAAAAAACAATAACTTCACAATCTCTCATGAACACTCAATACATAATTCATTTAAATGAAGATTCAGATTCAAACACAATATGCAACATGTGTCAAATGAACTTTCTGCATCAAAATCTGCAATAATAGGACATAAAAGGATATATATATAGAATCACAATGGAAACATCATACTAAAATTGAAAAGGAGAAAGAAATTGAGAAATAAGTATGCTTCTTTATTAAACTGAAGGAGTATCCCAAGTTCGAGTATAAATTTTTTCTTACAAAACTCTCTGCATGAACAAGAGGGTAAGAAACAATGATCTAAAGTGAGAAAAACCCTATGTTTTTTACCTAAAAATAAAACTCTTCCAAACCCTAATCCGAGCTTAAGAAGAAAGCTTGGAAAAAATCCTCCAAAAATGCCTCATAATGTGTAACAAAAGTGGAAAACTCATAATTTTTGAATGTCCATCCCAAAAAGCACCTAAAAAATAGGTCTAATTTGCTTTAAAAGCAAAAAGAACACCCTATCTTCATCCCATGCAACTCAATTTTTCCCAAGGAAAAGTCAAACATCACTGCTTTCTTAGAATTGTTGAAAATAGCAAAAAGAATAAAACAATTTATAAAATATTGTTTTAATCTCTACTTTACACTGATTTGCAGTTTTAATTTTCTCAATTTAAACTATTTTTACAATTAAGATTTAAAAGAAATCTTTGCAAAAATATTACAACTTTTATATCTCCTCAGTTTGATTTTTCTTCTAAATAATCATAAAAAATATAAGCAATTTGAACTTTAATTGATTTCTAGAAAATCAATTGAAAATCAACTAAGGCCTAAATGAATATCTCCAAGGCATAAGCATTGACATTAACATAAAATGCCTTAGGTATTTGGACTTTGAAATAAATCAAAACCTATATTAAAGGCTTAAGTATATGAAATCACATGAAAATCTCCATAAGGTTCAACCTAGGGCATGAATGTATTACCAAATGATAAAAATTTTAAGGCATTTTAAAAGGTTAACTTAATGTGATGAGCCCACATTCGAATTAGGGCAAATGGAAAACCTAATGATAAAACTAGCCAAGCCTAAGTTTGAGTCATCATTTTGACCTTTTATGTTTTGAGAGAAAGCTTTGCTTGGGAAGATAGCACCGCCATGAGCTAGGGTTTTGCAGATTGGAGCTCATCATTCGAGCCTATGTTGGTCAATTCTTCATGAAAAAACAAAGCAAGTTGGTTTCAACTTTATTTCGTGGCTTTTCCCTCCCACTTTAAAGAAAAACTTGGCCTTCAAGGTCGTGGCCAAGCATATAATTTTCTGATTTTTCTCTCTGTATCTCTTGATCGACATTGCAAGCTTTTTGTTTGCATTTAGGATGAATGGAACTCAAAAATTTGCAACACAATGAAGTTTAATTTCCTATGGGAGAACACTTGAAAGTTTTTGTATCTTGTCTTCAATGCAGGCTGCCACAAGTGCTTGACCATAGCATTGTATTTCATGCATTTTTTTTTTCTGATTTTGCCTCAAAATTCCATGGCTACATACATTACATGTTTGATAATTGATTTCCACAAAGAGATCTTGCATTCTATACATTCCTTGTTCTGATTTTCATATTTTTAAATAGAAAACTTGAATGGGTTTCTTTTTTACCTTAGGGAATATTGATGATCCAAAAGCCTCTTCCAGGCTACGGCTATATCATGCTTGATCTGGGTATCTTAATATTACTACATTTTCATTGTCTTCAAAAAGAAAATGCTCTACTTTTGATGAAGAAAATCCAAATGGGTTTCGGGATTTTGTCCAACTCCAATTACATTTTCTAGAAAGTATTGTATTTCCAGATGAAACCCCCTTATGTGGGTATTTGTATTTTGAGAGAAATCCATGCATTTTGTATTTTCTGACAAAACCCTCAAATGGGTAAAATGTAATAAGAAGAAATCTGCATTTTAAGTTGAAAACCCCATGTGGGTATTTGTAAAAATGAAAGAAAACCTATCAAACATTTGGGCTCGACCCAAATAACACTCATTTCATTCATTGATGGGAACACTTAGATTCAAGAATGAAATTGCAATACTAGATGGCTGCGGCCAATTATTAGTGTATCCACTATTTTTAGGAGCTTAAAAGCTCGAAACTGTGCATTTTGACTATATTCAACATCTTTAGTTACATCTACATTTAAAGTTGAAAACATATGACTACTTTGTGTTTTGAAAGAAAATTGTATTTTTTACTGAAACCATACAACTGTAACTTGTTTACTTTCAGATTATAAATAATATTAGAAAGCTTTCCATTCCTTTATTTTCAGATTTACACTCTCTTTCATTGTTCTTCCATTGAAGTAAAACCAAACAACATCTCTTCTTTTACCTTATACCTCCTGTAGCAACATGGATGTTGTTGTAGGTTGCTTTGATGCTTATTATCATTCATTTTGTATGCCTAAATTCTTCGTAAAAAATGCATTCTCAGCTCAAAAATTTCATGGTATAAAGAAATGTTTCCCTCCTATTCCTATGTGTTCACAACTTATTTTTGATCATAACCAGATTTGGCTCCTCTGTTCTATTTGCACATTGCATTTACTTTGAGCACTTTTTTCAAATTGTCCATAATGTTGTCTAATGTATGCAAACTAGTCTTGAACATACCCAGAATTGTTCCTTTTGATACTATGTACTCAAATGGCTTAAAAATGCCAATGTACCTATTCCTCGACACTCCTCATGCATTCTAAAGATTAAATAAAAATGTTGTAAATAGCTTTCAATCCTTCAATTTTAAAGATTGATTTCATGAATTTTATATGTATGCATGTTCACTATCACCACTATGAGCACGAAACACTTGCAAAATTAGAAAATATCACCATGGAATAGCATGAATAAAGATGAACAAAACACATGGCATAAAAGATGCAATCAATTTTACAATATTTAAAAGATGCATTTCAATTGATTCAGTATCTTGATTGAGTTCATTGTCCACTTGTAATTTTAACATCATTGTTTGGATTTGATTATTATGAGTGAGCACCATCCTTGATTAATCTAATAATTAATTTTTGTTTCACTCCTTCATGAATGGCTTAGATGAGCATGATAATTGTATTTCCTTACTCAACGCACTTGTATGTTTAAGGGGCAACATGTTGAGCTCTACCCTTGTGGGAGTTTTTTTTACTCCACATTATTTTATGTCTTCATGAGATGATCAACTACATAGCTTTTCCTATATCCGCACATGGAAACAAACAATGTTATATAAAACAATATATTATTATGATGTTTCCTTCTTTGCTTCTGTCCAACTCCTGTTCTCTCAATTTGTTCAATGTATTATTAGCAACATTTTACATTATTGTTGGTGATTCATATAGGGATGTTCATAATTGGAGCTCTAACAACCCTTTAGTTCTCTTACAGGTCGATCAGAGCTCAAGGACGAAGGATGGTGCACCACTTTTGCACTGACCAAGAGTAACAAGAAATGATGATTATATTCATGTTTATGGGTCTTTCTTTCTTACATATCCAATAGTTTAGAATGCTTCTCAATATTTATTGTTATAGTTACTCCCACGGCTTGTGTGGGGCACTTTAAATTTCTTTGCTTGCTTTCCATTCTGAAAAGAAATGCATCTCAATGCAAACCTATACAATTCATTTATGAATAAATGAAATGCTGAAATGTAACAATATTGTGAAATAAATGAAAGCAATGATTCTTTCTTAATCATTTATGTATTTTTCTTTATACTTAATTTCATTTGCAAAGCACTAAGTAGAATCCATTGAAAAAATTTACATAACTGGACTTCATAAATCTTATGCAAAGCATCAATCTAAGCAATGAAGCAAATAACTAAACCTTCACTTTAAAATGAAACAAATTAATCAGCTCTACCAATTGAGTTGTAGTTATAATTGGCAACATTTTGGTGATTTCTGCTAAATGCTTGCCTGCTAAGCATTAGATCAATTTCCCTGAAAACTCCATTGGGCGTAGAGTCAAATATTCCCCTTCATGAAACATAGAAATTCAAACAGTAATACTCCAGACAACAGCAAAACAAAAAAAATAAAAAATGAAAGCAAACTAACAAGCCCTGATGGCCAACCAAAACTTTTGCAACAACACTTAGGGAAAGAAAAATAACTGAAATGAAATGTGCATAAATCACTTATTTACAACAAGTACTCTACTATTTGCAAAACAATACTTATCTCAGAGGCAATGCTTGAGGTGGATCCCATTAACTGGGATAGACAACACCTCTCCAGTCAACTTAGAGAGTTGGGAAGCATTGTGTTCCTTGCACTCTGTGATCACATAAGGCCCGTCCCAAATTGCATCAAATTTGGAATGTCATCCAGGTCTACTCTTAAATTCATTCCATTTAAAGACTAAATCACTAGTGTTGAAATCTCGTGGCTTTGCCCTTTTATCAAAAGAGCTCTTCATCTGAGCTTGATGTATTTCAAGCTACCTTAAAGCTTCTTTTTTGGTTTCCTCGAGCTCTATCAATTGTGTAAATCTCACTTCTAGAGGTTGTTCATTCAACAATTCCAATTCTTTAACAAAACTCAAAGTTTTCAATTCAATGGAAACATGTAACTTAGCTTCTTTTCAATAAGCAAGTACTTAGGGAGAACTACCAGTGGCTCTTTTAGGAGTCACCCTATCAGCCCAAAGGGCTAACTTAAGCTTCTCATGCCATGTTTGTTGATTGTCTTCAACTGTCTTCTTGATTATCTAGATCAGAATCTGGTTTGTAGATTATGCCTACCCTTTACCCTATGGATAATAGTTAGAAGATGTATTCAGAAAAATGTTATTCCTAATTGACCAGTCAGAAATCCTCAAACCAATAAAGGCTAATCCATTGTCAAAAATTATTAAATATGGGGTACCAAATCTTGACACTAAATCTTGATAGAAATTAAGTATAGAAGTCTTGTTTGCTTCTTTCAAAGCAATAGCTTCGGTCCAATTAGTGAAATAGTCTGTTGTAGTAAGAATCCACTTATGACCCACACTTGAAAGCAAGTTGATTGATCCAATGAAGTCTAAACCCCACTTGGCAAATGGCTACTCCACCTGAATGGGATGCAAAGGCAGGGTTGCAAGCCTCTATTTTCCTAAAAACAAGGCACACTTTTCACATCTTCGGACCCAAGCCATAGCATCCTTAAATAGATCTGTCCAATAATAACCAGCCCACATGATTTTTAGGGTTGTCATTCTTGTAGCAAAATGGCCTCCTAAAGGTCGATCATGAAATTTTCCTAACAACTTGTCAACTTAACCAGGCTCAATGCATCTTAATAATATACCCTGAAAGTCTTTCCTATAAAGAATACGATCAATAATTAAAAAAGGAATGGCTTGTAATCTATAGTACCTTCTTTTTCGCTTTGTCCAAGCCTTCGGGGCACTCACCAGTATGCAAATAGTGTATCATTTGCTGCACCCAAATAGCAGCAAGAACTAAAACAACAACCGCATCATCATTGTTTAGTATTGTATCAATGCTTTCAGCTTCTTTTAAGCTATTGTTTGTTGTATTTTGTGCAATCTTTTCACACAAACCCTTTCCTTTGACAAGCTTAGTTATCTTAATGTCACTATCAAACTCCATCACCTTGGTTATCCAACCAACACATTTATCATTGATATCATGGTTAAGTAAGAAGTCCTTAACAGTCGAATGAACAACTAATAAGTGAATTATGTTATTGGATAACATATACCTAAAATTTTTGAGGGTTCTCACAATAGAAAAAACATGCTTCTCAACAAAAGAATACTTCACCTCGTAATCATGTAGCACCTAGCTGGAAAATGCTACAGGCTACTCCAAGCCTTGATCAGTTTGTTGGCACAACATATCTGAAATAGTATCAACCCCTTCAAAAGCGTAAATAATGAAATCTCTATAATAATTTAGATTAATGAGGGTAGGGGCAGCTGTAAGGGCTTCCTTTATCTGCTCAAAGCTCCTCCTATCTTCTCTGGTCTAGCTGAAAAGCATATTATTTTTAAGCATAGCAGTGAGAGGTTGCAGCAAAGCTGCAATATTGGGTGTGAAAATCCTTACAAAATTAATCCTCCAAAGAAATATTTGTAAGAATTTCTTGTGAGCTAGTAATGGTAACTCAAGAATAGCAGAAACTCTCTCAGGGTCTATGGAAATACCTTTCTTTGAGATAATATGTCCAGGGAGTTTACCTTCATCTATAGAAAAAATACACTTCTTCGAATTGAGAGATACTCCAAATTCTCTACATATGTGAAAAATCTATTTTAAATGCTCAAAATGTTCGTTAGAATTTCTGGAAAAAATATTAATATTATCTAAATATACCAGAACAAACTTATTCATGAGGTTCTGGAAATCCATGTCCATTGCTCATTGAAATGTTGCTCCAACGTTGGATAAGCCAAAAGGAATATTTTTATAGGCCATGGTGCCCCATTTGGTTGTAAATTTTGTTTTGAACTAATCCTCTTGCTTTACCAAAATCTGATTATACCTTGAATACCCATCCAACAAAGAAAATATGTTAGAACCAGAAACTACTTGCAAAATTTGTTCCATGGAAGGGAGTGGATAGTGATCCTTCAGGGACACTTTATTTAAATCTCGAAAATCAACACACAATCTAATTTCCCCACTTTTCTTCCTAACTGGAACTAAGTTAGATACCCAAGACATATACTTAATAGGAAAAATAATTCCACTCTCAACTAACTTATTTAGTTTGGCCTTCATAAGGTGCTCTAACTTAGGATTAAGGGATCTATTTGTTTTCCTTATAGGCTTTGCACCGGGCTCTAACTCAATAGTGTGTTGGGATAATTCTAGATCAAAACCTTATAAATCTGTGTACTCCCAAGCAAAAAAATTACTAAATTCCTGACATAACAGAATGAAATCTTGTTGTTCCTATTTATTACACACCTTTCCCAACTTGAGAAGCTTACCCTTAAATATTTCGATGGTTTTGTAGTGTTCATCCTTGAAAATTTATGTTGCATTTATCCTTTCGTGCTTGGCCATCAGAATTGAAGATAGATTCTAATGTGACTAGCCCTTTTGAAAGCTTGCTTGTCCTTAAGTGCACAATCTAGTTGTCATACTGTGGTTGCCACTTTTTTCTGATTTCCATCTGTGAACTCAACTTCAGTAATTAAGAAGCTCACAATTTGTTCATCACTGTCAAAAACCTGCCAACTCACATTATTGTAAGGTACAAAAGGTCTAACTATAATTTTCACATACTGACATGCCTCTACCTTGTGTATTTCATTTGGAATATTGAATTAGGATCCTATGGCAGCGAGCCTATCTACATGTTTATTTTTATTTCTAGGAACTGAAAGAATATTTAAAGCATCAAAATTTTCTATCAAATCCCATACTCGATGTTTATAACTTTTAAGTGAATCATTCTTTGCACAATTCAGATTCCTTACTTGATTCACTATTAATTTTGAATCACCATAAACACGTAAGCATTTAATACTTCTCTTTCAGGCCCATTCTAGTCCATGCACCAACACTTCATATTCGGCTGTATTATTTGTATAGCTGAATGCAACCTAAAAGCTAAATAATACTTGTTTCCATCTTGTGAAATCAACATGGCTCCACCACCAGTGTCCACACTACTCCTTGATCCATCAAATTAATGCTTCTAAAGCTTATCTTCCTTCTCTGCATGTTTCTCTTCCTCTTTAATCATGTTAGGGATAACAACATTAGGTTCACGAATCATATAAATGCCTAATCCTATCTCATTTATGTGTTGGAAAGGATCAACCTCGTGATCTTCGGCTACCAATTCATCTAGATTCATATTTTTTATAGGGGTGTTGTGGTCTAAGGTCATGGGTTTCTCCTCCAATACAAGGGTGATGTAGAGGTTAGCGTTTATAGGACTCAGAAGGTATGGCTCAATATGGTCTTTGGCTAGAGGCTCAAACTTTATGGTTACTTTTGTACCATATCTTGTTCTAAAGAATAGATGAGACCAATTAGAAGACAAGAATCCAACTAGTTTGGCTGTAAAATCTCTTGAGAGGAAAATGGAAAAATGGGGGCGTAGGTCAATAACATGTATATTCTAATGGATTGCAAAATTTGGGGATGCATGCAAAGTAAGGGATAATTTTTTTATTATACCAACAGTTTTAGCAATAGATCCATCAAACTTAAGTACACCTTTCTGGGAGTTAGGCTCATAAAGAAGACCTAATTTATCAGCTAATCTCTTAGGCATAACTGAGCTACCCACACTAGAATCAACCATACAGTTATGTAGTATTTTATCACCAATAATCAAACTGAAATAAAATTGAGGATTCTTTACCTCTTTAGTTTTCTTCTCATTCTTAACTTCCAGGCTATTCACAAGCACAACTTTATCACTCCCTCAATTAGAATTGTCAAAAATAGAAAGCTCAGCCAAAGAATCCTGCAACAAGCTCTTTTGACCCAAAATATGCAATGCATCCAAAACTAACATATTGATAGTATCCTTCTTAAGATGCTAAACAAAATTAAAAGAAATAAAATGGAGGAGGATTTACCTCTTTAATTTTCTTCTCATTCTTAACTTCCAGGCTATTCGCAAGCACAACTTTATCACTCCCTCAATTAGCATTTTCAAAAACAAAAAGCTCAGCCAAAGCATCCTGCAACAAGCTCTTTTGACCTGGAATATGCAATGCATCCAAAACTGACATACTCATAGTAGCCTTCTTAAGATTCTCCAAAACATTAAAATAAATAGGAGTTACCTTTTGATTATTTTTAGTAATAGCAACATCACTTCCTTTTTGCAAAGGTTGTGATTGTGTCTTGGACTATTCCTTGCCAGGTACTTTTTGGCCTCTTTGCAGAATCTGCACCTTAGGTTGTGTTGCAGCAGTAGAATTTGGTGAAGAAACAAGTTTCTTATCCTTAGTAGGTTGTTGTTGTATGTTTCTAGGTTGCTACCCCAAATCCATAACCCTCTTTTTGGATCTAGTATTGGCTGAAATAAGGGAATCTTGTTGATCCTGATCATTCACACCAAAAAATTTAGAACTCTGCTAGTTTGGCAAAGCAACTTCAAAACTCTCTTATTGTTCTTGATTTTGACTTGGAACACTTTCTGAACCAGCATAGCTATTCTAGACAATTGAGGCCTTTTTTCTCATTTCGTTCGCACATGTTGATTGGTTATGGGGTTGATTGCATGGGTAACACCAATCACAATCCTGGGCAATGTTATTATGTGGTATAAGTTCCTTTGATGAATTGGCATCGTTCGGGTTGTAGGGTTGAAACGGTCTCAGGTTAAAAAAATTCCTTTGGCCTTGATAGTCATTTTGAAAGGCTCACCTATTAGGCTAGTTTTGTTGATACAGGGCTTGATATGGCTTATGTTCTTGGCCAAATTTCTTTTTAATACTCACTAGATCATTTCCAAAATTCTTTAATATACTTTTTATCTCTTCAAACTCTTGGGATTGGGCTGGATTAGCGATTTCTTGAGCTACATTTTGATAACCTATTGCTGGACCAGGGGGAACAACAACTAGGGGTGGTAAATATGTGGGCGTAGGCACTTGAATTTCAAGAAACAAAGGAATGGGAGGCCTAGGGGCAATTTTCCCAGCTTGAATAAGATATTTTTCTGCTCTAATGGCGATGTCGAAAGCATTAGGGAGTGTGTGACTGCCAATACATTGGGTCATAACCGAAGTCTTTCTATTCAAGGCTTTTAAGAAAATCAGAAAAGCATGATCTGGTAAAGGTTTTTCTATTAAAGGAATTCTATCCTAGGTCCTTTGGAATTAGTAGTTGAAATCATCCAAGTGCTCATGTGGTGCTCTCTTGATCATGCTTAGTTTTTCTAATAAGGACAGATGATCTGACTTATCAACAAAATTTTGGTACAAGCCATTGCCTAATCCATCCCATGTTGTGATTGAGTTCATTGCAAGGCCTCTGAACCATTGCAAAGCCTTTCCCTTAAGTGATGCAGCCAAGAGCCTTAGTGCTACGTTCTCTTGAGTGATGTTGTGAACTAAGAATAAGGTGGCCACATCTTGAATGTGTTCAATAGTAGTAGTTTGGTCCTCCCCGATCAAGTATGGAAGGCTCTTGAATTTTTTTGTTCGAATATCATCATAATGTGAAATATTTAATGAGTTTCCCTCGTTAAAAAGTGCAAAAGCATGTTGTCTTTCCATCAGTGGTGTGTGTGCTAAAGGAACATGATTTCCTAGTGATAGGACTATAAAGTTGTGAAATGGAGGTGTTGATCTTGACCTCCCTAGTATGTCAAACAATCTTCTTGTTGTCCTACAGCTTCTTTGAGGTGGAGATAGCTGCAAGTACTTAAAAGGAAAAGAACTTGATCTGGTCTGTATTTTTCTCATGCATAGGCTACACTAAGTCTACATGAAAAATTAGAAATGAAGTCACCAAGTATATTGTGAAAAACCTCCAAAAGGATGAATAAACTACTGCATACACCAAAAAACAATAAAAAAAATTAAACTTCTCTAAAAATTAACTTTCAAGGTCCCATCGAGCGTGCCAAAAACTATTATCAATTAGATATGGAACCTATGCTAAATTTGCAAAACAATTAACAATCTGTTGACACATGGAAACCTTCTTCAGATGTGGGTGATCTAAATGAAGAAGGAATATCCAGAGTGAGCTGGTTCTCTGAATGATAGTCTCTATTCTAAATGATTTTTTGAGGTAAAGAGTTAGAAAAATAACCTGTATTTAAAACTTATGACTTAAGGTTATTTTTAGGACTTAACAATGACTTTGATTATCTACTCACAAACAACTCTCAAAAAACAACAATAAGTGTTAGTGTAATTAATTATCTATTACACTAGCATAAGTTAACTTAGGTCTTAATTAATCATATTAGTCCTAGGTTGCATTTAATCATTTAATAATGTTGTTGAGATAAGATTCCCTTCTAGAAGATGAGTTGTCTTTTCTAGAGCTTATCTCCATCTTGTTATCATTCCCTAGGTAGTTGGTTAGGGTTTCTTGTTGTCACATTAAGTGTGATTTGAACACTTGGCAACACCCTTTGCATTCTAGGTTTAGCACTTGCCTATATAATTAGGCATATGTACTCTTTGTAACATATCTAGATCATCATATCATAATAGAATCTCTATTTTGAATGCCATTATCATACTTTCTATGTGGATGATTATTTCTTCTTGGAAAAGGTCCTCCATTGAAGACTGCAACTTCATCAGGGCCCCTACGCATCCATCATTCCAACATGGTATCAGATCTCTTTTCATCTGTCCATTCACTTTGATCAGTTTTAGCTCCAGGTACTCTTGCATTGGTTTTGTTCATTTTGGAGCATTTGTTCAATAACTTGGATATCCTGAAGCTTGGGAAAAGGTTTTTTGATTTGGGTGGCATCACTTCAGTTGCATATCAGTTTTGGAAGTTTTTATTTTCTGTTGAAGGTGGTCTTTGTTATTTTTGGAGAATTTGATTGCACATTATGGGGCTTGCATTGTTTCCTTCTTTGACTATGGGTAACTATAAACAATGGCAAGATGGGATCATACACCATTTCCAATCACTTTCATTATTTCCACATCTATATGGTATAGTTCCCCATCCGAGTGAAGGTATTCATGAGTTTTCTTGGAGTTGCAATAGATACATTATCTTAGAGATCATTGGAATGCAAGTTGATTATGATGTTTTGAGTTCTATTGATCATTGTGATAGTCCTCACATCCTTTGGACTAAGCTTTGGGAGATATATGGGGATTCAAATACTCCACCCTTCCCTGATGGTCATGATTCCGAATGTTAGGTTTTAGATCAAGTACCTCATGATGATACTACTATTCAGGAGGTTGTTTGTTTGGATTTCCTTGAATCTTCTGAAGAGGTTGACAAGGTTGCTTTAAGTGATTCTTCTTCTTCATTAGAGACAGTTGGTATCACTTCAAATTCAGTGATTCCTTGTCCAAAATCATTGATTGAGGCTTCCATCATCATTCATCAGGACACATTCAGTTTTCCAGACTTGACATGACAGGATGGCTTTGTTTTAGGGATTGCAGACTTGGTTATTTCTATAGGTTTGGAGGACATTCTTGAGGGGATATATCTCCTCTATTTATATCCTACTTTGGAGAGTTCCCTTGAGTCTCCACATTTTATTGTCTCAACCTTTAATTGGGAATCCTGAGACTATCTTGGGGGCACTTGGTTTCTCTTCAGAGATTTCATAAATGAGACTTCCTCCTTCTTCATCGGAGTTTCTTCTGCATCTACCATTGGATTGGCTTTAGTCTTCTCTCAGTGGTTTTGAGGACACTTCATTATGGGGTGGAAATCAAGTCTTCATCTATTCCTTCGATGGAAGGAACATCACAATGCAGTCTTTGGATCATGTTCAACATCAATTTTTGCATCATCCTGATTTGTCACCTTCTACATTGATTGGGTATGTACTTGAGTGGGTTGTGGCATCTTCATCTTTGTCAGGAAAGGAGACACATGAGCAGCTTTTAGATACATCATCAGTATTCATATACATCCTTCCTTCCTTCAATTCCTATCCAGAATGGGAAGCATCTCTGCACTTGCACTTGGTTTTGTTTCTTCTGAAAGGGAGACAAGTTGTTTGCCAACATTGGATCATGTTTTGTCTACATACACTTACCTTTTTTTGTAGGTGATCACATTTTTTGGGGGCTCTATATTGTCTCTCTATCTCCCTCCTATGGGGGGGCCATTGATTGTATTGTATCCATGTGATGATTGTTGTCCTTGGGGGGATGATGTTGAGTCCTCCAATCATCACCTTTCTGCATTTTATCTCCTTTTTTGGATTGGGGTTTTCTTCCCATTAGGTTTTCCCCCTTTTTCTCCATTTGTGGGAGATTAGTTGCATTTTCATTCTATGTACATGGGTACCTAAAATGGCCATTAGCCAGGACCCATCATCATCATGCATAATCATTGCATTTTTTTTTCCTCCCTAATTTTCACTTATGGGAGGTGTTAGTGCAATTGATTATTTATTACACTAGCATAAGTTAACTTAGGTATTAATTAATCATATTAGTCCTAGGTTGCATTTAATCATTTAATAATGTTTTTGAGATAAGATTCCCTTCTAGAAGATGAGTTGTCTTTTCTAGAACTTATCTCCATCTTGTTATCATTCCCTAGGTAGTTGGTTAGGGTTTCTTGTTGTCACATGAAGTGTGATTTGAACACTTGGCAACATCTTTTTCATTCTAGGTTTAGCACTTGCCTATATAATCAAGCATATGTACTCTTTGTAACATATCTAGATCATCATATCATAATAGAATCTCTATTTTGAATGCCATTATCATACTTTCTGTGTGGATGATTATTTCTTCCTAGCAAAGGTCCTCCATTGAAGACTACAGCTTCATCAGGGCGCCTGTGCATCCATCATTCCAACAATAACTTCACAATATCTCATGAACACTCAATACATAATTGATTTGCATTAATATTCAAATTCAAACAAAACATGAAACCTATATCACATCAACTTTCTGTATCATAATCACAATGGAAACATCATACTAAAATTGCAAAGGAGACAAAAATTGAGAAATAGGAATGTTGCTTTATTAAACTGAAGGAGTATCCAAAGTCTAAGTAAAAAAATTTCTTACAAAACTCTCTGCATGAACAAGAGGGTAAGAAAAAATGATTTGAACTGAGAAAAACTGTAAGTTTTTCTCCTAAAAATAAAACTCTTCCAAACCCTAATCTGAGCTCAAGAAGAAATCCTAGAAAAAAACCTTTGAAACTGCTCCATAATGTGTAACAAAAGTGGAAAAGTCACACTTTTTGCATGTCCTTCCCAAAAATCACCTAAAAATTGGTCTAATCTGCTTTAAAAGCAAAAAGGACACCCTATCTTCATCCCATGCAACTCAATTTTGTTAGTGTAATTAATTAATTAATTATCACACTAGCATAAGTTAACTTAGGCATTAATTAATCATATTAGTCCTAGGTTAGTTTTAATCATTTAATAAAGTTGTTGAGATAAGATTCCCTTCTAGAAGATGAGTTGTCTTTTCTAGAACTTATCTGCATCATGTTATCATTCTCTAGGTAGTTGGTTAGGGTTTCATGTTGTCACATGTAGTGTGATTTGAACACTTGGCAACATCTTATGCATTTTAGGTTTTTCTCTTGCCTATATAATCAGGCATATCTACTCTTTGTAAAATATCTATATCAAATAGATCATTCCATATATTCTGAATATCAATAAGATAATCTCTATTTGCATGCCCTTAGTTGCAACACTTTCTGTGTGGTTGAATTTCTTCTTGGTAGGTCCTTTTGAAGTGTGCGAAACTTCATTGGATGATTCAACATCCATTATTCCAACATGATATCAAAGCCATTCCATTGAAGGTTCATCCTAGTATCAAGAAAGTTGGGCTACAAAGATTCTTGTAGGCTTGAAGGTTTTCTTTGTAGGCTAGTTAGTTCTACCCGGGGACCAAGCTATTTTCTGGTGTAGATCAGGCTCTATCCGACCTCTCCATTGCGCTCAGAAGGACTCAAAACCTATAGATCGCCTGCCCATTCGTCTGATTTGGACATATTTCATCCGGGAGCCATTTGAGGTATCTAGGGTTTTTTGCATTTTTGTACAATCCGTACAGTTTTTGCAAAAATAAAATATCTCCTGTCTGTCCTCCATCATGGCAAAATTTTTTTAAGTCATTGGGCAATTTTTATTTCCAAAAACGGGCAAAATTTTCTATAGTTTGGGCAAAAATCAATTCTGCGGGCAACCTGGTATTTTATTTACCAGTCGGCACAAATATTTTTCCATGGGCTAAAGTTCTCCTTCGGCATTTGTTTTGGTCGACATCACATTTCTTTTTTTGCAGATTTATAGTTATATTTTATCGGCAAGTTTTTTTTGAATTGCCATAGGCAATATTCAAAAAATATATTGTTTTGTCAGTATTATTTCAAAGTCTGCAGAAAGGTATTTATTTTTTGGGGCCGCATTTATTTTTTGGGCTGCATTCATTGAATTCGGCTGCCCACCAGCCATCATAGGCTATCACATCTCTGCCGAGCCCGCTCATCATACGCTGTGACTGCCGACGTCCAGCGAGCATCCTCTGGCCGACCCTTCACCGCCGGGCGTTCACCACAACCGGAGACTCCACCTGCTAGCGGCGCCGTTCGAATCACCACCATACCTCTGCTCCACCACCGCCTATCCAGTGGTGCCTTTTTTTTTTCCAGCCCAGCGCCTGTGGTGGCATCAAGGAGCAAGTGCTAGCGCCTGAGGGGCTTATTTTTTTGCTCCTAATTAGCCTGCAGGTCCTAATAGGGCAGATGTTTTTAAATCGCCATATCTTCGCGCCACGGTGTCGAAATTCAACAAACGAGATATCGTCGGAAAGAGGATTCAGCCTACTTTCTAGTGGAGTAGTCATTTTTGCTGAATTATTTTGTCAAAAAAATCCACAGTCAACTAAATTCAAAACCCTAATTTGGACATAAAGGTTCATATCTTCGCATCCGTTGATTGAAATTCAGCGATTCCAGCAGCATCAGGAAGGTAATTCAGAGCTCTTTTCATTAGTCCAGTCTTTGATCAGTTTTAGCTCTAGGTACTCTTGCATTTGTTTTGTTCAACTTCATGCATTTGTTCAATAACTTGGATATGCTAAAGCTTGGGAAAAGGCATTTTGTTTTGGGTGGCATCACTTCAGCTGCATATCAGTTTTGGGAGTTTCTATTTGCTGTTGAAGGTCATTGTCTTTGTATTTTTGGAGAAATTTGATTGTACATTATGGGGCTTGCATATTATCCTTCTTTGACTATGTTGCACATGGGAAACTATAAACAATGGTGAGATGGGATCATCCACCATCTCCAATCACTTGAATTGTTGCCACATTTGTATGGTACAGTTCCCCATCGAGGTCAAGGTGTTCAGAAATTTGCTTGGAGTTGCAACAGATATAATGTTTTAGAGGTGATTGCAATGCATGTTGATTGTGATGTTTTGGAATCTATTGATCATTGTGATAGTCCTCACATCCTTTGGACTAAGCTTTGGGAGATATATGGAGATTTAGATACTCCACCCTTCCTTGATGGTCATGATTCAGAATGTTAGGTTTCAGATCAAGTACCCCATGATGATATTGCTATGCAGGAGGTTGTTTGTTTGGATTGCCTTGAATCTTCCGAAGAGGTTGACAAGGTTGCTTTAGATGATTCTTCTTCTCCATCGGAGACAATTGGTATCCCTTCACATTCAGTGATTCCTTGTCCAGAGTCATTGATTGAGGCTTCCATCATCATCATTCATCAGGAGACATTCAATTTTCTAGACTTGACCTCACAGGATGGCTTTGTTTCAGGTATCACTGACTTGGCTACTTCTATAGGTTTGGATGACATTCTTGAGGGGATATCATTCCTCTATTTAGAGATTTCATATATGAGACTTCCTCCATATTCATCGGAGTTCCTTCAGCATCTACCATTGGTTTGGCTTTAGTCTTATCTCAGTGGTTTTGAGGACACTTCACTATGGGGGGGCAATCAAGTCTCCATCTATTCCTTTCCTTCCTTCAATTCCTATCTGGAATGGGAAGCATCTCTACACTTGAACCTGGTTTTGTTTCTTCCGAAAGGGAGACAAGTTGTTTGTCGACATTGGATCATATTTTGTCTACATACAGTTACTATTCTTGCAGGTGATCACATCTTTTGGGGGGGCTATATAGTCTCTCTATTTCCCTCCTATGGGGGGCCCATTGATTGTATTTTATCCATGTGATGATTGTTGTCCTTGGGGGGATGATGTTGATTCCTCCAATCATCACTTTTCTGCATTTCATCTCCTTTTTTGGAGAGGGGTTTTCTTCCCACTGGATTTTTCCTCTTTTCTCTATTTGTGGGAGATTAGTTGCATTTTCATCCTATGTACATGGGTACCTAATATGGCCATCAGCCGGGACCCATCATCATCATGCATAATCATTGCATTTTCATTTCCTCCCTAAGTTGCACTTATGGGGGGGTGTTAGTGTAATTAATTAATTAATTATCACACTAGCATAAGTTAACTTAGGCATTAATTAATCATATTAGTCCTAGGTTAGTTTTAATCATTTAATAAAGTTGTTGAGATAAGATTCCCTTCTAGAAGATGAGTTGTCTTTTCTAGAACTTATCTCCATCATGTTATCATTCCCTAGGTAGTTGGTTAGGGTTTCATGTTGTCACATGTAGTGTGATTTGAACACTTGGCAACATCTTATGCATTTTAGGTTTTGCTCTTGCCTATATAATCAGGCATATGTACTCTTTGTAAAATATCTATATCAGATAGATCATTCCATATATTCTGAATATCAATCAGATAATCTCTATTTGCATGCCCTTAGTTGCAACACTTTCTGTTTGGTTGAATTTCTTCTTGGCAGGTCCTTTTGAAGTGTGCGTAGCTTCATTGGATGATTCAACATCCATTATTCCAACAAATTTCGCCCAAGGAAAAGACAAACATCACTGCTTTCTTAGAATTTCTGAAAATAGCAAAAAGAATAATTTTTTTTATAAAATATTGTTTTAATCTCTTCTTTGCAATGATTTGCAGTTTTAATTTTCCCAATTTAAATTATTTTAGCAATTAAGATTTTAAAAAAACCTTTGCAAAAATATTACAACTTTTATATCTCCTCAATTTGATTTTTCTTCTAAAAAATCATAAAAATATAAGCAATTTGAACTTTAATTGATTTCTAGAAAATCAATTGAAAATCAACCTAAGGCCTAAATGAATATCTCCAAGGCATAAGCATTGAAATTAACATAAAATTCCTTAGGTATTTGGACTTTTAAATAAATCAAAACCTATATTAAAGGCTTAAGCATATGAAATCACATCAAAATCTCCATAAGGTTCAACCGAGTGCATGAATGTATGACCAAATGATAAAAAGTTAAAGTAATTTTAGAAGGTTAACTTAATGTGATGAGCCCACATTCGAATTAGGGAAAATGGAAACCCTAATGATAAAACTAGCCAAACCTAAGTTTGAGTCATCATTTTTACCTTTTATGTTTTGAGATAAATCTCTGCTTGGGAAGATAGCGCTGCCACCATCAGCTAGGGTTTTTCAACTTGGAGCTCATCATTCAAGCCTATGTGGGTTGATTCTTCATGAAAAAAAAAATTAAATTGGTTTAAACTATATTTCATGGCTTTTCCGTCTCATTTTAAAGCAAAACTTGGTGTTCAAGGTTGTGATGAAGCACATAATTTTCTGATTTTTCTCTCTTTGTATCTCTTGGTTGACATTGGAAGCTTTTTGTTTGCATTTAGGATGAATGGAACTCAAAAATTTGACAACACAATGAATTTTACTTTCCTATGGGAGAACACCTGAAAGTTTTTGTATCTTGTCTTCATTGCAAGCCATAGCATTGTATTCCATGCATTTTTTTTCTAATTTTCCCTGAAAATTCCATGGCTACGGCCATCACATGTTTGATAATGGAGTTCCATAAAGAGAGCTTGCATTCTATACATTCCTTGTTCTGATTTTCAGATTTTTAAATAGAAAACTCGAATGGGTTTATTTTTTACCTTGGTGAATATTGATGAGCCAAAAGCCTCTTCCAAGCCATGGCTATATCATGCTTGATCTGGGTATCTTAATATTACTACACTTTCATTGTATTCAAAAAGAAAATTCTCTACTTCTGATGAAGAAAAACCATATGGGTTTCGGGATTCTGTGTAACTCCAATTACATTTTCCGGAAAGTATTGGATTTCCAGCTGAAATCCCCTTATGTGGGTATTTGTATTTTGAGAGAAATCCATGTGTTTTGTGTTTTTTGAAAAAACCCTCAAATAGGTAAACTGTAATAAGAAGAAATCTGCATTTTAATTTGAAAACCTCATGTGGGTATTTATAAAAATGGTAGAAAACATCTCTAACTTCTAGGCTTGACCCAAATAACACTCATTTCCTTCATTGATGAGAACACTTAGATTCCAGAATTAAATTGCAAGACTTCATGGCCGTAGCCAATTATTATTGTATCCACCATTTTAAAAGCTTAAAAGCTTGAAACTGTGCATTTTGATTGTATTCAACAACTTTAGTTACATCTGCATTTAAAGTTGAAAACAGGTGACTACTTTGTGTTCTGAAAGAAAATTGCATTTTTTACAGAAACCATATAACTGTAACTTGTTTACTTTCAGATTGTAAATAATATCAAAAATCTTTCCATTCCTTTATTTGTAGATTTACCTCTCATTCATTGTTCTTCCATTGAAGTAAAACCAAACAACATCTCTTCTTTTACCTTGTACCTCCTGTATCAACATGGATGTTCCTGTAGGTTTCTTTGATGCTTACTATCATTCATTATGTATGCCTAAATGCTTAAAAAAAAATGCATTCTCATCTCAAAACTTTCATGGTATAAAGCAATGTTTCCCTCCTATGCTTATGTGTTCACAACTTGTTTTTGATCATAACCAGATTTGGCTCCTCTATTCTATTTGCACACTGCACTTAATTTGAGCACTTGTTTCTTCTTGTACATAATGTTGTCTTATGTATGCAAATTGGTCTTGAACACACCCAAAAGTGTTTCTTTTGATACTTTTTACTCAAATGGCTTAACAATTCCAATGTACCTATTCCTCAGGACTCGTCATGCATTCTAATGATTAAATGAAACTGTTGTAAATAGATTTCAATCCTTCAATTCTGTAGCTTGATTTCATGAATTTTATATGTATGCATGTTCACTTTCACCATTATGAGCATGAAGCACTTGAAAAATTATAAAATATCACCATGGAATAGAATGAATAGATGAACAAAACACATGGCAAGAAATATGTAATCAATTTGACAGTATTTAAAAGATGCATTTCAGTTGATTTAGTATCTAGATTTAGTTCATTGTCCACTTGTAATTTTCACTTCGTTGTTCAGATTTGATTGTTATGAGTGAAAAATGTCCTTGATTAATCTGATAATTGAATTCTATTTCACTCCTTCATGAATGGATCAGATGAGAATGATAATTGTATTTCCTTACCTAGCCCACTTGTATGTTTAAGGGGAAACATGCTGAGCTCTACCCTTGTTGGAGCCCATTTTACTCTACATGCTTTTATGTCTTCATGAGATGATCAATTATATAGCTTTTCCTATACCTGCACATGGAAACAAACAAATGTTAGATAAAACAATATATTATTATGATGTTTCCTTCTTTTCTTCTATCCAATTCCTATTTTCTCAATTGCTTCAATGTATTATCAACAACATTTTACATTATTGTTGATGATTCATATAGGGATTCTCATAATCGAAGCTCTAACAACCCTTTACTTCTCTCACAGGTCGATTGGAGCTCGAGGATGAAGGATGGTGCACCACTTCTACATCGACCAACAACAATAGGAAATGATGATTATGTTCATGCTTATGTGTCTTTCTTTCTTACATCTCCAATAGTGTAGCATCCTTCTCATGATTCATTGTTATAGTTACTCCCATGGCTTGTGTGGGGCAATTTAAATTTCTTTTCTTGGTTTCCATTCTGAAAAGAAATGCATCTCAATGCAAACCTGTACAATTCATTTTTGAATAAATGAAATTTTGAAATGTAACAATATTGTGCAATAAATGAAAGCAATAATTATGTCTTAATCATTTATGTATTCTGCTTTATACTTTATTTCATTTGCAAAGCACTGAGTAAAATCCATTGAAAACATTCACATAAATGCACTTCATAAATCTGATGCAAAGCATCAATCTAAGCAACGAAGCAACTAACTAAACCTTAACTTTAAAATGAAACAAATTAATCAGCTCTGCCAATTGAGCTATAGTGAAAATTGGCAACATTTTGGTAATTTCTACTTAATGCTTTCCTAGTAATCATTAGATCAGTTTCCCTTAAAACTCCATTGGGTGCGGAGTCAAATCTGCCTCTTCATGAAACTCAAAAATTCAAATAGTAATACTCCAAATATAAGCAAAACAAAACCAATCAAAACTAAAAGAAAACTAACAGGCCCTGGTGGCCAGACAAAACATGTGCAACAATGCTTAGGAAAAGAAAAACAACTGAAATGAAATGTGTGTAAAGCACTTATTTGTAGCAACTACTCTACTATTTACAAAATAGGACTTATCTCAGAGGCAATGCTTGAGGTGGATCCCATTAACTAGGATAGACAACACCTCTCCAATCAACTTAGAGAGTTGGAAAGCATTATGTTCCTTGCACTCTGTGATCACATAAGGCCCGTCCCAAATTGCATCAAATTTGGAATGTCGTTCAGGTCTACTCTTATATTCATTCCATTTAAAGACTAAATCACCAATGCTGAAATCTCGTGGCTTTTCCATTTTATCAAACAAGCTCTTCATCTGAGCTTGATGTATTTCAAGCTGCCTTAAAGCTTCTTTTCTAGTTTCCTAAAGCTCTATCAATTGTGCAAATCTCACTTCTAGAGGTTGTTCATTCAGCAATTCTAGTTCTTTAACAAAACTCAAAATTGGTAATTCAATGGAAACAGGTAACATAGATTCTTTTCCATAATAAATTACATAGGGAGAACAACCAATGGATCTTTTAGGAGTCACCCTATCAGACCAAAGGGCTAACTTAAGCTTCTCATACCATGTTTGTTAATTGTCTTCAAGTGTCTTCTTGATTATCCGAATTAGATTCATGTTTGTAGATTTTTCCTACCCATTAATCTACGAATAATAGTTAGAAGATGTGTTTAGAAAAATGCTATTCCTAACTGACCAGTCAGAAATCCTCAAACCAATAAAGGCTAAACCATTGTCAAAAAATATTGAATCTGGAGTATCAAATCTCGACACTAAGTCTTGATAGAAATTAAGTACATAAGTCTCATTTTCTTCTTTCAAAGCAACAACTTCGGTCCAGTTAGTGAAATAGTTTGTTGCAGTAAGAATCCACTTATGAACCATTCTTGAAGGCGGGTTGATTGGTCCAATGAAGTCTAAACCCCACTTGGAAAATGGATGCTCCACCTGAATGGGATGTAGAGGTAGGGTTTCAAGGCTCTATTTTCTAGAAAACAAGGCACACTTTTCACATCTTCGAACCGAAGCAATATCATCCTTAAACATATGTGGCCAATAATAACTAGTCCGCATGATTTTTAGGGTTGTCGTTCTTGCAGAAAAATGTCCTCCTTAAGGCCCATCATGAAATTATCCTAACAACTTGTCAACTTGACCAGGCTCAATGCATCTTAATAAAACACCCTAAAAGTCTCTCCTATAAAGAAGGACCATCAATAATTGTAAAAGGAATGGTTTGTAATCTTTGGTACCTTCTTTTCACTCTGTCCAAGCCTTCGGGGCACTCACCAGTCTGCAAATAGTGTATCATTTGCTACACCCAGGTAGCGAAAAGAATTGAAACAAAAATTGCATCATCATTGTTTTGTACTGTATCAACTCTTTCAAATTCTTTTAAGTTGTTGCTTGTTGTATTTTCTGCAATCTTTTCACACAAACCCTTGCCTCTGCAAGCTTAGTTATCTTAATGTCAAATCAAAATCCATCACCTTGGTTACCCAACCAACACATTTATCATTGATATTATGGTTAATTAAGAATTCCTTAACAGTCGAATGAGAAACTAATAACTAAATTTTGTTATTGGATAACATATGCCTAAACCTTTTGAGGATTCTCACAATAGGAAAAAAATGCTTCTCAACAAAATAATACTTCATGTCATAATCATGTAGCACTTGGCTGAAAAAAGCTACAGGCTACTCCAAGCCTTCATCATTTTGCTGGCACAACATAGCTAAAATAGTTTCAACCCTTGCAAAAGAATAAATAATGAAATCTTGTGGATCAACCATTTCTCTACGTTTCTTTTTATACCTTGTTTCGACCATGAAAATTATTGCTCAATATGGGGGAATGCAAAACTATGTCTAAAATGATATGATCTAGTCTATGTTTTTGGGATTTTCTGATATAATGAATGAATGCTGCTATTGTTTTGGTATTTTCTTGGAAAATAAAGGATTTCTAAAATGATGATAAGCTAGGATGAAAATATGCAAAATTCTAAAGCAATTGACTTTAAATAATTCTTACAGGAGGTTACCTACCACCTATAGCTTAACCAAGGCTATGATTTAACTTTGTTAAGGAACCTGATGTAGGACTAGGACCAAATGATAAGGTGAACTCCCAAACTAGACTGAAGAGCTAGAAGGATTCACAAGTAGGAAAAAAGATATTGTTTGACAAGTGACTAGGTTCAATGACAATGACTGTAAAAGCATAGGTTTGTCCAAAATGTAGAAAGTTGGCCTATTCTGAGATATGCAACTAAAGCTAAATGAAACCTAAAAAATGCAAACTTTTGAGAAAGTTTATGGTTTCTATCTAAGGTGTATTATGAGAAATAGAGACTGAGATGAAAATTTGGTTTCAGGTTGTGACAGTGAATTCTAGATTTTTTGTTGATAGGAAAATGTGGTTGAGTTTTACAAATGCATCGTAGAATTTAACAAATGTGTTTCGACAAATCAGATGCATTTTTTCTGGTAAAATTTGGTCTTGGTTTATTGATAGGAAAATGCGACTCACTGTGACAAATGCAGCTAAGTTTCTAATAGATGTGACTCTTTATAACACATGTGACTCAGGATATCAAATGCGACTTTGAAATTTTTGGTTAATAATAGTGGACTCTGGTTGATAGTTGTAGGTTTAAAATTAAAAGATGTGACTTGGTTAGATAGATGTGGTTTTCGAATTAACAAATGTGACTCAGTTAGATAGATGCGACTTTATGATGATCTGGATTTTTGACTGACTTTGTTTCATGATCAAATTTTGGAAAATATAGATAATAAAAAAACAAAGTGTTTTTGGTTTGATGTATCATGTGTTTGAAACAAGCTACACTGAGAGGGGGGGTGAATCAGTGTTGTGCAAAAACTAACTTTATTAACCTTTATCTTCAAAGCACTTGTAACATTCAACCAAAATGCATGAACAAGAAGAAAACAATCACAACACCATAATACAAGATTTTTTATGTGGAAAACTTGTTTGGGGAAAATCCACGGTCGATGGCCAATCCACAATATGATCTGAGTATACTCAAATAAAGTTTACAATATGAGGAATGCGCTTGCATTCAATCACACTGCCTAGAGCTCATTTCTCAAGAAGACTCATTGTCTTATAAATAAAGTTAGATTAAATCCATCTAAGAGTTTGAACTGGTAAAATAACATCTATATATGCTTGATTAAAACTCCAGTTAGGATCAGTACTTGATCTTCTGTCCTTCAGACTGATTCTGCACTTTTGCTCTATTCTACTCAGAATCGCAACACAAATCCTTTATGAACAAGTTAAACTATGCATTATCACTCTTCTAATTTGATCATATTCACAATTTGCATCTACACACCTCATACTATTCTTAAAATTATATGAATGACCTCATATATATATCTACAACCAAGAATTCAATCACAATATGTCAGCTTGAATAGAACAAAAGAATATTCACAACTGTCATCTCAAATCATGAGTAAACCTTAATGTGCATCCACAACGTTTGGCCACAACTTAGCTAGAACCCAAACAAAGATTCTCAAACACAAAAATACTTGAATGATTTCTTCCCAAACATCTGTGACATGATACATTCATGAAGTCGGCTCCAGTACTGATAAAACAAAGAATTAGCCAACCAAATCTTCTAACTCACACACAGATCAATACAAGGCACTGAGATTCATAGATAACACTAAACATACATCGATCAACCTTCTCTGAGATACACAACACAAAATATTGACATAAAGTCTTCATGGGAATCGATGAACACAAAACTATCAAATGCACTATTCTTCCTTAGCTATTTGCAATATGACTATCGGCGTGATCAAATGATGATGCACGGATCCAATCATCAACTAGGGTTTCCATTAATGACAACACAAAATTATATTCGCAGTGTCTCTTGCCAACAATCTCCGCCTTTGGCATTGATGAAAACACTTAGTGAAAAATGACTAAGTGTCGGATCAGTACCAACATCAATTACATTGCCCAAAATTTCAAAAACCAAACTCTTCTCCAAAACACAATTCTCCCCCTAAGATGGTTATGCATTTTTCACTCTATTCTCTCCCCCTTTGACATCAATGGAAAAGGTAAGAATCTGCATAACAAAAATTAAACTGTTATGAACAAGTTTCTTATGTACAAACAAGCTTCTTCAACTTACATAAACTTGAAAATATCTGAAAAATCTTTCTTCAGCATGGTCAAATTCATGTCCAAAACTCTTTTGAGACTCTCCAAGATAGTTATGTGTCCACAAAACAATTAGGATTATGTCTCTGTAGATTCAAGGTTTGTTGGATCACCCATTGTCTTAGCATCTTTTGCTTCTTTCAATGCAATTGACATAATTTCTATCTTTGGGCCAATTAGGCCTCTAAGTTCACATGCTCTTGCAATAATTTTGTCATTTTCATGCTTCAGGCTCTTTATTTTGTCAAGAAAAGATATCACTTCTCCTTCTAACTTTCCAACAGTACTAGTTAAAGGATCAAAAGCATGAAAAATAGTAGCTAATATTTTTTTCCAGATACTAACCTTTTCCTCATTTACATCAGTGAATTTTTTCAAAGACAAACAAGACTTGTAAATCTTCCCACCTTCGGATAGTGCATTTTGGATATTTTCTACATAGGTGGCTAGCAAATTTTTATCCTTTGTTATCATTTCCTTCAGCCCATTTAATATTTTAGCATCAAATTCCTTTTGAAATTTAATCATAGTTGATTTCTCAAGTGACTCAAATTGAGTACTTATTGAGTTGATGAGCCTCTTTAGTTCACCAGAGGAGGAACCAGTCAGATCTTTCACATGAGTGGGCATTATCTTTTCCAGGACTCCAGATGCAAGATTTAGAAGATCACTATCCTCAATGTGGGACTTCAGTATTTATTCTCTAGTTTTTTCTTGGGAAAATGAATCTACTTTCATTTTCTAAATTGGACTCAGGGTAGATAGGTCGATCGGACCCTCAATCAATTCAAGATCAAACTCTTCTTTTTTTTCTACCAAAAATTTCTTCACTACCTCTGCAGTGTCTCATGCTTCTACTAGAATTTCCCTTACATAAACTTTCTTCTCTTCAGCCATTGCTTCCTCAGTTGCAGGTTCTGACTTATCTTTAGGGATCTCCACTTTCTCAACTGATACACTTTTTGGAACTTCAATTTCCCTAGGTATTTCTGCATTGTCCACTTCAAGAGGGATATGAATATCCTCAGGTACATCTTGTTTCTCTTCTTCTTCTTCTTCTTCTTCTGCTAGACCAGATGAAACATCATGAGTTCCTTCAGGTACAACATCAATTATGTTGCTTAACAAAATTTTTCTTACAATTTTTTTAGTCTCTTCAATAGGGATAACTTTAAGAAACACCCCCCTGGGCGCAGGTGTAAAATCCTGGCGAATCTTGTATACTTCTCGATGAAAAAAATTATTTTTATTGGCAATTTTTTTTGTTTTTCGAGAAAAAAAATAATCCCCATTGGCGAATCTTTTATAATCCCTGGAATTCTATGGAAAATCATGGCGAATTGCAATTTTTTTTAATCGAATAAAATATTTCTCATTGGCAAATAAAACCATTTTTCAAACCAGAATTTTTTTTCCATTGGCGATTAAAACCTTTTTTCAAAGCAAAAAATATATTTTCATTGGCGAATTAAAATGAGTCTCAAAATAATAAAAAAATCCAGTGGCGAAATAAAAATCATATGGGCCGTTCGATGGATGACTATAGTTGCATTCTGGAAGTAAATCTCTAAAGCACTAGACTTGCGATTTGAAACCTTCGGAATTTCACTAGAACCGTTAGATTTCTAGAAATCAATGGTTGAGATTTTATTACCATACAAATGGTTATAAAGTTCTTTTTCTCAGCGATTGGGTGACCTCGACAGGATGCATAACTTTTGAAGTGACAACTCATTTAATGAATTGTACGATGCCATTAAGGGATGTGTTCTCAAACACCAACTAGATAGATTTGACGTAATCTTTTAAATCCTCTGAAAGGATAGATCTTAAATAAGGTATTAAGGAGTTTGGAGAAATGGAATTAGTAGCAGATTGTTACTTCCTGCTGGTAAAGTTAAGTGAGCTTGCAGACGAGGAAAGGTGGCAGCATTTTGAACTCCATACTCAGAGTTTCCTCAAAATGGTACTTCCAGCCGATATTAGGGTATGGGAAGATGAAATTATGGCCGGCATGCAACCAAATTTGAATTGGCCTGAAGAAGAGCAACTCGACATCATTTCCCATCTACGTTCAGTGGTGTGGAAAGAGAAACCAGCAATGCCTAGTACAATAGGGTAATTTTTGTTTTAGAAGAAGAAGAAGAACGCGCTGAATTTCATAATTTAGTTATGGAAATGCAATTGGCACCTCTAGCAGTTTAACAACATACATGAATCCTTTTGTGAATTGTGAATTTGTGACACACAATGATAAGGGGGCGTAGTTTCAGCTTTTGAGCTCTATTTGAATTGTGATTGTATAGGGTGTGGAGTGACAAGTTTGTGAAACCACATTTTTGGCATTAAAGAGATAAAAGAATATATTTCTAAATCTACGTATTTATCAATGCTTCCTTTTAATTATGAATGAATTGTGTTTCTTCATGATAATTGTTCAATGTTTATCTATTAGTGTTAGGTAAAATTCAGAATGCTTATTTTTTCATCTCTGATACTTTGTGTTCAGATTAATTAATTTGTTAAAAGAGAAAATATTGCTTTTCTTTACTGATTGTCAAAAAAATGGACTTTGTGTCATTTGTTTTAAAATATTTTGCATCTACTTTCATGGTTGAAGTGAAAAATCTATACACCAACAAGAAAAAAGAGTTGCAGTTTGGAAGAAAATCTCTGAAGCATTAGACTTGTGAATTGAAACCTCCAGAATAACACATTAATCGTTAGATGCAGACATGTGGCGAGATAAAGGCCCATCGCTCATCGCTCATTCACTCTTTTCAATGCCATGAATCTCGAAGTTGTTCATTTCATTTAATTGAAGTTCTCAATATTTTTGAAGAAAGTGTGGTTGGCAGTGGCAGTGGCGACGATTAATGCCATATGTGATATGAACATCTGAAGAAATTTCTTGGACAACTCATAGATTTAATGAAAAAAGATTTGTAATGATTTCACATCTTTTGAATGAGTGATTTTGATAGCTTATCAACTTGAGGTAGAGTTCAAGTTGGCACGTAGTAAGACGTCAATCAAATTAGAAATTTGAATTATACAGGCTGGTAGCAGCACTGGTGGCCCATAAATAGGGATAGTGATTCAGTGATTAGTAGATAGTGCCATAAGGGTTTTTATTTTCTAGGGTTAATAAGGATTCACGAAGAAGATGATGCCGTATTGGGGATACTGTAAATTCTCTTACCTACAATTATGTAGTTACAGAGTAATCAGTTAAAGATGAATTTCCTTCAAGTTCAGAATGGGTGGAATTGGAAAGAAGTTGATTTGGTTAACCTGAATTTTCAGATGGGTTTTGAACCAGGATGAGGAGCTCTGATGGAGATAAGTGCTATCCCAAAGCATAGAGGCTGTAGGTAAAAGATGGGAGTATATTTGCTTCTCCTCCTGTATTCTAATAGCTCCCATTTCCCTAGCATGGTCGGCCAGACAAGTCCCATGCATTTATTTTCAAAGAGACATTTGTATTTCATCTTTTGTATGACTCTGGTTCTCGAAGTGGATAAGTACATTTTGTATCTTCACGGCTCCCATTTCCCTAGGACTGATTGGAACCCCCTTTGCCTAGCATGGTTGGAACATCCACCAGCAGAAGCTTGGAATCATGAATTTATTTTCAGAGCCACATTTATTTTTAGAGATAGATGTGTAGTAAGTTTTCAGCAACAAAGCTTGGAAATTGGAATCAATTTGTAATCCATTGTAACAAGCAACAACTTGGAATAAATTATTAAATTTTGTCTATGTAAAGTACTAAAGTGACACACTGACATATGTTATTTATACAAAACAGGAGCTACAGTGCTACTCGTCTATAAAAAGATATGTAATAATGTGCCATTGAAATTCAATTGCAATAAAATAAATGGTTGTGTTGTGTTATTCTTGAATCTTGATTCCTTGAGTCTTTGTTATTCATTTACGTTTAAGAGTAAAGAGTTGTTTTCTGAGTTCAGAACTTTAGTGTCTATTAATAATTTAATATATTCAAATCAAATTTTTTTCTTTTGAGAAATTAAGTAATATACTCTATGCAATATGCACTTGAGAATTCATGGTTACTCAAGTTTCAAGTTCAAGCGTTGGATGAACATTTAATGTATGGTTGTAGTTACATTCCGTAATGAAATGAATAGAGCGATGGCCTTCCCAATTTAAACCTCTGGAATTACCCTATAACCGTTAGATATAGAAAGATCAACAGTTAAGATTATGACAATAGCAAACAATCAATATGAAAATTTTATGACGGTTTGGTCATTTAAATGCCTATGAAAAAAATTGTTTAATTTACGAATTTTTATATAAAATATTTTATAAATGGAATATCTTGAAAAATTAGAAAACAATGATAATTATTAGTGATAAATATAAAAATCTACTGTTATAATTAACAATTAACAAAAGTTTCTAAAATCGTATTAAAAATAAATCTTGTTAAATATATTATAAAAATTAAAAATAATTATATTTTATTTTGAAAAGATTCTAAATTAATATATATTTTTATAATAATATTATAAATCACATATATTAATATAAAAAATAATAGCTATTAATATTATAAAAAATTGAAAAGTTTCTAAATCCATATTAAAAATATTCAAAAAAGTTATATTCTATTTTCTTTTTATAATAAAAATTATAAAATGATATATATTATAAATTAAAATACTATATAATAATTTTTTACAGTTAAATAAAAATATAGCAAGTCAAACTATAGTGTCTAATAAATTTTATAGCTATAATATACAGTCTAAAATTGAAAAAATGGTCAAATATTTAATAGACCATCAAATTCCAGGCCTGCTGTCAACTGTCAAGTGATTAATGTTTATTTTTAAAGTTAATACCATAAATTACTCAAGTTTCAACCGTTGGATGAACATTTTATGTATGGCTGTAGTTGCATTCTGTAATGATGTGCACAAAGCGATGGGATTCCCAACTTAAATATCCGGATTCACCCTATAACCGTTAGATTTAGAAAGATCAACGGTGAAGAATTGGCAACTTGTAGACGTAAGACGTGTCATTCACTTTAATATTCCAATTTCGAGAAACAAAGCATTTAAAGCACTTTGTACTCCTAAGTATCAACTGTCAAGTGATTAATGTTTATTTTTAAAATTTAAAGTTAATATCATAAATTACTCAAGTTTCAACCGTTGGATGAACATTTGATGTATGGTTGTAGTTGCATTCCGTAATGAAATGCATAGAGCGATGGGATTCCCAACTTAAACCTTCGAAATCACCCTATAACCATTAAATTTAGAAAGATCAACGGTTAAGAATTTTCAACTTGTAGTCTCATAGACCTAACTCCTAAGACGTGTCATTCACTTTAACTTTCCAATTATGAGAAAAAAAGCATTTAAAACACTTTGCACTTTGAAATTGTACAGTGATTTTTAAAGTCTTCAATTTTCAGATTGCTCATTGGCCATTGCAGTGCACCACCCTGTTTTGAATTTGGATTCCACAGTTCCACTTCCAACGACGCCATTCTAGTTTTCAAGCGTCAGGACTTAGAATCTGGGTAAGTCAAAGAATTCTTGTGGCTAGGTTTCATTGTTTGACATTTCTTAAAATCTTATTTTGTGAAAGTTTGAAGTTTGGTTTTAGACTTTAGAGAGTCAAGAATTCCTTAAAAATTGAGGACTAATAGGTATTACTTATTAGGGAATTCAAATTTCAGAACTTCACATTTGTACAAGCATGTCTACCACCAGTACCACTAGAGCAATGTCCGATAAAAAAATACATTATGCAGAATTGCATAAAACCCCAAGTTTCACCGATGGGTACCATGATATTTATGATCCTAAAATCTATGGTAGACATACCTCAGAACTTAGATTTTCATCTCAGAATAAGGCTGCAAAACAAAAGCAAGTTGCTAGTATCAGTGCACCATGGGTAACTGGATTAGGGCGCATGATGCTACATGAAGTTTTCCCTTGCCCAGAATTTATCACGGTCTATGCCAAAAATTATGATGATAAGAAAAGAGAAATTGTTAATAAAGATAACCAAGAAGAATTGTTATCCATTAATGCAGAAGAACTTGGAAAAGTGTTGGGGTTTACAACTGAAGAATTTGGAAACCACCACATTGACCTAGAAAAGCTTGCTAGTGATTATGAAGCAGTGGAAGAAAGGCTGAAAAATGATTTCTTAAATAAAATAGTTCAGGATAGAAACAAATTGAAAGGTGATCATAAGCCTCCTTATAATTTGGATTTTTTTAAACCATGGGTTCAGGATACTATTTCCATGCTAGCATTTTTCCTTGGTCTGGATAGCAATTTGGAAGTGGGTGCAAGCCTCCTTGAAATGGTATATCATATCCATTATGCTGATGAACATGTCAAATATAATTATACTCAGCACATTGTAGAATCCATGCATAAATTTTTTTTAATGATTAAAGCAGGTTCCACAAAGACATTTAGGTTGACAACCTACTTGTGCTATCTTTTTCTATTCAAATTTAGAGGAATGTTTCAGACGTACAGTAATGCAGAGGAAAATAAAATGGCTCTAGTATATGAATGGACCACTGAGATAAGGATGCATGATTCTCAAAGGAACTACAGTAATTTTGTAGACTAATTTTTGGCTCCATTGCATCAATTAATTACAAATAATCCAATGCCTAGATTTCCTATGTCATGTAGAAACTGCATGCAACTAGGAAAAGAAATACAATTGACTGATTGGTACTTAATGGAAGAATATATTGTCCTAAGATTTTATGGATCGGGAGTATAGCCATACAAACTTCCAATACATGTGATAGAAAGGGTTTTTGCATTGGAATATGTAAGGCAGGTGCAGAGTGCTGATGAACTACACTTTCTCAGTCAGCAAAAGAAGACCTTATTTCCTTCTTTACCTTTTTCATGTGGAGGGTTCACATTCGAGAGAAAAGCATTCAGTGTGGCACATAATCTTTTGAATTATTTTAACTTTGATGCTATCTGTCACTGGCAATATGACCATGTGACATCATTAAATCAATGATTGTGGCCAATAGGAATGCTACAAATAGAATTCAACATCAAAGTAAACCCTTGCTTGAAAACTTGAGAAACAGGGATTCTTGGGATGAGGTGAAAATAGCAATGGAGAAAAGTGCTGCTGAGAATGGTATTTCTTTTGAACAATTGTCAGGCGAAATTATGGCATTGCACCAAAAGACAATCAAGACATTCAAATTTTTTTATGAAAATAGGATAAACCATCTAGTAGAGTAAAAATTCTAGGTTCTCTAGAGAAGGATGTTATAGATAAAAAATGATGTTATAGATGAAAAATGGTCACGATAAAAAATTACTGCCTTTTGGTCTATGAGGAAGGACCTAGGTGAAGAAAGAGCTCTTGCAGAGTATGATGATAATGAAGAAGATTAAGAGTTTAGAAAATTGTGGAATATAGAGCATCCTGATGAATGTGATGAATCTGATGATGATATTGATATGGAAGAAGAAGAACAAAGCCATGCCAATTACAAACCTAGTTTAAGTGAGGTTGTAAAAGAAGAATATGATTCAACATATACTTCAGGAGCAACCATACTTCAAAAAATTGGTTATGAAGGTGGTCCTTTGGGGTCCAAAGGACAAGGCCCTTGGACAATACCAAGTGTTGAGCATAGAAAAACAGTTGATAAATCTGGCCTTGGGCTTGGAGGTGAACAAGTAGACCAAGGGGATACAAGACAAACTCAATTTGTTGGAGCTTCTAGTCATCATCCTCATGGTCAGATACAATCACAACTAGGACATGCCCTTAGTGGATAGCTTAGTGCAACTGGGAGTGCCATTGGTGGCAATGGTATGGGTAGTAGTACTAGCATTGGTCAACATTTGCTACAACAAAAAATTTCACACATTACTAAGAGGACAACAAAAAAAGATACCATAGAAACACCAGGTGATCAAGGCAATCAAAAGAGGCAAAGGATTTTGACAGGTCTGAGTCACACTATCAATCAATCTACCAATACCACAAAGGAGTTATTTCTAGGCACTCCCCCAATCCCAGTTAGTGTGGGTGCGACATCATTAGCAACTGTAAGTACTCCTATTCCTTCGCCATTCAAGCATTCCATTGTTCCTGCCTCCCCAGGTTATGATTTCATTGAAGAGTGTAAAAAGAAATCAGACTTGAATAAAAAAGAAAAGAAGCAACTGACGGAGAGTGCGTCTGCTGTAACTTTAGAGCATGCAACAACCATGGTATTACCCACATTTGACACAAATAAAGAAATCATGGAGTACACAATTTTTGTTCCCACAGTTCAAAACAAACCAACAAATCAGATGGATCGATCTGAATACCAGGTAACCAAATTTCAATTGGATTTTTCTGGCCTAAAAAATACTGACAAAATTAATGTATCAAAGAAGAACAATGAATTGGTGTACAGATCATTGCTAAAACAAGATAGAGAGAAGAAAAGGTTGCAGACCCAAATAGAAAAGTTACAGGCAGACCTAGCAAGTGAGAAAGCAAAGAGGAAAGCAACAGATAACAAGAGCAATGAATTAGAAAAAAGAATAATAAAATCTGCCTCTACATCAACAAGGAAAGAGGATAAATCAAATGAGAGAGAAGTGAATGACCTAAAGCGAAGGCTAGATGAGAGCAACAAGAAATATGATGAGGAAAAATCCACTTCAGAAAAATTGAGAGTAAGCATTGTGAATGGAAATGTACAGTGGGAACAAAAATTGGAGAAACAGAGAAAAACAATTGAAAGATTGGAGAAAGAGCTGATGAAAGCAAAAGAAGAAATTAAGTCTTCTCAAAATAAGTTATCTGCATTTTGTAGAGATACGACGAGGCATATGAAACAAAAGATCTGGGATGAAATAATGCAGAGGTTTGATCATTTGTGTGACATGTTTCAATTGATTGATGCTATCATACAACATTATAAGAAGCTCAACAAATATTTAGTGGACAACAAAAAGGTGCTGGAATTAGAGAAATCTGCAAATGAAGTTCTACAAATAGTCTACAAAGCCAGTGATAATGATTTGAAATAAAAAGGGATTATTAATCGGATTGAAACCTCAATGAAGTTGTCATCTATCATTGAAAAGTGTTCGAGAATGTCTGGAACAAAGCAATATTTGCATTTGGTTGCAGACAAGATGAAGGTGGTGGATGAAAAGGTAAGGAACTTCATAGAGCTTGGTTTTCTAGAGGCTTTTGACACAAATGAGCGATTCATTGGAAAGGATGGTTTCAGAAAGAAGATGGAAGGTGCAAGGAAGATTGATTTGGACCAATTTCCTCAGAACCCAGATGTGAACTATTTTAATTTGGATTCAATCAGAACACTAATAACCTTGAATGCAAAATTGACTGAAGAATTCAAGACAGGTTCCACTTCTAATTACAATCATGAAATGTTAACAAAACTTCAAGTCAAACAACAACAGTTAGAACAAATGGAAATTCCACCTCCTGAAGAGTGGAAGTTGCTAGAAAAGGTGTTATAGTGACTTGATTTTTTATTTTCAACCTTTGATAATATGAGTTTCCAAGTTCCAACTCAGCTCTGTGCAGATTTGTCTTTGGGCATTGGCAAGATTTTGCATTGCCAATGCCAATATGTAATCCTTCATGTGAAATTCAATTAAAAAGCTCAAATTCAGACTTCAGTAATATGATGATGTTCAATTATCTGTATTATTTATTTTATCATTTGAACTACTGATGGAATAGATGGAACTTCTAATTTTGCTCTCTGAATTCCTTTTTGTCTTGATCTTGTACTGGTCTGTCAATGTGTCATATTGTTTGGGAAAGAACCTAAGGTTGGGGTTTTTATTTTGGTTTTCATGAAAATCCTAATGTCGTATGTAATACATTGGGTGAAAATCTATTTGGATGTTACCTTTTTTGGGTGGGTTTTGTTGGTGTTTTTTAACATAAACCAAGTTTGTCTCCTAATCTACATATGGAATTGCCAATTCCAATCAAGGGCATGGGATGATTACAACATTATTTTGTAACTTATGATAGTCATTTTATTTGCAATTTGGAAAAGAGCTCTAAGTAAAGAAATACAGACACATGACTTCACAAACTCATACAATTTAAACCAGTGCCATGTACCATTGGGGAGTCAAATTCACAAACATTTAAAATTTAACAACAGATTCAATTTTTCAAATACATAGCATAAAAGATCCCTGGCAATATTTCATTACAATAGTTTCAATCCATATCCTAACCCAATACTTCTTACTAAATCCCTTTACAAACATATCCATCCATGATTCCATCCAAGCATTTTAATCAATTCCTTGTATTAAATCCAAAATGGAAAACATACACACCAGAGCACTGAGTAGTGAGATGAACACCATAATCCTTGATTATACTATTCAAAATTATACATCATAACTCAAATGCTAGTACTGTTGCAAAACATCAAATCTTCATAGACCTAAAACCCCATTATCGAATAACCCCAAACCTAAATTGTATTAATATTAAAATAACTGGTTCTTACAATCTGTTCTGCAACTATACCTAGACTCGACCTCAAAATATCTGACTTGCCAACCCCTATTTTTGGCCTTCAAAGTTGAAATCCTTCTTATAGAAAATGAAGGAGCAAACAAGCATCAGGCCAAAAATTACACATGTCATTGGTCAATTATTAATATACCATAATCAGTTATACTATAACCACTAAGCTATTAGTTGCCAGTAACAGACACTGTTTTACTCCTCTTTGGTTAAGTACTTGTCTACCCATTTCTAGTATTCCTCATCCGTTGGCTAGTTAAAATTCACCACCTTGATCACCCTAGTATCATAAGGTGTGTACTTCACCGCAACCTGGTTAGCCTCTCTCTCAAAAGACTCTAAGAATATGCTGGTATTAATTATTTTATCCATATTGCTCACCAGCAAGTCATAGTCTGAGCCATCACAAATCAATTTGATTTGTGCATCAATAACCTCTTCTGCCCTATCTTGCCGCTGTTGCAATGCATTAATATTTCCCTGTGCATCTATTATATCTAGCAGAAAAGTATCATTCTAGTCATCAAAACTCTTTACCAGTTCTCTAATTTTTCTACTCAAATCATCAGGTAGGGCCTGGAATCCCTTCAATGATTGAGGTCTGTTGTCTACATCAAACCTGGAAGCCTTAAACATAACATCTAAATCAGTGGCCCGAGGGATCCACTTCTCAACCCAAGGCATAACTACTTCCCGATCTTTGTTAATGTTTTTAATTCCACCAAAGAACAAAGAATACAAAGAATGTACAAATGGCAACCTACAAACAACCTTCTCATTTAGATGCCTCAAAACGGTGTCAACCACCTCATTATGTTTATCAATTGCATCATCCTCACTTGCCTTTAGGGCAGCCTACAATTCTGTGATTTTATTCAACATTTGCTTCTTGGTAGGATCCATAGAATACTCAACTTCCTCTTCAACTAGCTTTGGTGCAGGGCTAAGAGCAAGTGTCTGAATGGGGGACCCAGGAGTAGAAATTATTAGGATATTAAGGGGAACTGAACCTGAAGTTGTGGGTAGTGCTTTGATACCAGGGGCACTGGAGGATTCTCCTACCTACCCATATTTCATTCTATCAACTTCAAACTGTAACTCAACATTCCTCTGTTGTATTCTATTATATTCCCCAATTATTACATTGTATTTCTTCATCAGACTCTTCTTTTCAGCTTCCTCCCTTTCAGCTGTCTTTTGGGCCAATTTGGCCACATTCAATGTCAAGCTTGTGGCTTCTGTTGTTGAGTTTTCAAAAGCTCTCTTGATGATGAGCCCTCCCCTTAGACTTGAGCCAATATCAGCCACATTTGGTTTTCTACCCTAGGGTGCCAATGCCCATATGGCCAGAGTTTCATATTCCTCACTAAAAGCAGAGTCTTGCAGAGCTGCCTTAACCTCTTCCTCACTGTTTTGCATAGGATGCCTGGATTGCAGGATAGCATTGAATGCTACAGCATCAACTATGTCCCATTCAGGAAAAAGTAAGACACTAGCCTGATTCACAAGTCTCCTTCCTTCCTCAAGAGTAATTCTCTTGAATTCCTCCATTAGTTTGGCCTTAAATTCATCATCATTCTCCTGTTCAGACCTATCAGGTCTTCACTCTCTCCTTCTCTTGCATTTATCCTGATATTCCTCTAATTTCATTCTCCAAATTAACTACAATAATACAGGAGTCTTCACGAAGGCATCATCATCCAGGAATGCCTTGTAGGCCTCCATCATGGCATCCTGTACACACTGCCCCTTTATATCCATATCAGTTAACACCGATTGTGTTGATCTAGGAGGAGAAGGGATACCAACCTGCATGTCTTGATCAACTATAATTAATTTATCCATCAGATCCTCTTGTGTTTCCTCAACCCTTTGCCTCTTTAGGCTTGGCTCTGATAGTAACTCTATAGGATCATTTCTCGGTGGTGAATCTAGGTCCACAATCCTTATCCCTCCAGGTTTCCTGATCCCTTGACCCGATTGTGATGATGCTTGCATTATTTGTCTCCCCTTTTATCTCCTGCCTCCTCATCACTACTATCATCTCTCTTCCTCTTGTATAGAGGCCTGTCCTCTGGTGGCTGATAAGTTGGCCTTGTTTCTTCAGGCCTCGCCTCTGGTCTCTGAATTCCCAAGTCTAGTTCCAAATTGACTTTCTTGGTTTTCAAGGTGCTCATGATATCTTTCAAGTTATTCATTAAGAAATCTATTCTTTTGTGAAATGGAGTGAACTCCATCAGTGGATCATATTTTGGATCCATTTTATGCACCATAGCCAATAGTTTCTCATAGGAAATCCATTTCTCTTTATTCAATTCCTGTCTGCTCAAATCAAACTCATTTCTGATTAGATCCTTAGGAAAATTGAAAACATGTGCAAACTTGCCACCTTTAATTCATTGCCTGAATAGGGCAAAGAATCTATCGGGGTCATGCTACCTCTTAGATCCACTCTTCAAATGATAATCATCAAAAAATATTCGAAAGTGGACCCATCCTCCCTTGGAAAAGACAAAATCAGAAACAATAATATAATCAGGGAACACAGTCCCTTTTCCTTTCCCTATCAAATTAGCCTCATGAATGCAACCTAGTTGCCACATGACCTCAGAAAATACCATCCTTGATGGTACATTATATGGGAGAATTTCAGGAGCTCCTTAGAAACCATAAACCCTTAGGACAGGTCTTACAGGGTATAAGATGATGTCACCCCAATTGTGGCACACTTTCAAATCAAGCTTCCTCACTTTGGGTCGGAGGAAATCATGCAAATCCTTAGGGACCCTTGGCACATTTACCACCAATCTAGCTCTAAGTCTGGAAGCAAAACAGTTATCAAATTGCACAAAGCTAGCACCTCCCCTGTTGCAAGACAAATCTGCACTCCAAACCTGTACTGGTAATCTTTCTCCATTCACTTCTTGCCTCAACACCATTATCTCTGAGAAGAAGTCGGCATTCTTGTACAGGAACATATGCATTAATAGGGAGTACCAAAAGAAATGAGTACCAGTGTCCCCCATATGCAACTTCAACGAACCCTCATGTATCTTTTCAGCAAGAAAAGATGCCTAGTCGTACACTACATAAAAATTCGGATGCTGAATCTGAGCCCCCATAAACATATAAGCAATGGGAATCACGGTATTAGGGTTGAAACCTAAAATCTGGCAAAGTGAATAAAATGTTGCCAAGAAGTGATGAGAAAAACAACTCAGCCTGAAAGGCTCCTGATCAGTTGGGCTGATGTGAATCATTGAACTGCCTGCCTTGGCTAATTGAGGAGGAAGCAATTTTGATCTGAAAAGAGGCTTTGACCTGGCATATTCTTGCTTCATTTCCTCAAAATCTACCCGGACTAAGAATGGGTTATATTCACTCAAATCGAAAACCTGTCGAATGTCATCTGCATTTATATTCAGTAGAACCCCACCATCATTATCCCTAATAATCCTTGTAACAAGATCATATCGTGCTACCACTGCTCTGAGTAGGTCAATATTAGGAAATACATTTGGTACAACTAGTTTTCCCATATCGTAGTTCAAGCCATTACAGAAAGGATGAGGCACATTTTGTTGCCCATACCATCTCCTAAAAATTTAAAGGCCCGCCATTTGGACCCTAGCATCTGCAATATTATAGGTTTTACACCTTAGTCCCTCGCCTAAGGCTTTCCCATTCATTAAAACAAAACCCCTCTTCTCGTCATTCGTTGATAGCAGGAATTGATCTAGGAAATTGTCATATAAATTCCTTTGCAAATAATCAATATGTCCAGAATGCTGCTTTGATGGCACCATTTCGAACAACCAGGGCTTCTCCTAAAATCAAATTCTTGAACAAACTAGGGCAACCAAAAATGAAATTACACCAGAAGTTTGCAATATCCCACAATTCAAAAGAACCAGTAACCTTATAGTCTTAATCAACAAGACCCCTGACCAACACAATACAACCCTCCACAAAAAAAATATTCAAATAGAAATCGTGGCATAGAAGGTAACTCATAGGATTTCGAGCCTTGCAGAAAACCAAACCTCGCTGTAATTGCTTGAAAATCTCAATCTCTGGGTCTGGACCGCTTCAAAAACATTTGAATGCATTTGTGGTGAAGATAAAATGGAATTAACTACTTAAAGCCGATGAAAAATGGCCAGTAGATGTCTCATCTACCATCAAAGCTCACTTGCATGCCGCGCCAATGAATTCAATCGTATTTGATGCAAATTTAAATCCTCGCCATCGATCTCTTGTTCCTATCAGATCATCAATGATCAGATAGCCATATTCAAAAGGTTGATAGCCTGATAACATCTCCATGTCATTATCGAGGGCCCACCATAATACACAGTGCCAAAGGAATACATGTGGCATCCACCTGTGATATCGCAATCACTAAACACCCTTCACTTTAGGATCACACAATGGCAGGCAACCATTGATTCCCTCCATCGGCGATCATGATCATTCACAATAGTGAGCAGCGGCTCTAGCACCAAAACCTATCTGTCGAGCAACTTTTCATCAAGGTTAAAACATCACCGTCGATCTCAAGCATGTGCATCTCACATCTGGTTTAGTAACCCACTCTATAATGTACTAAAGTTTGATACAAATATTAAGCACTTTATTTACTCCTTTTCAGCATCAGCTACACAGGGAACAGTCATCATGAGGAACGGTCAAGATCAACAATAGGGAGATCGACGGTCACTAAAAATAACCCCTGCAAAATAATACAATTACTTAAAATAAAAGAGGGGAAGGGGACACCGCCTAGGACAATGAAAAACGATGGCTCAAAGTTGTTCTAAAACATAGGGCACGGTCCGACCCAAACTTGAGAAATAAAAGGCCAGGCAAAATATTTAGCATTTTTATTAAAAGGGGCCCGACCTAGACGATTCAATGGGACATAAGTTGTTTTGAAACCACCCTCAAAAAGGTAACATTAGAAAAGACCCAACCCAAAGATATACATTATATGGCAGGTTACTAAAGTGGCTATGAGATGCACGTGCTCAAAATCAACAGAGGTGTTATAATCTTGATGAAAAAGTTGCTCAACGGTTATGTTGAACAACGGTGATTGTTATGAATGAACACGATTGCTGATGACAGAGATCAACGGTTGCCTGCCATTGTGTGATCAAAAGATGCGAGGTGTTTATTGATTGTGATATCACAGGTGAGCGCCACATGTATTCCTTTGGCGATGCATAGTGTGGTGGGCCTGTCGTGCTGAGATGGAGATTACATCAGCCTTTTTGAAGGCAGCCATTCAATGCTCTGATGAAAGTGAAGGATCGACGGTTGGGATTTGAATTCGATCAACATTAAGTAATTTTCCTTTGTTCTATTTTACCACAAAGTTATAACAGATTTTGGTTGTGTCTTGATGATAGTTTTGGCCCACTTTTGGTGCAGGTTTCTTGAGGTTTGGCGGCTAGTCAGTGCATCAGTCATTCTGTAGTAGGTTTTAAACTCATTAGAGTTTGATGTTTCAGGATAGTACTAGCATCTGAATGGAAATTACTAATTTCGAACTCATGTCTCTCCATTGTATAAACATATCATTATTTTTAATAAAATGATCAAGGGTTATTTTGTTCATTTCTAAGTTATGGATGTTGAATTGTTAGTCTGTTAGCTTCTATTATGTTTTGACTAAAAATCCTGATATGATTCATGAACTGCGATATAATATAAAATATCATGGAGACTTGCAGTGCAATATAAAATATTAAATAAAATATCCTGATTCCTAAACTTGAAGTGCAATGATTCACAATTTATTTGAATACAATATAAAAAATCATCAACTACTGTTTGGAATATGATTCATGCAGTTCTTGAGTGCAATCTAAAATAAGATTATAAGATATCATGAACTAAAACTTGAAGTGCAATGATTCACAATTTTCATTTAATAGAATATTAAATATCATCAACTACAATTTGGACTTTGGAACAATGGAAACTGATTCAAGAAGTGCAGTAAAAATACCTAAAACTTGCTAATTCTCTTCCATTTCCCAAATGGATTCAGGGTCCTCAAACTCATGTTCGTCTTCAGATAAAGTAAAAGAGTCATCTTGATTCGAAGATTGCCCTGCACTTTGTTCGGCTTGTGTCTCAAAATCAACATTCATTGTTTGATTTGTGTCAATTTCAATATCATTGTCATCTTGATCTATCCCAAGCCCACTGCCACTACCACTAGTACCACCACCATTACCAATGGCTCTTGGAACTGGAGAGCCTGTGTTGCACAACCTGGCCCCTCTTCTTTCACATGTGGACCTCCAGATTGCGAGTGCCCTTTCAAAAGGAAATTTTTTGACATTATACACAGTTCCTTTCATCCTCAAGCAATTTTCCAAATTCTTGTCCAGTTTGTTTCTTAACTTTGATTTCAAAAACCCCAATGTACTGAAAACTCTCTCATCTTTCACCGACCCCAATATCATTGTTTGATATAAATCAACAAGTTTGAAATATTCTGACATCGAACCACGCAATATTTCACTCTGAGCTAAGCTTGTCCAAACCTTTTTTATTGATCTCGGTTCAAAGGCCTTCTCCTTGCCCATGGAATCAGTCTGGTCCCTCATAGCTATTGCAAAACTTTGACATTGCTTTCTAAGCTTATTTTCATTTAAAATTCCTTATATTGCCTACTCATTGTATGTTACCTTTTTCGAAAAATGTCCGATGACAATTTTTACTTGATCATGAAAATATTTTGGGTTATCTTGGTTTACCCAAAATTGAGGATACATAATACCCATGGCTTCAAGTATTTCATGTCGAGGGAATCTTTCATGAATCTCTGAGGAAAGATATTTTGCAATATCCTTCAAATTCTCACTAACAGATTTAACAATGTCGTTAAAATCTTCCTCATTGACAAGTACTTCTTTTCTAGAGCACCTGGCTATCTTAAAATGGTACATTGGTATAGTTCAACATCGCAAAATCTATTTGAACTATTCAAGAAATCTTTCAATGAAATTGTAGGTTTGGATGAGTTGACAATTGCCAAAATGTTGGTGTGTGTAGGAGTTGATGGAGCTACAGTGATGCAAGGTCAAATGAGCGATCTTTGCACAAAGTTACAAACTACTTGTGCACCATACATGCTTGGCATTCACTGCATGGCCCATAGAATGAATTTAGCATTTAAAATTGTAAGCAAGTTTCCAAAAGTATCAAAAGTTGAAACTCTAGTTTGCGAGATCCACGCATACTTCTGCCGAAGTCCCAAATGTTTCCTTGAATTTCAACATTTTGCTGAGGGAATAACACCTGGAAACAATCTTCTGAAGGATGTAGATACCAGATGGATCTCCCTGCATGAACCAACACAACGAGTTCTTTCAGAATATCAATCCTTGATTGGGTTGATGTACGAGCATCATAGCACAGTAGACAAAGCTCCTGACCTCTTACATAGGTTAAGCAATATAGAGACACTCTTGACTTTAGCTAGTCTTCTCCCCATGCTGGATGAGATGAACAATCTTGTGAAGAAAGCCCAAGATAGAACTATGTATATTTATGAATATGCCAATCTACGTAAACTTACATGCTTGGCCCTCGATCATCTATATCTAGATCTAACACAAGAAGGTACAAATTATTTGTTGTGGCGGAAAATTACTGATTTGAATAATCCTGATAATTATTTACAGTTTAATGCAAGCGGGCACTTATGTATTTGTGTACGTGGATATGAGCTTCATCTTATGAACACAAAGAAGATGAGCTTTGTGAACATGTTGTTCTACAGTATACAAATGCATACAAACCCAAGAAGTATTGTCTACCACAGTAACTTCATCTAAAGATAATGCAATGAAATTTGATTCTTTTAGTTTCTCCTTTAAATCTTGCTTTTCCACTGCAGCAAGACAGTTCACCAATTCCCATCTAGCGTTTACTGACCAATGTGAGAAGGGAAAGTGGGGAACACTCAAATAAGATAATAAATCAAAATATTCTAGGTAGTCTGTCATAGGACGCCCCCTAGACAATATATGAAAAACAACACTCATCTAAACAATTTTTGACAGATTTGCTGCTGCCATGGCTTTTCCAAAATTAGCCTCAAGTGTACCTTCACCTTTTTTAATCTTTGACATTCTATGGTTATGCTCTCCATAATCTATGGCATACTTAACATGAAGACATTATTCCTTTGATTTCCATCGTACGACTGATTGTTCCTTTCCATCTATGATTTGTTTTTCATAAAATTTGCAGATATGCTTTTCTATAGTGTCAAGCTTTAGCTGCATCATCTTGTCTCTTCCACATTTCCAACTACAAATCTTACATCTGACCTCTATTTCCCTTTCAATATCATTTTTGTTTGATATCTCCACTGGTTCAAGGAATGGGTACTTCGAAAACCAACCACTTTGAAAATTCCTTGTCATTTCCCACTCGCACCCCAATTTTGCTTTGCCTTTTCTTTTCTTGCTACCAACATCATCCTCATCCAAGTCAATTATCTCATTTTTCCTATCCAGGGAATCCCTTGGAACATCTTTTGTGGTATTGCCATCCTCATTTGATACATTTTGATTTAACACAATGAAAATCTCACCTTGACCTTCCTATGGTGGAAGATTCAATGATGTATCTCCATCTTCAATAATATTTGGTGGAAGAGTTGACAGTGTAGCTCCACCTTGATCTGATGGATTAGAAGCTTTTCCAATTCCAAAGTAAGACTGTATGGTACCTCCCCATTTTGGGTGTTTTGATGGCCTCCCAGTCTCTTCATTACCCACTTGCTCAAGAGTCTTACCCTTGCTACTCGACATATTGATCTCAATTCGAATAAAAGCTTGAAAAAAATGTCTTCTTGTTTAAGAAGGATAGACCGATAGAGAATATAGATCCCATTCCCTACTAAAAATTATGTTTAAGACTGAAGCAAGAATGGAAAATAGATAAAGAAATCTTATTATTATAACTAATAGTCTAATAACTAATAACAATATGAAGAAATGATCACTCACCTTTGAGTCTACGCTTTCAAGTTTCACTGACTTCTGAATCGAGAAGTAGAACCTCAAAAGTTTAGAATCGAACAAAATGTGTAAGAACAAACAATAGTTTCAATTGTATTTATATCAATCCATATTTGGCAAATTCCGTGGGATTTTGAAATGGTATGTTAAAAATTTGGCGAATCCCGCATGCTTATACAACAATACCTTGAAATTTTCAAGGCGAAATAGGTCCTCATAAGCAACTATTTATAAATTTTAATTGGTGAAATGGGTCTTCACAAGCAACTATTTTTAAATTTTAATTGGCGAAATGGGTCTTCATATAATGTTGTTTTAATAGTATTGGCGAATATGTTGGTGACTTTGACATGCTCCTCGGGATTCTAGGTGAAAATATTGATCGGTGCATTGGAAACGCGTAGTCTGTAATGGCGAATTTATTGCCTAAACATGCCTCATAAAAAAAAACTACTAGCGAATGGACATGCATTGGATTGATAGTCCGTGAATTCCTGGCATTTTGAACACCCTGCAGATACGGTAGATTCGCCAATTGGCGAAGATTCACCACTAAAGCTATCCCTACTCTTCAATGACTTCTTTAGGTTGACCAATCATCAGCTTATTCACTCTTGTTTTTCTTTTGAATTCTTTCTTGGATTTATTCAGTATTGACTTCATTTCTTCCATAGATACTACTCGACACAATTCAACAAGAATTCTTTCTCTCATCTTCTTTTCTTCTGATCTGGAATTAACTCTCCTCATCTCCAAAATTTCATATAAGATTTTAGGCAAATTAGGCATTATTTCAATCAAAACTTTATTGAAAATATTCAAATATTTCATTGTTTCCTCCTCAAGAATTCTCTGATCAAATTTACCAAAAGATTCATACCATTTGCAAAGTGGCTTGAGATTCCCATCCTTAACCAAATCTTTTTCAACTTCTTCCACTAACATACCTGGTTGGTCAGTGTTTTCCTTGTTCTTTGCTTGGTCATCTCCACCAAAGGGATTTATTTTAGTTATTGTTGTTGCCTTGGTGCCTTGATGCTTGATTTCTCTAACTCCCTCATCATAATTTGTTTCTTCATCCTCATAAACTGCTATATAGACTCTTTTTCTTTTATCTTTCTTCCTTTTTCCTTCATTACCAGATCCCTTAGATTGAATTTTCATAGAGATTGGCTTTGTTGCAGAGGTGGGTAGGGATGTAGAGCTTCTAGTTGACCTAGCTCGAGTAGATGGTGCCGTCAAACCAACAAATTTAGTTTCTACTACCTCTTTTTCTACTTGAGCTTCTTCTCTTTTCCTTCTAGCTTCTTTTAATTTTTCTGCCAAGATGCCCATACTTTCTATTAAGACTTCCAACTCTTTTCTAACTACTACAGGTTTTATGAGTTCATTGTGTACCTGCATATTCTTTTTTGCATAAGTGTTGAATCTTTCTTCTGATGGATCTAGAGGCTTGCTCGATAAATATTTTGCATACATTTCTAGAATGTGCTCCTCAACTTCATAGCCCATCGCCATGATCTAGATTGTTCTTAGATCAATGACTTTAGTCATGCATTGATCAATATCTACCATAAAGAAAATTGTATCGTTATATTTCTCTATAATGGAAGTGGGAATCCTCTCTTTGGCCTGCATCATGCTCTGAAAACTTTTGAAATATCCTCAAATAGTAGCATTCTTTGTCTTAATGTCTGCAAATATGTGAAAGAGATATCTGATCTGAGTAGCTATCGGTTTATCTTTTTGCCAATGAACCTTTTTGAATCTCAGAACCTCATCCATGAAGTAAAAGAATAAGCATAATAGCATGTTTCCATACTTAAAATAATTTTTCTTATCCTTGTTGATCTTCCCAAGATTTTCCATCAGCTGACTCCTGAGCAATTAAAAAAGATCATAGTTTTCATTTTCCTTTACCATTTGATAGGCTGCATAAATGGATGTACCAGACAAAAAATTGTCTCAGTTGGAATGATAGATTTTGTACCTAATAACCATAGATGAAAATTTGACATCTACATAAACAATGTCATCAATTTTCATTTCTCTTCTATCATACTTAGAACCTGTTGCATTAGTGGTTGCTTGATTCTTCACCGATTTCAGAATTGGTAATCCACCAGACGAATTTAGACCTGTTATAGCACTGATAGTCTCCTTTGTAATATTGAAGTGTATAATTAACCACATGAATTCATCATGAACTCAAATCAAGATGTAACAGGCCCATTCAGACTCTTCAAAGATTGAAAATTTAACGATCTATGTAAATTTATTTTCTTCTAGGGTTTTATATTCCAGCTTCACATAGAAATCTTCTCCTACGATGTGATTGTTATAAGGATTTAGTAGTTGCGAGCTTCCTATCTTTTCAATATTAGCGTGAATATAAGACCTAATATCTTATGCATGTAACACACTATATGAAATGGATGAAAAATATCCTAACAGGTCGGTCTCAATAGATTTGTAGGGATTCCATTTGAATTTGGGATGAGGTCTATCCTTAACTTCAACTACCAATGGAGTAGCCATTTTTACCAATTCACAAGTTAATAGGATTTTTTCGATAAATACCTTTCCATCAGATCGTATTTTGATTGTTGAAAGCTTCTTCACACTCAAATTTTGTCTCAATTCGCCAAGGTTCACCTCAGAGCTCTCCAAAATTCTTTTCTTCAAAATGTAAAGTGACAAATGAAAGATAGAAATGACTTTTTATCACTTGCATACTTAACCCTTTTTGATGCAATAAATTCATTTACCCTAACTCATAAATACTTTCTATGGACCTCCAATATTGCATAATACTTTCTCCAATAGGTTCAACATCATCTATAGAACACCTATGCACTTACTGAACTTATCCACATTTGGTGTCGGTTAGTGGTTAGCGGGTTAAGATATTTTCTTGACAGCTCCCCCTAGGCCAAAGGCCTTAGACAAATTCTTGAATGAACTACGAGAAGCAGGTTCTGGTGCTAGTGCATTTTATTCATTAGAGGGACTCTTCCTCACCCATTTCTTCTACATTTTCTTACTGACCACATCTATAGTGACTTTTCCTTTTCCCTTAACATCCTTCTACATGTTTCTCCTTTGATTTACCAAACCTTTTCTATTCCAACAGAATCTAGAAATGTGACCAAATTTGTTGTAGTTATAGCACACAACATTTTTTTGTCTAGACCAATTTTTCCACTAATTTTCTCTTGATCTGCATTGGTTAGCAATATGGCCAAGTCTATTGCATGTATAGGATATGACATTTCTACATTCATTTGACTTGTGACCAAACTTATTGCAATTAAAACATTGGCCTGAGAATGATGGACCACTTTGATTCATCATGCTTCTACATTGAGTAGCCATGTGTCCAAATTTATTCCAACTAAAACAATATCCATTAAATCTCTGAGCATTAGGTTGTCTTACCAGATTCCTTTTAGATTTGTTCATTTGATTTCCTTGTCTGAATCTCCTTTGTCCTAATCTAGAACTTTCTCCTTCTTCATATCCAAGACCTCGCTTGTCACCATTTGTCCTCTGACTACTAATTAGTTCATCAAGCTTGGTTGGGCTAACTATGAACTTTTCTTTGTACTCATTTGTAGTATAAAGTTCATCTTTGAGATAATCAATCTTCTTTTCAAGTACTTCCTTATTGTTTTTAGATTGTTCCAATTTATTGTCCAAATGGCTACATAATTCATATTTTTATTTTAGAGATTTTGTTAGGTTCTCTTCATTCTTCTTTTTGTCTTCAATCTCCTTGGTCATCCTCATCATGATAGATTCCATTTCATGCTTTAGGACTGTATTATCTCTGGTAAGGTTTTCACATTCTTCTATCTTTTCCTTCAAGGCTTGACTATGTTGTTCATCTTCAATGCTCTTACTATCATTCTACTTAATTTGATCACAGAGTTCCTTTCTCTTCTCTCTGGACTTATTGATTTTTTCTTTCAAAGACTCAATGAATTTCTCAGCATCCATGAGGTTTTCTTGCAATTTTTGAACTTTAGACTTTGACTGATCAAGATCATCTAGGGCCACCAATTTTTTTTGTTGAAGACTTCTTGAATCCATTGAAATACTTTCCAATATCTCCCTAAGTTTGTAGAATTATTCTTTTGAGGAACTAGCTTTGTTACTAATTATTGGAAATAAGCTACACTGAGAGGCAGGGGGTGAATCAATGTTGTGCAAAAAATAACTTTATTAACCTTTATCTTCAAAGCACTTGTAATATTCAACCAAAATGCATGAACAAGAAGAAAATAATCACAACACCATAACACAAGAATGTTTACGTGGAAACCTTGTTAGGGGAAAAACAATAGTGGATGGCCAATCCACAATATGATCTGAGTATACTCAAATAAAGTTTACAATATGGGGAATGCACTTGCATTCAGGCGCACTCCCTAGAGCTTACTACTCAAGAAGACTCACTATTTTACAAAGAAAGTCAGATTAAAACCATATGAGAGTTTGAAATGAGAAAATAACATCTATATATGCTTGATTACAGTTCTGGTTAGGCTCAGTACTTGATCTTCTATCCTTCAGACTGATTCTGCACTTCTTCTTTGTTCTGCTCATACTTGCAACATAAATACTTTATGCACAAGTGAAGCTATGCATTGTCACTCTTTTTATTCTCTTATTCACAATTCATATCTACACACCTCATACTATTCTTAAAATGATATGAACGATCTCATGTATATCCGCAACCAAGAATTTAATAGCAATATGTCGGCTTCAATAGAACAAAATAATATTCACAAATGTTGGCTCAAATCATGAGTAAACCTTAATGTGCATCCACAATGGTTGGCCACAACTTATCTAGGACCTAAAGAAAGATGCTAAAACACATAAATACTTAAATTATTTCTTCCCAAACGTTCGTGACATGATACATTCACGAAGTCGGCTCCAATACTAATAAAATAGAGAATTAGCCAATCAGATTTTCTAACTCGCACACAGATCAATACAAGGCTCTAAGATTCATGGATAACACTAAACATACATTGATTGACCTTCTTTGAGATACACAACACAAAATATTGACGTAAATTCTTTATATGAATCGATGAACACAAAACTTTTAGATGTACTGTTCTTCCTTAACTGCTTGCAATCTAATTGCCAATGTGATCAAATAATTATGCACGGATCCAATCACCAACCGGGGTTTCCATCAATGAAAACAAAAAATTTGTATTCACATTGTCTCTTTCCAACATCATGAACATGTATAATTTCAGAAAACAAGTACAATCCCAAGGCTGTGTAAGACAATACTTGTTGAATTCTCACTTGGGTTTCCCCAGCTATGCTTATTCAAAGTAGATGACTAGAAGCTTGGCCACACTGGCTCCCCCTTACATGACACACACTTCTTGAGTCAGCCAAGATTCAGTTCCCATGACTCTCATGGAAAAAATTTCATCTCTACTATTGAGTCTTAAGATTGTGAGATGGCTTCAGAGGTTCAACCTCTTGCACCAGCAAATAGGGGTTTCTGTTTAATCTAAAACTAGTTGGAGAATTAGTATGGGCACCTTTTTAGAAGGCCACGTGAGATGAAATATCATCCCAATCTATAGAGTTTACACTCTACATGTTTCGATGTACCACTAGGGTACTGGGGGAATCAAATGTTTATCCCCAGAAGCTCGTCTAATGCAGAGTTTGCCTCAACATTAAAATTTCTATATCGGTTGGGAGTAGCTTGGCATAAAATCTCATCACCAGTTATGAGTCACTTTGGTTACTCTTAACCACCAAAGCAGGCCCAACTTCTAGAGTTAGTAACAGTTTCTCTTACACCTAGGATCACATAGATGCGCAAGGGGAGAGGATGCTTTTGTTACCGAATCAAGATCTATTATAACGTAAACAAGCACAAAAGACACTAGTTCATTTTAAATCCCAAATGACAATTATCTATCTACTCAAGCAATTTGTTCCTTTTTTAAAATTTTATCTTCGAATCTGGTCCTGCAAACAAACTGTTAGTAGTTTATTCTTCTGTCTTCGTCAAAGGTTCTGCAAAACATGGATTAGTAGTTTTTTTGTTTCTTTGTCTTCGTCAATCTTCCTATAGAAAGGTTTTCAAATGATTTTCTTTTATGAATCAACCTGAAAACACTATATTAACTCCCTTAAAACACATTGAAACAAAAAATTAATTCAAAAAAAAGAGCTAAAAATTAAAATAAAAATACAGACTTCAAAATTTTTTTACCAGTCAGATGTGCCATAGGTTTACCAGTTAAATGCATTGCAGAACAAAGAAGATCTATCAAAGGAATGGACCTATGAACCTGCCACCAGGTGTCAAACTCAACCGATGTGCCCACATCTGCTGGACCCCCTCTCCATGCCCACTGAACTGCCACCAAACTATCTACTTGCTACTCTGCAATGGTCACCGATATGGGCGACCCCCACATGGTCTCTCTGGAAGACCAAGCATACTGTGTTGTGCCTACTGGCACAATTTGTTGCTCCCCAAATTGCCGTAGTACCTGCTGGGGCAAGTACATCTCAATGATCCACTGTGTCTACACTGTGTAGCTAATAAGGTACCAAAACTATCTGCAAAAGGACAAGTGGCCATCCTCATCTGACCACTAGGCACAATCTCTATATGGCCTCCACACAAAACTGATCATCGTGTCTATCCGATGACGCCAGTACTCGGTATCTCCAACACGAGTTTGGCTAACTAATCCAGCATATAAATAAACATAGGGCATCCCAGCACCCAACTACTGCATCTATACTAGCAGTTGGAAAACGGGAATGCGCTCCCATACCCAAATCATGAGTAGGGTGGTCTCGCAACTGATACTATGCCCCTGGAGATAGACTACCTCATGCAACTGGTGGTACAACATGGCCAATAGGCATAGCCCCCAAGCGAAAACAGTCCTCTGTGACCTCATGTGAACAAGAACATCCCCCCATCCAATGGGAAATCTGTGACCATGATGATCTGGGATCAGCAATCGGGCGATCAGGGTCATGAGTATGGCATCAAATCGGGGAAATCGGTCAGCTACAACGTCCCAACTGATCTCATAACCGTCCAAAGCCAACTGCGCACCATCGGTACCCTCATACCTCTCTGTCAAGACCTGTCGCCGTCGGTGTGGATCATAGATCACCCTCTCTCCACTGATCAGAATGCGGTAAACATCCTCCAAAGTCACAATCACCTCTCCAGTAGGTAGGTGGAATGAGTAGGTCTCAGAATGCCACCTCTTGCAAAGAGCAGTAAGCAAACCTTTATTTTCCCGAATAACGGGCATATACGTCACATGGTATAGGCCTAAGGCCATCAATCGCTATCTCTGTCTATCGTGGAGATGATCTCAAAAAGCATAAGTAGTTGGCCGGAACTCTTGTGTATAAATGGGCACAAGCTGACTCTGTACAAAGAAAGGCCAAGGATTAGAACATATTGAGAAGGATTATGGAAATTTTGGTAGTACTAGCAAGTCAAGGGTACATAAAAGTTAATCTTGGCACAAGTCAACAAAAGTCAACTTTGGTCAACTTCAATAGCGTCGCGTTGACCGCAAATGCATCACAACCAGTCAATTGCGACTCGACGCATAGCAAATGTGTCATATTATGTCAAATGCATCGTTATGACCAGCAAATGTGCGAGCAAACAGCGAATGCATCATTTAATCTATTGAATGCGCGATTCAACAACATTTGCGTCGTGAGACATGTCAAATGTGTTGATTAGACTAAAGGGTTGATTAGACTAGTTAATCAATGATTAGGTGAAGGTTAGGTGGCTAATGATGATTAAAAGCCAACTTGCAAAAGTTGGAGAATGTGACACATCCTAATCATGATGGATTAGGAATGTGCACATCCCTAATGATGGGATTAGGAGATGAATTAGGATTAAGTGTGGATGGGACATAAAGGGAATTAAATAAGTGGGTTGATTATTTAATTCTTTGAAGAAAGAAGTGAAAGGTAAGGTATTTAATTATTTAACTAAATACCTTAGGGATTTAGAAGACTTTAGGGGTATTAATTAAATAGTAGTAGTATTACTTAATTAATGCGGATAAAAGGCTATTTAGACAAAAAGGGGAAATTTGACCAAATATAAGTGGTCAAATTTAGATGTATTGTGATTTTATTGCAAAAAAAATAAAAAATAAAAAATACATCGAGCTCACCAAATGTAACGTTGGAATTAAAGCTGTAGACAAGATTGTTAAGCAATAAAATCACAATACTAATAATCTCATCCTACATTTACCAAAAAAGAACAAGGAAAATAAATGAACATATAAACAGGATTGATCTCACCGATTATCTGTATATTCCCTCGAATGATCTCAATTGCAGTTCTCCATTTTTTTGTGTGTACAATAGTTTCCCTCAGATTTCTTAAGTATGGAATTATGGCATATTGAATATTGACTTAGAAAAATATCAACGATTAAATAAAATATTCCTCAAAGTATATAGATTTCGGGAGGAGGAATAATGACAAAGGTCAAGCCAATTTATAGAAAATTGGTTTTCGAATGATCGACTCAGATTCAAAAGATAGATTGACGATTGAGATTAATGAATTCCATGCAATAGAGATTTGTGTCAGTAATAACGTGACTGAGAAATTTTGCATGACGAAGATTAAATTAAATAATAATTTAATCTGGTGTTGAGACTGTTCAAAAATTAGAAGAACAAAGATTGTATGTGAAAGAGAAAGAAGAAACATTGTGTTTGAATGCACAAATGAATTAATTAATTAAATAATTTTATTTAATTAATAATATTTTGCATGTAGAAGAATAAGATTGGCTGATTAAAGAAGAAGGTTTGTTTGTTAAGAATAACTCGGGAGATAACTGACTAATGAATAATTAGATAACTAAGCGATTATCTAATTTTAGAGGAATATTCGATGAATAATTGTTTTTATGAATTAAATGATTATTTAATTCAACATTCAAAATTCAGAGATTAAATTAAATAAATAAAGCTTTATTTAATTGATTATCGAAAAGGTTATTGAATAATTAAATAATTCAAAATGAATATTCAATTATAGTTGGAAATGTGATAAAGGGTAAATTAAATAATAATTTATTTAATTTGGAAAGAGGATTAATTAATTAGCGACGTAATTAAATAAATATAATTTATTTAATTAATCAAGATTGAAATAAAGATGATAATGAATTAATTAAATAACTAAAGTTATTTAATCAATAGAGGATAGGTGACTTTAAAAAATAATTAAATAATTAACATTATTTAATCATGACCATGAACATTAGAAAGTATGTCGAAAATGGTGTCATAGGCCTAGACCAATTTTTAGTGTCTACAGTAATAATGCTGACTGATGTGAGGATTAAACCGAAGCTTATCTGGAATTTATTCATGGAAATCAGTATTGTTGTTTTCTATATTAGTATTCATTTTCTTGCAAGCGTAAATAGACTCTCTTTTCAAGTAAATTTCAATTCTGAATTTTAGATTAAGAGTGAATTTAGTTATAACTTAAATTTTCCATGAATCAATTGCAATTAAGTTAGGTGGAGTCTGAACTAAGTTATTGGAGTCTAAATAAGAATTAGTTGAGGAATAGGATAGATTTATTCTTTATAAATTAGTCGCTAAGTTACACTCTTGAGAACTCCTGAAGGAGTCGGATCAAAATCAAGTCACTGTTTATAGTGCAAAACCCCCCAATCCATGGAGATAACCTTATCGCATACAACTCTAAGACACACCTGGTTTGATAATTAAAATATTAAATGATGCAAGAAGTGACACCAACGACCTTTCCCATCAACTGTTAGTATTTTGTGGTATCCTAATGTTATCTCTTTTTCCAATTGTTTTCAATGGTTATAGCAACTTTTTGTGCTTCGGTCAAGTTGCTAGGCATATGTTTTTGATATCATAACCCGTTTTAGGATCAATGCCTCTCAAATAGATGCTTAAATCCATTGATTCAACTAATTTGGATCCATGTGGTATCTTATTATTAAGCTTGGAGAACCTTTGGTTGAAGTCAAAAACATATTCATTTTGATGCTTTTGAATGCCTATCAATTCATGTAATGCAAATTCAGGAGCACATTGATTCCCATATTTCTCTAAGAATTCATCTTTAAAGTCTATTGCAGAGGTGATTGAATCATCTAGTAAGATATTGAACTAGTCTCTTGCTTCCTCAGTCAAGGATATCATGAACAATCTCATAAGGACATCTTCCTACTCCATGCCTAGGTCTTGAACAAAAGCATTGAAATTTCTAATATGTTCTTCTGTTGTAATTGCATTACTCCCAGTGAATTTAGGGACAATATTCCTCTAGTTGTTGTCGATGGGGTATGGATATAATTGATATTCATTCAATTTAAATTTTTTGCCTGTGCTTGTAGGGTTCTATGGATAGGGATTCTGAGGTGGATTGGGGTAATATTGGAATCCATGTTGAGGCTGATACACATTTTGTTGGATGTTCTAGTGAGGATATATATTTTGTTTTGGTACATGATGTTGATAGTGTGGGACATGTTGTCCTAGTGGTGGGTAATTTTTTGGGATATTTCCAACATTTTATGGTTGGGATCTTTGCGGTGGCACATTAGGCTAGTTATTTTTTTTTGATGTTCCTATTGGGTTATGTTGAACCTTTGAGGTAGTTGGAGCTCCTACATTCTGAGTTGATCCCTGTGAGTTTATATTACCTCCTTGCTCATGGGGAGGGAAATATTTTGGTGGTTTTGGTGCATGGATATTTAATTGAGACATTTGTTGGTTCTGATCTAGACTCCTTTTTAGCAACTACTCCCTTCTTTTAAGTTCATGTTCTTGCCATTCTACATGTAGTTCTATCTCTCAGTTATTCATTGCATCATAATCAAGGATAGAGTGATAGATGAACCCCTCCTAGATTTCATCCTCTTGTTGTGATGAGAACCCCTGGTTATGCTCATCTTGTCTTTGCTTTCTTTCTTCCTCACCACATGCATGTAACTCATTCATTTTATTATGGTCTTTTGTCTAGTGAAAAATAGGATGACCAATATTTTATTTTTCACATGAGGTACGAGGATCTATGCATGGTTCATCATTTTGATACTCTGATTCATGCAAGAGGTCAAAGCTATTGTGCAATGCAAGAGGTAGTTTTGGGATATTCTCTTGATTACTAAATGTAGTATCTGAATATTTAGATGCTACTTTGTTCTTATTTACATAAGTTTTTGAAGGGGGTAATCCATGATTTTCTATCCACCTACCATTGTTAGGAACGCATTCCTAAGTAACTCTAAATGGACCCTTCTAAAGAGCATCAAAATGTTTATGTGCACCCTTCAGTTCTCTATGTTTATCCCACAATAGTACCAAGTATCCAGCCATAAATCTTCTAGACCTAGCCTTCTTATCAAAAATATTATTAACCCTAGCTTGGTGCATGGTAATCTTATCCACCATTTGATTTAGTTGCTCTTCAATTTTAGAAAGGTACAAAATCCTCTTTCCTAAAGCATCCTGAAACTCTTGATCTTCTATTGTAGTCTGCAACTTGCATACAAATAGTTCTAGTGGAAGAGGTAAGGCACTTCTTATTCCATACACTAACTCGAAAGGATTCATCCATATGGCCTTATTTGGGGTCATTCTATTTTCCCATGATGCCTCCTAAAGCTTCTTGTGCCAGTCCTTTTGGTTCTCATCTACCAACTTTTTGATAATATTGACCAAATTTTTGTTACTAGATTTGGCTTGACCATTTCCTTAAAGATAGTAATTACCCAAATTTGAAAGAAAATCCATATTCATAATAGTAAAGGGAAATTTCACTGCAGGAAAAACTGGTAGCATTATCAGTAACTAGCTTATGAGGTATCCCAAACCTGATTAGGATATACTCATTGATGAAGTCACATACTACTTCTAAAGTTTTTCTTTAATAGGAATTGCTTCTACCCACTTAGTAAAGTAGTTTATAGTAGTAAGGATATGAGTGTGTCTACCACTTGATTGAAAGATAATAGGTCCAATAAAATCTAGACCCCATTGTTGGAACAATCCATCAATCACCAATTGAGGTTTGCATGTGAAATGTTTATACTTCTCACACCTTGCTACCCAATGATATGCATACTTAAACATACTTGGCCAATAGTAACCATATCTTTGAATCTTGAATGCAATTACAATGGAGGATAAATGCACTTTGCACGCATTATTGTGAAAAATCTCTAACAACCTCTCTTGTTGTCTCTTATCAACATATTTTAGAAATGAACAATCTAACCCTTTTTTGTATAAATTATCTTCCCAAATTACATACCTGGATACTTTAATTTTAAGACTCCTCCTCTGCTTTCTAGATAGGTATTTTGGACACACTTAGTATGTAAGTGTAATGTCACAAAAATGCACCTAGGGGCGATTTCAAATTTTAGCACTTTGCCTAACATTTATGGAAAAAAACCCATGGGTTGGAATTTCATGATTGCAACTCCATGTGGTTCAATTGAAAAGCAACAGTAGTCTAGTGATCCATTTCTTGAAAACTTGTGTCTTGCATGCTTGTACGGTGCATGGCGTGCTACCATCCTAACAGTTTTTCGAGTTTGAAATGGGGAATCTTAAATCTTGTCTCTTGACACATGTCTCTGCAGCCAGGCCTTTAGGTGTAACAAATATTTTCCACCCTTGTATGCAAATAAAAACCCTCCTTTGCTCTCATTTTTGGGGTTCTCTCATTCATTCAAGTCTCTCTCTTCAACTTGATTTTGTAGACACATAAAAATGACCAAGACCTGCAAGCACTATTTTACCACCTTTCGTCAGGACATGATTATAGCATTTTAATTATGTTTCTAACCCACATTCAACTATTAATTAAATAATTTATAAGTATTTAATCAATTCATAATATCTCTCATTCTTCATGATTATTAAATAAATAAATCTTATTTATTTAATTTAATATGTCACTAGTTGTCAAAGTCTTCTAATAATTAAATAAAGTCATCTTATTTATTTAATTAATCCTTATCATTAATGTCCTCCTGATTATTAAATTAATAAATTTTAATATATCTATTTAATATGTCATTAATTCCTAAATCCTCACTTAATTAAATAAATTCATTTATTTATTTAATTAATTAACTACTTCTTCTAAATTAAATAATTATTTTAATTATTTAATTATAGCATGTGACACTTTTATATTTTTAAATAAAACAAATCATTTAAAAATATCTCACATGGTTAACTGATTCTTTATTTAGTAATTAATTTCAAAAATCAATTACTAATTACCTCACAAAATCTCTTTTTTGAATTAATTTAATTCAAAAGGGAAATATTCTTCTACAAATCAAGTAATTTCTAAAATTATTGATTTTCTAAAATCTCATCCTCTTGTCTTCTGATTTTTGCTAATTTCATCTCAACTGTCACATTCAGTCTTGATTTAATTCATTTAATTAAATCTTATTCACACCTATGGGTATTTTTCCCTAACCCTAATTGAGGTTGCCTTATTGAATCTTGACCTTTGATTCTAGAGTATTCCTCAATCTCTCATCTTGTCCATCCATTCAAGATTGCATTTTCTATAAAATGACAATCTTGATCTCATTTTCGGATTGATGATTTATTTGTTTAACATACTTTTATTATAGGCATTTCATTCTCACACTTTAGGCTTTTTATTTAGCTATTTGCAATAATATGAGTAATCTTCTAGATTGCATTAGTTTATTGTTCAAATCCTTCAAAAGCTTTGTTGAGGCTAGGCTTAGAGAGTTGCTCATACACTAAGGCTGAGGGCATCCATCATTCCAAAGCTGGAGAAGGTGCAATGGAAGTCAACCATGGGATACTAGATGGGTGATATCTTTCTTAATAGTTCTCCCATTTATATATTTAATTCCTTTGCATTCTATTGCTTGGTTTATATTAACTTGCAGGTACAACTAATCACTTGTTGATCTTGCAGGATATTTTAGGTCATTACAGATTTCACTTCTTAATCTCTTCTAATCTTGGCAACAACACTTCTACAAGTGAAGCTTTGGCGAACTGAGGTCCCTCCAATAGCCAAATCTCTCTAGAAAGCATTCAATGGTGTGTCTATGTCTTCAAGAGGGGGCTGAGGCATGTTGATAATTCTCTCTCTCTTTTCTATTTGTAGATAGATTAGATCTCTTTGTTCATTTACTACTTGGTGGTGCAATTTCTCTTCCTAAAGCAAGGATCACTTTCACCACCCCCTTTTTGTCCATTTTAGTTACTCTCTCTCTCTCTATTTGGCTTTACATGGATGTGGGAACACCAAAGTGAGGGTTTGACTATGGCAAGCCCATGTACAACCCCAACATTTTTCCTCATTCATCTTGTGTGCATTTTGTCAAAGCGAAGCTCAGAGTGAAGACTTGAACGTTTCATTGTTTGTAAGATCCCTCCTAGCTCTCTTTGTGCTTTCTTTTAGTTTCTACTCTTTATCTTGTTATCCCGTTCAACAGACCTTATATACAGGTTTGATAATGAAGCTCTGGTCTACCCATTTGATTCCTTGGGCCCTCTATTGCTTAGGATTCCATTACATCATTCGGAATCCACCACACCACACTGGTGTCCTGAATCTATGTTGTAGTTCTTTGGACACTCTGTGGGAGGTTGAAATCTAGAAGATTTTCTCTTTCAGGTTCTGAACCAATCTTCTGTGGTGATTAATCAGGATATACTTTCTTTGCAATTTCTTCATTCAACTTGTATTGAGGTGGATAAGGGAAGTTTTTTCCCTAGGATTCTCTTGAGAACAAAGAGACTAGTGTGTAGAAAATCCCCCTTATCTCACATTTTGGTGAACCCGACGTGAAACATGTTAGATCGATTTCTACAATGTTTTAATGTTTATGATAATTATTTCTCTAAGGAATATTTTGATATGTTGGATGATGCTCTAGATGATTTCTTAGAATATTCTTCCTCTATCAATAAATCTTTTGAGAAAAATTCTTGTTAGGTCTCAAAAATGCAAGTTTTGAACCTTAAGAGGGTGCTCGTCTCTTAGTAATTTTTTTTTCAATGAACGAGGTGAAATATGATTGATCACCTCCTACTCTTTAGGCTCTACTAAACCTAGGTGTGTGTACCTAAGTGACAATGTAGATTTGAAAGTGTGCAAATTCTCTCTTAGGAAATCTACTCACAATGGCACATGGGGGTGAAGTAGATGTAAGGCTTGATGATTATTTCCTATTGTAAATATTTTCAATGATAAAATGTATGAGTAAAGTTTTATAGATTGTTCTAAAGTTGACTAGTGCCTAATCTATTAGGTGAATGGAGTCAATGATTGGGTGATGACTATGGAGACAAATTTGTATAATATAGCACTCTTCTTTATTGATCTCAGTGTTATTCCCCCAAATTACTGTGATGCTATGAAAATAACTTTTAATTCTTAGCTTAAGGGAAACCAATCAGACTAATTACCTTAAAAGGATTTTTAATCCCTGAGGGAACCAATTAAAATGAATTAACTAAAAGGATTTTTAATTCTCTCACCAAAACCCAATCAAAAAAGTCACATAGTAACATCAAACGTGTCCAGACAAATCATATAGATTTGAATAATTCAAGAGAATCAATTTGGAGACAACACAATAACATATATAAATGAACATCAACACAACATTTTAACACTAGAATATATCACCAAATATAAGCAGTATTCTCCATTATATTGCTTCAAATGATATGCATTAATAACATAAGTTTTTTGAAATATGGAAATGGATGGATGAAATGTGCAACCTAACTACTTCTAATGATGATGATAATGATGTCTCTAAACCGAGCCTTGATTTCCCCTTTTATATGGGAAACAACAAGCTACAAGCCCTTTTACAAAAGGAGGCGATGTTTCAAAATTACACCTCTTCACTTAACTATTTGTTTGATCAACATAATTAAAGAAATAAACAAGACTTAAGACACTTAGACGTTCTAAATCCATTAATCAGTGTAGAAGGCCCATGAACGATGTTCTAGCAAAGCGTTCACCCCCATGATAAACATCCAAATTCTCTTATCCCATTGACCTACTCCTCAGAAGCCAGATATTTCTCCTCCCATTGATATATTGCAAAGTTTGATGGCCATTTGTACTCTTGGATCTTTGGTATGTTTCTAAGATGATTTTTCCACCAACTATCTAGTATTTCCTTTACATCATTGACAAAATTTAAGTACCCAACATCGAAAGAAATTAATCCATCTAAAATGAAATTAAGCCTATGAAGATTTGTATCCCTATTCTCTTGTATGTGGGTAATGCACCTATGAGAAATCTGACCAAACTCCTTATTCCACTCATCAAAATATCTCAACTGATCATCTTCTTTTATTATTTATGGTATGTATCACTAATTTAGGGTATGGAAAGAATCTGTTTGTTCCTTTACCCTTTTTTCTTTCCCTTGTATCTACTAAGATTCATCAATAATCAACTTCACCGTTTGCGCAGTCAGTTTCAATGTTGTAAGAGCATCAATACTCCTTTGTAGAACCCAACACAATTTAGACGGAGAGTGATGTATAGGTTAACACCTTTTGAATAGGGGATCTAGTATAATCATATGTTCTTTTATCTGATCAGTATCTTGCTGAAGCGATTTATAACTATCATGCACACTCTCTAGTTTATCTACAATCAACTTTACCCTATTCTCTAGAATCTTTTCTATAACCTCACATACTTGCTTCTTTACTTCCTCATGGGTTTAATTGTTGGATTTCTTTGTTTCATCTAGTTCCTTCTCAAGATCCTTCATTTTTTTCAATAGAAATGTTATGTACAACATCTATGGGAGCACAAGGAGGCTTATATAACACCATCTCCTTTCTTTGTAAAGTTCCTGTGCCTGTTAGCTACTCTTTTAGTTTGACATTTTCCATAAACAGTTTATTAACTTCATCATTCAGGAACCTTTTCTCCTTCTCGTACTCTTTGAGTCTATCCTCCATTTCTTTAACAGTTGCATGGGTGAACATGGTTGAATGCATGGTCATTGTGGCTTCCTCTAAGGGGGTGGTGTATTGTATTTTTCTCACCATAGCTACCCCTTTCATTCCATGTATCTCATCTAGTCATTTTGGCTTATGTTTATTATTTTTCTCTATCCATATAGCTAGGGTTTCAATCATGGGATTATACCTTGTTCCACTTATTCCTTCATCAGATTTGAACTCTGCAACTAACATTAGATCTTCTTGTGCCCGTACTTGGCTAAGAAAAAACATTTTCTTCAATTCCAAACTAGGGAAGATGTGCATGCTAATTTTCAAAATCATTTCTCTAGCCTTCTAAGGGCTAATGCCAATATGGTCAATTCTCAAATCCCTAAAGGTTTGTGCCACCATTTTATTCTTTTGGGATTCCTCAATTCCCATTTCATTTATTTCCACTCTTTCCTCAAATTATTTTACCTTCATTTTTTATCCAAAAATCCTTAAACTCTGGAGTTTTAATGAATTCATCATCTTCTATGAACCTCCTAGCTGCAATCTTTATTTCATACTCAAATATTTCCTCAATAATGTGTAATGTGTAGTGTTTGAATGCAGTTTTAGGTTAATTAAATTTTTTTTTAAGGGCACAATATTCATTTGTATCAGTATTAATGCCAACTTGCTGCCAAATATTTTTGCAATAAAATCATATCCTCAAATTTGATTATGCACTGTTGGATTTGTGTATCAAGGTGGGTGATGTGATCTCATAAATTTATTGTCGTAGTCTATAATGATACCATAACATGTCCTACCATACTATCGTTGTCACTTATTAGACTCGCTATGGTATGGGGGTGTTAGCTTTCATTCCCTCTTTTGGTATGATGCTTTCGATCCTTATGATTGTGGAACAATAATATACATACCGCCATGTTGCGACTATACTATCCACCTCACGTGGTGTTGCATTGTCCACCTTTATTTCACTACTTACTACTCTACTGCTTCACCTTGACCCTTTCTCTATGAGATAGCGGTGATTACCACCCTACTACGTCGCCTTTTACTTCCCTCTATGGGGTGGTGGTATGTACTGCCTTACCACATTGCTTCAAAATTCTCTTTGTGGGGTGGCAATGGGACTTGCTTCACCACACCTTCTTCATAACCCCTTGGCGATATAGTGGTTGATGCTTTATTTTATGAACTATGAGCCGTCAACCTTCACCGTCTTTATTTTAATGTTGCAGTACTATAGTAAAGGAATAAATTGTTTTATTAATGAGTATTTGAAATGGTGAATGGGCATATACAAAGGGATTTTAATGATTTTATGGATATTACCACACAAATTATTGTATTACACGTTAAGCATAATGAAAAACTAAAGGTAGTAGATCTTTTGATATGAATAGAATGTGAATGGAAAAATGAAAACCGATGGATACTGAGGAATAATTTTTAGCTCCAACACTTCTTCTTCGCAAGCTAAAGAGTCGGTAAACATTGTGGTGGTCTTTGTGGCTTCTCCAAGCCCTCAGAAGCCCATCACTTACTTGACTCTAGGTAGCCATTCTCCTAAGAAGGATCATTATATCTATGAAATTTTATATCATGATGTTTCACTGGATTTGTATTCAAGGTTTGTAAAAGCTACAAACTCCACTTCTTATAATGTTGTTGGGTACACATATAATACAAGAGGAAACAAATAGAATTTGGATCAACAAACTTTGTTCCTACTTCTTTATCACCTTCTCAATTGTGTCTTCCTCTAGCACTTAAACCTATGACTAAATCACCTAGTGATTATGATCTTATCAAGCAACTCTGTGTTATTCCGGCTAAGATCTCATTATGGTATTTTCTTCAGACTGCTCTATTTTATTAGTGTATGCTTCAAGAATCCTTGTAGAAGATTATTTTTCCTCCCTCCACTAGGCTGATGGATGTTAATGTGTTAATGGCTCATATTCATGTGGATTCATCAAATATTATATTCTATCTATAGGAACTCCCACCTCCAAATGTACAGAAACAAGTGGATCCTTTGATGATTATAGTTAATGTTAATACTATTGGTATTAGGCATATCCTCGTTGAAACCAGTTCATCTCTTAACATTTATGGTATCGATCTATTACCCAAGATTAAAGTTGATTCTTCTTGTTTGTATATTCAGGGGTTTGATAATGTTTTCCAACATGCTCTAGGTATGATATTATTGCCTTTGTAGGTAGGCCTTGTTACCTTACCCACCTTTGTTTATGTGATGTTTGGTCCTTTTCCTTATAATATTATTCTAGGGAGACATTGGATCTATGCTATGGGTGTTGTAACTATTGGTAATTGTTGGAGATTTCTGATATGTGGTTGTCATTGATGTCAACACTATTAGCATTAATTTCTTTAAGACTGTATATGTCGAGGATATTGAGAAAATTGTAATAGAATATGTTGCAAGTTGTCAGTGAAGTAGTATAGTTCAATATGTTGGATAGTTCAGTATATTGATGATCAAAAGTTTCAGATTAAAGGGTTTTTTGACAAGCCTACCTAGTTTATCCACCAATTTTTTTAGAGATTTGCATAAAGATTTGATCGAGTTATGAGTATCTGTGTTTTGACAGATTTTTTTGTTGCTTCAGTTGGTGTTCCTTGAAGAAGATAATATGATTATAGTAATTTGAGTTGATGTGAATGCTTCTATGGTGATTCATGATGCTTGTGGATGTTTCTAGATCATGCTCAATCTATGTTGGTTCACATTGATTAGTGTGCTTGTGATTGAATATTTTCTCTTGTGTGTTCATTTTTTTATGTTCATGGTCGACAGGGTGATTGTAGTGTGTTGTGGATCTTCGAGGAATAATTTTTTATGGTGTTTCATGTTCAAGGATGTTATTCTGGGTCCTCACAATGTTGTGGCCAACTTTGGTTGATTCACATTGATAATTATTTATGTTTTGGGCCAACAATTTATATTCACTTTATATTTTATTGAAGCCGACATGTAGATGATGATATTCTTGGTTGTGGATATATATGAGTGACTTTTTGATCTCATTTGAGACATGCATGATGCAAAGTGTGTGAAGTGTGAGTGCTATGTGTGAATAAAGTTCAAATTATTCGAAGGAAGAAGTTAAGCGTGAAGAAGAGTGAGTAGAGTTTATGTGCTTAACTGGAACTGTAATTAGGCATTAGCAGATGCCATTTTCTCAGTTCAAAATCTTCAGATGGATTTAATTTAAATGTAACTGTAATACAACGTGTCTCCTTTGGGTAGTAAGCCTTTTTTGTATTTGAGCAGTGATCTTTAGGTAGTGTGCCTGAATGCAAGTGCATTCCCCATTTTCTATACTTTTAACAGAGTATAAACTTGTGGATTAACCTCCACCATGGTTTTTCCCCTAACAGGGTTTCCACAAAAAAATCTTGGTGTTATGTGTGGTTCTGATGTGTTGATGGTTTATGCCTTCATGTTTAATTATCAGATCTGAAAATAAGTTTAAAATATGTATAATCTCTAAGACAACTGATTCACTCCCCCTCTCAGTTGTCTGCCCTTCTATTCCCAACAATTGGTATCAGAGCAGGTTCATTGGAAGAAGTTTAATAGCTTGAGGTGATCTGGGATGGTGAATGTAGACATGAAAAATGTACAAATTTGTTTTGGCACACTTGATCCCAATTTACTAACAACATTTCCTCCTAGATCACGTTCTCAACATTTTATCCCTTAACTTGATAAATCATTATTTATTGAATTAAGTCTCCTCTTTTCAATAATTAAATTAATCAATTTATTTTTATAAGCCTTGTATCTCTGTTTAATTAGATAAATATTTTTATTTGATAAAATCCTCTAAAGTCCTCTTATTAAATTAAATAAATTAAACCTTATTCGATTTAATCTAATACTTCCCTTATTAGTTAAATAAATCAAATCATTTATTTAATAAACCATTTCTTCTCAATTCTTGACTTAAATCAATTCATAAATCTAAGTCTAAATTGTCACATCACCTAATTCTTCATTAAGTTAATCAAATCCATGTTTAACTTAATCCTTCTCACTAAAATCTTCTAGAGAATGAAACTTGCACAATAAATCAATTACTTTGATTTATTAAATCCCCTATTTTCTCTCACAAGGCATCAAAAAGGGAATATTCCTCTTTTGAATTCAAAAATTCCAAGTGGACTTGGTCCTTCCAACAAGGCATTAAAATCCTCTTACATGTCCTTGACCTTGAGCCAAGTGACAATAACTCCATTCCTTTTCCCTCTTCAACATGTCATTTCTCAAGTTTGAAATGCCACCTAATTGCATTTATTGGCACATTGGCCAAAAATTGCACATTCCTCATCCAATCACATGTGGACAAGTGGCACAATTCCATTTGATGATCTTTGATCCCACATTTGCTCAAACTCACTCTTCTTCCAATCTTTGAAATCTATAAATTGGAGACTCTTCTCCTTAATCTTCATCCACAACTCATATGCAAAGTTACTCTCTACAATTGAGAACTAATTTTTCCCACTTCAACCAAGCTTTCACAACATTTCATATTTTGTATCAAGGTTATGCTCAAATCTCTTTGGAGATTTGACCATTTCTCTCATTCAATCAAGCATTGCAATTAGGAATTGGGAAAGGGCCAATTGCAACATATCATTGGCACCAATTCCCCCATAAGATCTTTAACTCATTTGCTTAATTAGGATTTCATTCAAGTTCTTGTTTCATGTTCTTCATTTTCCTAATTTTAGCTTAATAGGTGGATTTTATGGGGAATTCCTCAAATCTTTACATGCATTCTTGAACTAACACTAACAATGTTTGACTTCTTTTATACTTTTAGCAGGGTATAAATTGTGGATTAACCTCCACCATGTTTTTTCCCCTAATAGATTTTCCACACAAAAATCTTTTTGTTGTGTGTTTCTGATGTGTTGTTTATTCATGCTTTCACTGTTAATTGATAGATCTGAGATTAAAGGTTGATGAAGGTTAAATAAGTTTAAATTTTGTAACAACTGATTCACCCCCCTCTCAATTGTCTATCCTTTTTTTGCCAACAGTACCTACAGGATTTGAGTCTTCCATGCCAAAAAAAATTAGTAACTCTCTTACATATTTGGATTGAGATATAAATATTTCATCATCTAACTAAGTAATTTGCAATCCTAAAAATAATTTCAGCTCTCCAATCATTGACATCTCAAATTCACTTTTCATTTCATCAAAAAAATTCATACATAAGTCATCATCACCTTAAAAAATAATGTCATCAACAAAGACTTCAATAATCAACTCTTTATCTCGATCCACCTTAAAATATAGATTGTTTTCAGTAGTATCTTTATTGAATCCAAGCTTCAATAGGTATTTATCCAGTCTAGCATACCAGACTCTAGGGGCTTGCTTGAGTCCATACAGTGCTTTCCTCAATCGGAAAACCATATCTTTTTCATCAGTCAGTTGAAATCCATTTGGTTGCTCAACATAAACTTCTTCTAATTCACCATTTAGAAATGATGACTTCACATCCATTTGATAGACTTTTTAGTTCTTAAAAGAAGCATAAGAAAGAAACAACCTTACAACTTCAATTCTAGCAACAGGGGCAAAGGTTTCTTCAAAATCAATACCTTCCATTTGTGAGTACCCTTTACATACCAATCTTGCTTTATTTCTGACCACTTCACCTTGTTCATTCAGCTTATTTTGAAAGACCCATTTGGTTCCAATCATATTTTTATCCTGAGGTCTGGGAACAAGAATCCATGTATCATTTTTCTCTATCTTCATCAGTTATTTCTTCATTGATTCCATCCAATATTCATCTTTACATTCTTCATTGACATTGCTAGGCTTAGTCTTGGAAATCAGACAATATTCTTTTGCAATTTTCCTTCTAGTTTGCACACCTTTCTTCTTATCTCCTATAATCTAATTTTCAAAATGATTTAGCTTTACATACCTTGGGACTCTCTCAAACTTTTGGTTCTTATGTTATTTCATCTAACATTCCACTAGCTTCTCCTTCATGATTCTCTTGATTCACCAAAACAATTTGAACTTGATTTCATGTCTGAGTAGTCTTTCCATTCTCAGTACTATCATGTTGGTTATCTGAATCATATCCACAATATCTGGATGATCTTTCAGTATCCTCATCAACTGTTACATTTTCACTTTCAACCATTTTATTCAATCTTCTATTGTAGCACCGATAGGATTTTCTCTTAGTACAGTAACCTAGAAAGATTCCTTCATCACTTCTAGCATCAAAATTTCCAGTATCTTCATCTCTCTTGATATAACATCTACTTCCAAAGATTTTGAAATATTTAACAGCAGTCTTATAACCAAACCACAACTCAAAAGGAGTCTTACCAGAATTACCACTAACATTTACCTGATTGATAGTATATACTACAGTGCTTACAACTTCTCTCCAATAGATATGAGGAACATTACCTTCCAACATCATAGTTCTGGCAGCATCTAGTATTGTTTTGTTCTTTCTCTCAACAACTTTGTTCTGTTGAGGAGTCTGGGGAGCAAATAACTATATTTTGATTCCATGCTCTTCACAAAATGAGTTGAACTCTTAGGAAGTGAACTCACTACCTCTATCTGACCTTAAGCATTTAACCTTGAAACCTGTCTCATTCTCTTCCATAGCTTTGAAGCATTTGAAATTTTCTAGTGTTTCATGTTTTTCTCTGAAGAAAGAAACCCATATCATCCTAGAGTAATCATCAATAAGCAACATTAAGTACCTTTCTCCTTGTAGACTTTTGATTCTGGATGGACCACATAGATCAATATGTACTAGCTCCAGTACTCTATTAGAATTATGTTGTTTTCTTTGAAAATAAATTCTAGTTTGCTTTCCCATCTAACATTCCTTGCATATGGTGTTAGTAGGCTTTACTAACTTGGGTAGATCTTTGTCTGCTTGTGTGGAGATTACTTTGTCAATGTTATCAAAATTCACATGACACAACCTCCTATACTATAACCAGCTTACATCAACTTGAGAAATTAAACAACTTTCACTAGCAGCACTTAGGTGAAAAATGTTACCTCTTGTCTTTGTACCTGAAGCAATTACATTTCCAAAGCTTCCCAATATGTTGAATTTTCCATCTTTGAACTAAAGATTGTATCCCTTTTCTACCATCTGTCCAACACTCAACAAGTTATGCTTCAATCCTTCAACATAAAGGACATCATCAATATTATATTTACCACCAAGAGAAATAGTGCCTCTGCCACAAATCACACCGACATTGTTATCTCCAAATATTACAACACCACCGTCATACTTCTCCAAGCTTAGAGACTTGCTTTTATCACCAGTCATATGATGTGAGCATCCTCTGTCAATCACCCACTCATCCTTTTCATCAATTCTGACTGCAAGAGATTTCTCAATATTTTGATTGTTATTAGATTCAGTGGATACCAAACCATTTTCCTTGATAGCAATGAATACACATCCATCTTCATTTCCATTTTTTTTATCCGATTCATCATCAATAACACCATCTTCAGTATAATAACATTTATTTTGAAATCTAGACTTTTGAGGTTTGTACTTAGAAACTATTTCAGGGCACCTTGATGCAAAATGACCTATCTTACTACAAGAGAAACATTTAATAGGTTTTTTTCCTTTATACTTACCTTGTCCTCTGGCTTCTCTTTTCACAATCAATGCTTCCAATTCTTCTAGCTCTGTTTCTTCATCTTCAATCCATTTCATCTCATCTTCATATTTGAATATCTTTCTGGAACTTTCTCTTGGATCATATCTTTGTTGGATTTTTCTAGATAAAGTAGCTTTAAATTTAGATTATGTTTTAGGATTAGATTCACCAAATTCACTCAATTCAAAGGCAACAAGTTTACCAATCAACATGTCTCTTTTCACATTTTTTACTGTCCCGAGCTCTTCAATAGCACGAGCTTTCATTTTGTAAGAAGTAGGAACTGATATGAGAACTTTACCCACAATCTCATCTTCTTCCAAAATTCCATTGGCACATCTAATACCCATCACTAGTTCATTTACTTTCTGCATGAAAGAAATAATGTTTTTATCTTCACTCATCTTCATGTTTTCCAATTTTCCTTTTAGAATTTGTAGCTTATCAACTTTCACTTGTGCATCTCCTTCATACAATATTTCTAGCTTCTTCTAGATCTCATGTGCTATTTTTAGAACTATCACATTTTTCATCTTTGAATCTATCAAAGCACTTAGTAATGCTTCTATAGCCCTAATATTAGTTTCAGTTTGTTTGATCTCATCAGGAGTAGAGGGACCATTCTGAGGAATAGTATATGTGTTCTTTGTAATCTTCCATAAGGTTTCACCAATGCACTTCAAATGACACTCCATTCTGACCTTCCACATAGAGTAATTTGTACCATCGAACCTTCTTGTATGATGCCATCTCAGATCATCTCAAGCTATTAAACTTCTTCAGAGGAACCAACTCTGATACCAATTGTTGGAAAAATAAGGATAGAAAAATGAGAGGGGGGGTGAATCAGTTGATACAAAATTTAAACTTATTTAACCTGTATCAACCTTTAATCTCAGATCTGATAATTAACAGTGAAAACATGAATCAAAAACACATCAAAAACACACAACACCAACATTTTTGCATGGAAACCCTGTTAGGAGAAAAATCACAGTGCAAGTTAATCCACAATTTATACCTTGTTAAAAGTATTAAAGAAATGAATGTGGAATGTACATGCATTTAGGCACACTTCCTAGAGCTCACTACTCAGAAGGGAAGGCTCACTGCCTTACATAAAACAATCAGATTAAATCCATCTAATGAGGTTGAACTGAGAAATCAGATTCTTCAAAAGCTTGATGACAGTTCTAGTTAACCACAAAAACACTTCTTCACACTTCACTCAAACTCCTTCACACTATGCTATGTAATCAAATGATCTGATCTTTATTTGCAAATATCTCACACACTTCGCATACATTCTTCGAGCACACACCAAAATGAGGAAACGGTCACTCTTATATATCCGCTACATGGAATTACATCAACTCTTCTGTCGGCCACAAATAAAGAATAAATGAATTACAAATTGTCGGCCCAATTCATGAATAAATATCAATGCGTACCTGTTAGAAACCCTAGATCAGACATGCAAACCTAAACACCTTCCACAAAAGAGAAAACATCAAAAAAGCAGAGCTTTGCATGTCAATGTGAAAATTGATATTATTCAGGAATTCAAAGATTACAATGAGATGATTTGCTTTATAAAAGAAAAGTATGCAACTCTAATACTGACCTAAAAACAACTCAACTAAATAAAGCTTACTTATTAATTAAGTAAAATAATTATTACCTAAGAAAAACCTAAGTAAATTTATGCAAGTGTAATTAAATATTAATTACACTAACACCCCCTCATAAATGCAACTTAGGGAGACTAAATAAGCATGCACCTAAAACTAAGATGAATGCAAGAAAGCATGAATGGGTCCTAACAACTAGGCCTACTCAAGTACCCATGTACAAATCCAATAATGAGGTAGAGAAGGAAAACTCAGTGGGACAACCCCCCCTACAATGAGATGACTATTGCAAAGAAGCACTGGAAGAACACTGGAACCGCAATCTGACAAGCAAGGAAAGATACTTTTATCTACAAGAAACCATATTGGAATCATAATAATTCAACAATAGACCTGATGCCACGGAACACTCGAAAACTCCAAACTGGAACAACCTTGGAATCCATGAAGAAATAGTAGATGATATGATGATGACAAAATATGGAAGCCATGAATCTCGATGCTGATGTCAAAATAAGGCTGAAACTCTTCCATGGGAAAAAGTATCATAAAGACTCAGGAACATTAACCACAAATTTAGTGGCCCTCAAACTGAGATGGATCTGATGCAGATCATTAACCATAGGCTCGCAATCTAAAGTGTGAACCGATATGAATCTGATATGTGTCAAGCTAAGACAAAAATGTGGCCAAAAGAAACTAAGAGATCAAATTACAACCCATGCGAGTTGTCATCAAAACACAATGAAGATTATTATGCAAGAAACCCCCCTGATGGAACTTTATATCAGTTCATTTATTACAATCCCTAATGAATGCAAAAGGAGAGAATGCCTAAACATGCATAAATATAAAAGTAAAATAGACCTCAAATCTGTGTAGAGGACTGAACCATCTTTCCAATTCGGCAAGAATGGCGAAAAAAGGATCACTGAGTCAAAAGATATGCCCTCCGGAGTGAAAAGAACAAGTTCTGAGTTAAAGGACTTGCAAAATCAAATTGGAGAAAAATCAGAAACAACTATCAAGACAACTAGATTGATGTCGGAATCAACTTTCCAATGGTATCTGGTTTGCAAAAAAAGGACACCGTACGCAAAAGTTACTCCTGATTTTGTAAAAGTGCTCCAATTTGGCCAATAAGGCCTACAGGCAGCCCAATGGGCTAAAAGCATTTCGGCCCCTGGTCCTGTGCATGACTAGGGGCTGACATGCAGGGGGCTGGGGCGGAGCCCCTGGTCACCAATATGACTAGGGCTCAGGCTAAAGCATCGGTCGAGAGCTGGGCGCATAGCACCCAATCCCCCATGTGACCGGGGTCGAAGCTAATTGGGCTCGCGGGGGTTGAGCACTGGCTGGCTGCACAGGAAGGTGGAGCCACCGGTGGTGGTGGTGGATCGGTGGCTGCCTGGTGGTGGGAGGATTTAAACTGGTAGCACCGACCCGGCTTCCAAAAACCGTAGTTTTTTATTATTTTTATTATTTTTTTCAAAAATCATGCCTTAGAGTGCGTGCTAGGGAGGCCATACGTCCTGTCTGGCAATTTTTTTTTGCCTTATGGATCAAGTGCTCAAAAATTGACCAAACAATAGGTGTCCTTAGGATTTTTGGCCATTGCGAACATGATGGTGACCTCTGTTCATGCTCAAAATGCTCTGAAAAATCAGCAAACATGAAACCCTCACAAATCTGGAAAATCATGACCAAAATCTGCAAAATGAAAGCCAAACCTGACTTTTTCCAGCGCTCTAAATCCAATGGTGAAGCCCAATTTGATCCAAGATGCTGCATAGATAGACTCAAGGCATGAAATCCTCGAGGAACCCGGAACGAACTCTGCAATGAATTTCTCCAGAATTTGGGAAGGGGCTACATGTCAAGGCTCTGATACCATGTTAGAAATCCTAGATCAAACATGGAAACCTAAACACCTTCCACAGAAGAGAAAACATAAAAAATTTAGAGCTTTGCATGTCAATGTGCAAATTGATATTATTCAGGAATTCAAAGATTACAATGAGATGATTTGCTTTATAAAAGAAAAGTATGCAACCCTAATATTGACCTAAAAATAGCTCAACTAAATAAAGATTAGTTATTAATTAAGTAAACTAATTATTACCTAAGAAAAACCTAAGTAAAGTTATGCAAGTGTAATTAAATATTAATTACACTAACAGTACCAACCTAAGTTGGTCACAACATAATGAAGACCTGAATCAACATCCTTGAACATTCCAAGCATTGAAAAATTAATCTACAAGGATCTGCAACACGCTACAACCACCATGTCGACCAAGAACATGAAAACTTGAACACATGAAAGAAAAATATTTGATCACGAGCAAACCGATTAACACAGATGTACAAAAATGATAGAGAATGATCTAGAACCATCAACAAAAATATCAGGAGCATACACAACAACTCAATTTACTAGAATTACATTCTCTTCTTCCAAAAACACCTGCTACAATAAAAAAATAAATGTAGGAACTCAAAAACTCATAGCTTGCTCCAATCTTGATGTGAACCTCTAAAACTTTTAGAGAACATACTAAATAGTCTTAGAAACAAACCCTTTAATGCATGACTTTTGAATACCAACTTACAAAACTTTCCACCACTTTGATCATCACAGCTTCACAGACTACCTACAAGATATTTATTATAATTGTCTCAATATCCTTGACATATACAGCCTTCAGAATCATCAATTCCATTATTTTTGACATCAATGACAACCACATATCAAAAAGACAACCACAACATCCAACACAAATAGCATTGTGCAAATGAAGTGTTGGAGCTTGTGCATATTGACTTGTGTGGTCCTTCTAGAATTAGAAGTTTACAAGGAGATATGTATTTCATGTTACTCATTGATGATTATTCTAGATTGATTTGGGTTTCTTTCTTAAGGGAAAAATTTGAAGCTCTAGAGAAATTCAAGAATTTTAAGGCTAAGGTTGAGACAGAGATAGGTTTAAAGATTAAGTGTCTAAGATCAAATAGAGGTGGTGAATTCACTTCCAGTGAGTTTAATTCCTTTTTTGAAGAACATGGGATAAATAGACAATTATCTACCCTGTAAACCCCTCAACAAAATGGAGTTGTGGAAAGGAATAATAAGATAGTTCTAGATGTTGCTAGGACTATGACGCTAGACGGATATGTCCCACATATCTACTAGAGAGAAGTTGTGAGTACTGTTATTTATACTCTCAACAGGGTACATGTCAAAGGTGATATTGGTAAGACCTCTTATTAGCTATGTTTTGGTCATAAGCCTATTGTTAGATACTTCAAAATATTTGGAAGAAAATTTTATATCAAAAGAGATGAAGATATAGGAAATTTTGATGCTAGAAGTGATGAAGGAATATTTCTTCGTTATTCTACTAAAAGTAAAGCCTATCGGTGCTTCAATAAGAGATTGAGGAAATTAGTTGAAAGTGATAATGTAAAGGTTGATGAAGACACATTTAGACCATCCAAAACCTATGGATATGATTCAGATTATCAAAATGTCAGTTCTGATCAAACTTAGAATCAAGTGTAGATCATTCCAGTGAATCGGGAAAGCCAAGAGGAAGGAAGTAGTAAAAGTGCAGAAGAGAGATCACAAGAGCCTGAAGTTCAAGAACATTCTAAGACTCCAAGGTATGTAATACTAAATCATTCAAAAGATAAGATTATAGGTGATAAGAACAAACATGTTCAAACTAGGAGAAGAATTGTAGAAGAATATTGTTTGATATCAAAGACTAAGCCAAATAATGTAAATGAAGCGTGCAAAGATGAAAGTTGGATGGAAGAAATGAAAGAAGAGCTACAACAAATTAAGAAGAATGATACATGGACTCTTGTTCCTTGACCCAAGTACAAAAATGTAATTGGAGCTAAATGGGTATTACAGAATAAACTGAATGAGCAAGGTGAATTTATTAGAAACAAAGCAAGACTGGTACGTAAAGGATATTCTCAGATGGAAGGAATTGACTTTGAAGAAACTTTTTCCCCTATTGCTAGGATTGAAGATGTGAGACTATTTCTTTCCTATGTTGCTTACAAAAACTTCAAGGTTTATCAGATGGATGTCAAGTCAGCATTTCTAAATGGTGAGCTGAATGAAGAAGTATATACTGAGCAACCTGATGGATTTCAATTGACTGATTAGGGAGATATGGTTTTTTGACTGAAGAAAGAATTATATGGACTTAAGCAAGCCCCAAGAGAATGGTATTCCATATTGGACAAGTATTTGTTGAAGCTTGGATTTAGTAAAGGTACTACTGATAGTAACTTGTATTTCAAGATTGATCATGGTAAATATTTTATTGTTGAAGTCTTTGTTGATGATATCATTTTGGAGGATATGATAGTTTGTGTATGAAGTTTGTTGATGAGATGTAGAGTGATTTTGAGATGTCCATGATTGGAGAAATGAGATTATTTTTGGGATTGCAAATTACTCAGTTAGATAAAGGGATTTTATATCTTAGTCCAAGTATGTGAAAGAATTGCTAAATAAATTTGGTAAGGAAGATTCAAAGATAGTTGGTACACCTATGGTGGCCCAATGTAATTTGACAACCAATGGTGATTCTCTTAAGGAAAATCAGACTAGATACAGATCCATGATTGGTAGATTACTTTATTTGAATCAAACTAGACCTGATATCATGAATGTTGTATGCATTGTTGCAAGATTTCAAATTGATCCTAAGGAATCTCACGTGACTATTGTGAAGAGGATTTTCAGGTACTTGAAGGGGATAGTTGATTTCGGCCTTTGGTATCCTAAAGATGATGATTTTACTTTGAGTGCTTTTATTGATGTTGATTGGGTAGGATATGTGAATGACAAAAAGCATACTATTGGTGGGGCATTTTTCTTGGGAAAGAAGTTGTTTTCATGGTTAAGTAAGAAGAATAATTCCATTTATTTATCCACTCCAAAGGTAGAATACATTGTTGTTGCTAACAATTGTACTCAAGTATTGTGGATGAAGTAGATGTTGAAAGATATCATAGTTGTGTATGATGAACCTATTGCCATATTTTGTGATAATTCAAGTGCTATAAACATTTCTAAGAATCTGGTGTTGCATTCAAAAACCAAGCATATATCTATCAAGTTTCACTTTTTGAGAGACAAGGTGAGTGACAAGGAAGTCAAACTGGAGTATGTGCCTACTAAGGAACATATTGTGACATCTTTACAAAGCATTTTCCTAAGGATACTTTTATTATCTTAGAAGGAAGCTAGGGGTGATTACCCCTTCTAATTTGAACTAAGATGCAATGACTTGCATCAATCTGTGCATTTCATAGTCATATCTTGATCCAGATTGATGTTGTGGTGGTTGCTACTTAGGGGGAGTAGTTAGATGTTCAGATATATGTTTTAGAGCTTGTGTGTACCTTTTTCATTGATTTCAAAGGAGGAGAATATTCATGTGAAAAACTATGAATTATCCAAGGAGTAGAGTCAAAATCTAAGGGGGAGAAAGTGTTAAGAGAAAGTTGTGCTGATGGTGTTTTTCATATCATGTGTTTCCATTAATGCCAAAGGGGGAGATTATTGGAAATTGTTGGATATTTTTGATATGTGGTTGTCATTTATGTCAACACTATTATTATTAATGTCTTTAAGACTGTATATGTCAAGGATATTGAGAAAATTGTAATAAAATAAGTTGTAGGTTGTCGGTGAAGCAATGAAGTTCATTATGTTGGATAGTTCAATAGATTGATGATCAGAAGTTGTGAATTAAAGGGTTTTTTGAAAATCCTACCTATTTTATCCACCAAAAATTTTAGAGGTTCGCATAAAGATTTGATCGAGTTATGAGTATCTGTGTTCTGATAGTTTTTTTGTTGCTTCAATTGGTGTTCCTAGAAGAAGATAATGTTATTCTAGTAATCTGAGTTAATGTGAATGCTTCTATGGTGACTCATGATGCTTTTGGATGTTTCTAGATCATGCTCTATCTATTTTGTTGGTTTTCATTGATTGTTCTACTTGTGATTGAATATTTTCTCTTGCGTGTTCATTTTTTTTATGTTCATGGCTGACTGGGTGATTATAGTGTGTTATAGATCTTTGATGAATAATTTTTTAGGTTGTTTCATGTTCAAGGATGTTATTTGTGTCCTCACAATGTTGTGGCCAAATTTGTTTGATTTGCATTGATAATTATTTATGTTTTCGGCTGACAGTTTGTATTCACTTTATATTTTATTGAATTCAACATGTAGATGATGTTATTCTTAGTTGTGGATATATATGAGTGATTTTTTATCTCATTTGAGGAATACATGATGTGAAGTGTGAGCGCTATGTGTGAATAAATTTCAGATCATTCGAAGGAAGAAGATAAGTGTGAAGAAGAGTGAGCAGAGTTTATGTTCTTAATCGGAACTCTAATCAAGCATTAGTAGATGCCATTTTCTCAGTTCAATGTAATTGTAAGATAATGTGTCTTCCCTTGGGCAGTAAGCCTTTTTGTATTTGAGTAGTGAGCTCTAGGTAGTGTGCCTAAATGCAAGTGCATTCCCCATTTTCTATACTTTTAACAGAGTATAAACTTGTGGATTAACCTCCACCATGGTTTTTCCATACAAAAATCTTGGTGTTATATGTGGTTCTGATGTGTTGATGGTTTATGCCTTCATGTTTAATTATCAGATCTGAAAATAAGTTTAAAATCTGAATAATATCTGAGATAAATGATTTACCCCCCCTCTCAGTTGTCTGCCCTTGTGTTGCCAACTGTAACTTCCACTCTGCATCATTCTCTAAACTTTTTTGCAAATAATCAAGTAGTCATAGTCAAAGATGACTTGGAATCTATTCACCTTTGTGAATTTGCAGTTGTTCGTGGAGCTCTGATTGTCTCCACTCTTAAGAATTGTATTCCATCTTTAACTTCAGATGCAATGACATACTCCTCATAAATACCCTCTATGGAGGTTGTCCCCAAAGTGAACACCACTAAAGAAGAACCACCTAAAGCAGAAATTCCTAATTCCTCCCCATCTACTTATTTTAAATCCAATGTGTTCCTTGGTGATGATTGGGGGTCCTTAGAGTTCTCCAAGTTCTTTATTGGGGAATATAAAGTGAATCCCACTCATCTGAAACTTTTGATAACCTCAAATGCCTTTGATGAAGAAGCAAATAACACTCTTATTGAGAAAGAAAGTTGTAATCCTATTTAGGAGACCAGTCACTCCCCTATTGAGGAGGATGGTCCTACTCTTACTAAGGAGGTTAATATTTGTGAATCAATTAAAGGAGACAGTTGTGCTCTCATATATGTGTTCAATTTCCATTGGTGGAATGAGGCTCTCTATGTGGAACCACTTCCTTCTAAAGTTTTGCAAACCCATTATGGTTTTGGACATAGACTCACTTCTTAGTATGTCTATGGGTGAAAAGGAATTGGATGTATTGAGAAAGGAATCCAAGTCCCTATCCCTTTAAGCCTCGTAAGCGCTATCTGGGTTTGGGATGCTCTATTGAACAATCTAAGTAGAAGCCTTGGTAGAGTGTTAACATAATTTTGGTTGAACCTCTTAGCTTGGTCCATCCTCAATTGATAGAGGACGTGGCGCAAGCTGAAGAAGTCCCCTTAGATGGTTTCTCTTCAAATGAAGCATTGGGGTAATTCTTATGTTCCTACTCCTCTTTGCCTCATTGTCATCATAAGAGATGATTCCCATATCACCTAAGTAAAAAGACATATTTTTGGGAATCTATCTTGAGTATTGATGAGGAGGACCCTCTATCTAATGTTGATAATGGTGTTCCAATACCACATCTTGGAGACCATAGTTCTCTCCTGAAGGGAGATACTACTAAAGTCTTTATGGATCCTAAGTCTTTTGAAAAGGTGATTAAGATTGGGAAGTTGATTTCTTCCAAAGAAGCTAAGGAGCACTCTAATCTTCTATATTCTCACCCTGATATCTTTGCTTGGAAATATGAGGACATGCTCAGTATTGATGAGTCTATAGTGGTTCACAATATTGTTTTATGTCCTGATGCCAATTTGGTTAAGTAGAAAATCCAAAAGATTAATCCCAAGGTCACATTGTTGGTTAAGACTAAGATAGAAAAAATATTGAAATAAATATTTATCCATCCAATCCACTACTACCCTTAGATCTCAAATATATTTTTTGTTAGTAAACCTGATGGTTGTATTTGTATATATATTGACTTTCATGATCTTAGCAAGGCTTCTTTTAAGGATGATTTTGTATTACCTAATATAGATATGATTGTGGTGGACTCGATTGCAAGCCATGCCTTGTTATCTTTCATGGATGTCTTCTCGGGTTACAATCAAATCCATATTAATCAGAAAGATCAATACAATACAACCTTCACTACCCCTTTGGGTACCTTCTGTTATGTAGTTATGCCCTTTGGGTTAAAGAATGTAGGAGCGACTTACCAATGAGAAATGACCTTAATATTTCATGACTTCATTCATACAATTCTAGAAGACTACATTGATGATATCTTGGAGAAATCTATAACCCATCAAGATCACATGGAAAACCTTCATCTTATTTTTGAAAGGCTTTGACTCTATAAGATGAGGCTTAATCCCCTTAAGTGTTTCATTGGAATAGACGCATGCAAGATTTTTGGATTTATAGTCTCTCATCATGGAATTGAAGTCAACACAAATAAGATCGATGTAATTGTTAACATGCCTCCACCCAAGAACATCACTAAGTTTCAAAGTTTTCAAGGGAAGATTCAAGAAATTCATAGATTCATATCTCGATTGGAAAATTGTACCCTTCCTTTCACTCGTTTGCTAAAAAAGGGCATTCACTTCATATGGGATGAAGAATTCCAAAAATATTTTGAATCAATGAAATCTTATTTGGCCAATCCTTATGTATTAATGTCAGCTATGCAAGATCGACCCTTTTTTATTTACCTTGTTGCATCACCATATGCTTTGGCGACTTTGCTCACTCAGTGCGATGATTTCAGGAAGGAGCGGGTGGTTTATTACATTAGTCACATCTTGGTGGATTAAAAAACTTGTTATTCATCGATGGAGAAGAAATTCCTTGCTCTTTTCTTTGCAATGCAAAATCTTAGGCACTAACTTTTTTAGGTCAAAACACGTGTTATTGTAAATAGTGATCTTTTGAAACATTTATTCTCTAGTGTTGATCTTGCTAGGAGGTTAACGAAATGGATAATGTTTCTTTCTAAGTTCGACATAAATTTTGTTACTTATAAATAAATAAAGGGTCAAGCGATTGTTGATCAATTGGTAGATGCTCCCTCATCTTGCTCCTTCTTGGGTTTGGACTTATTTCCTGATGAGAACATGTTGGTGATAAATCATGAACTTGAGTGGAAAATGTATTTCAATGGGTCAAGATGTCAGACTAGCTCTAGAGTAGGTGTTGTTTTGATCTATCCTAAAGGGAATTCAGTCCCTCTCTCCTTTTGATTGTATTTCCCTTGCACTAACGATATCTCTTAGTACAAAGTTCTCATTGTTGGCTTGTGTGCCATGATCGCACTAAAAGTAAAAAATCATCATATACTTGGGGACTCTGAGCTTATTGTGAATCAAATTATGGGAACCTATCAAGCTAAGCAAAGTAAACTATCTCAGTATTGAGACCTTTCTTTGTCCTTTCTTAATAGATTTTCATCCTTCACAATAGATAGTGTCCCTATGAGAGAAAATTGACATGCGGATGCCATGGCAAGTGCTACCTCCCTAGTACCTTCAGATGAGGATATGAAATAATACTACTTTACGGTTTAGGTCCTTTAGCCTCTGGTCATTTCTGATCAACTTGAATCTGATGTTGTTGTGTGTTCTCATGTAGACTCGAGAGAATGGTTTTCTAACATCTATAACTATCTGAAGACTAGAAAATTTCTTGATGATGCAACAAAAAATGATCACACTTGTATACAAAATATTTCAGCCCATTATGTTGTATTTCTGATGTTCTCTATCAAAATTCTTACAAAAATTTTCTTCTTTGATGTCCCACTAAGGCGAAAATACCCCTTTCCCTTAAGGAAGCCCATTCGAGTTCTGGGGGTAGACACTTTGGCAGTAAATCCTAGTGCAAAAATTGATCCACATGGGGTAATGTTGGAAAATGATGGAATAAGACTCCAATTTTGTTAAAAAGTGTATGCAATGTCAACAACATAGTCATCTTATTCATGCTCCTGCACATGAGTTACAAAACAAAACCTCTCCTTAGCCATTTGCAAAATGGGGGTTGGATATTATTGAAAAGATTTCACCTCCTTCTTCTAAAGGAAACACTTTTATCATTACTACTATAAATTAATTCATGAAGTAGGTCAAAGCCATCTTGCTTCGATCTACAAATGTTGAAGCTATTTGTAGCTTTCTTCTACACAACATCATTTCTCATTTTGGGTTGCCTTCTACACTTGTTTCTGAGAATGGTACACCATTCAAGAACAAGGAAGTAAATAAATTCCTAGAGAAGTTTCACATTCAACATAGATTTTCTACACCATATTATCCTCAATATAATGGCTAAGTGGAAGCATCTAATAAGACCCTTGAACTCATTCTTCACAAAATAATAAATAAACATGGAAAGGATTGGCATATTCAATTAACATGTTCTCTTTGGGCCTATCACATGAGTGTTTGTATAGCAATAGTAACAACTCCCTATAACCTTTTGTATGGTGTCGAAGCTATCATGCCTTTAGAGTAGGAAATTGTGTCTTTACGATTTTCCCTTAAAGGGTTAATTGATGATGAAACTTACAAAGCTAATTGTTTGCATCAGCTAGAGATGCCCAATGAGCACTGATTGCAAGCCCTCAATCATCTTAAAGCTTATCAATGATCACTATCTAGACAGTATAATCAAAGTGTACTTCCTATGAATTTTGAGGTAGGTGACCTAGTTCTTTATGAGAATCAAATAAATGTGAATGTTCCGCCTGATCAAAGGGGAAAATTTAGTCCTAATTGGTTGGGCCCTTACATTGTCATCTTCATGTATGGCTCGGGTGCCTATGGATTATTGTCTATAGATGGGATGCGTCTAAAATAAACTATTAATACAATGCATCTTCACTGATACTATGTGTAGTATTTGATGTGTCATATGTGAAATGTTCACTCTTTAAGGGTTGTAGCATTGTGTATGTTGATATTATTTCATTAACACATTACGAATTTTTTTGTGTTATCATGCAGCCATGTGTGTGAGAGAGAGAGAAATACATGCATGTGCTTTTATTTGTTGTGTATCCCTACATTACATCACATATTTTTTAGGAAAGTAGATCATCATTGTATTTAAATCATGATAGCATATCATTTAAATACATCCATACACATATAAAATCCATAACATCAACAAGCATGAGAGTAAGGAACATACACATCAAGTAAACAACACCATAATATCAGAATCATTATCTCATGTATATGTGTATAAATATCAAATTTTATGTACATATATCATTCCACTGCCATCAAAAAATGAGTGGTTGATGTATATGTGTATCAGTGTCTATACAAAATTAATCTACATATATATGTATATATATACATATATATATATATATATGTATACATATATATATACATACATACATATATTTATATATATATGTATATATATATATGTATATATATATGTGTATATATATATGTATCTATATATATGTATATATATGTGTATATATCAGGACTACAAAAATGATATACAAAAGGAGGCTCTATGCCCTAGGCATGTAGCTCCTAGAGCCCTTTGGCTCTAGCTACAACTATGAGGGGCAAGGCTACATGATGGAGACAAATCAAGAGTGGTGTGAGCATTACATGGACATGGCTATGCGCATCCTCCTGATCTCTCCCTAAAGGGATGCTATCTGCATAAAGGCCTAGATGAGATCCTATTGTAGTTGTTGATCACCTACTAAGATCTTTGATACTAGCTATCTCGTGAGGTCACTAAGATGGCTCTGAAGGATGTCACATGCCTGCTTGGCGGCATCAAACCTCATCAAGGACACATTTTTCTCTACGAGTCCCATCCATAAATCCCCTGATAGCTGGTCACACTACCCCCAAAGTGTGGTAGTTTTAGTAGTCCTCTATACAATCTCCACCTATGCCTCCTTGTAGGTAGTCCTTAGACAGGTTATCGAATCAAAAAGGTGGAAGTGATGTCCCACTGACACTAGCCAATATGCGTTTAAAATTGCCTCTTGCATAGGCATAACAAGGGCCACCTCTAACATGCAATGGGAAAATAACCCAATCCACCCTGTTGGATAGGACAATTAAGATGGGGGTGAGTCATTTATCACATATGTTAAGCTTAAATTCAATTACCAGAACTAACACATAAACTGATTAAGTGATTAAACATCAAATGCCAATGCACAAATGCAATAACACCAGATTTATGTGGAAAACCCAATGAGGGAAAAACCATGGTGAGTATTAACTCACACTATAGAGAATATCAAAGCTGATTATAAAAAGGCTCACTATCTAGAATAAGGGCTCACTACCTAGAGTAAGGACTCAATGTCTACAGGGCTACAAGTTGGATGGCTCACTTCCATAGAGATACAAAGAATACAAAGAAGACTTGTTACAGAGAGAAAACAATCCCAATGCAACAAAGGATTCCACCACAATCATTGATCCACTTGCATGAATGACAAAGTTCACCTTCTACTCACTGCATCCAAAAACTCAATGTTAAGCTTCACACTGATCAACCACACACTTTTAGAATAGCATCAAATTTGCATATGATCTTTCACTTATCTTCCTTCTTTTCTTATGTACACTTTTCATTGCTAGCGTAATCTGTATTTATACCATCTCCAACTTTGAAAAGATACAAAGTCGGCCATCCAACATAAAATTCAAATCAGGTCAACATCAAACATCCTAGGTTGGAATTAAAATGAGGGTGACCCAAACACACGCTTCATCGAGAACCATAATAGATCCAACATGCTTCATCAACTTTGAAGATAGTGCTTGAGACATGGTTGGCCAAACCAGTCTAAAAAACAGATCAATTAAGCTCGACACTTCCAAATGTCAAAACCATCTTTAATAGAAGTAGGACAACACAACTCTAGAACCATAAAGAGAAAATTGGACCAACAAAAATTCTCTTGGACCTTAGCTAGAACACGAAAAACATAGTTCACAAGTATCAGACCAATATCCTCAACAAATGACAACTTGTAACCTTTTATTTATATAATTTTCTCAATATCCTCAACATATACAATCAATAGAAAGTAGTAGATAACCAGCTAACCAATTGACATCAATGACAACACTTTCATTCCTCTTTCCATTCTTGCAACAATATCCCCCTTTGTCATTGATGGCAACACATGATGTGAAAAACCATCAAAGACACATAACAACTCTGAAAATACTTATCAAGATTTTTATTTTGCTTCTCCCCCTTAGAAGATCATCTTCCTCATCACCTTCTTTCTTATATTAGCTTTCTTTCCTTTTCACATGTGCTTTCTCTCTTCTTTTTTTCACATGCTCTTTCTCTCTCTTTTTCACATGCTCTTTCTCTCCGCCTTTGAAATCAATGGAAAAGGAAAAAGATATTTTCATTGAAACTTCCTTTGACATGAAAACATAATACTCATAATGACAACACTTAAAACTGCTTGCTCCCCCTGAGAGGTAGCCACCAAAAACATTAGTCCAAAATGATAAAACCATGAATCCACCGGACTGATGCATCACCAAATGCATCTTAGTTTGTAAAAGGAGGGGCAATAGCCCCTAGCTTATCTTGGATATACTCAAAAAGTATCTTTAGGAAGAGACTTTGTAAATATATCCACAATCTAATATTTTGTTGAAACATACTCAAGATTTACTTCATTCTCCATTACCTTCTCTCTCAAGAAATGATACCTGATAGGTATATGCTTCATTCTCAAGTGCATTATAGGATTCTTTGAAATGTTAATTTCACTTTTATTATAAAAAATATATATAAATAGGATCATCATACAACACTATGATATCCTTCAATGTTTGTTTCATCCATAAAACTTATGTACAACAAGATACAATAGCAATATACTTAGTTTCAGCAGTAGATAGAGAGACTAAATCTTTCTTCTTACTCAACCATGCCACCAATCTACATCCAAGAAAGAATGCACCACCACTAGTACTCTTTTTTTCATATATACTTTTGGCCCAATCTACATCTATATAAGCACTAAGTGTAAACTCAATATCTTTAGGATACCATAATCCATAATCTAGAGAACCATTCAAATATCTAAATATCATTTTAACTATAGTAACATGTGTTTCCTTTGGATCTTTTTGAAATCTAGCCACAAGACAAACTGCATGCATAATATTTGGTCTAGTAGCAGTCAAATACAATAGTCCACCAATCATAGATCTATACTTGCTCTGATCAGTCTTAGGTGAATCATCATCTTTACCCGACTTACAACTAGTCGCCATAGGATTAATTACTAGTTTAGAACCATCCATTCCAAAAAAAATCAATATCTCTTTCACATACTTAGAATGTGAAATTAAAATTCCTTCCTTCAATTGATTAATTTGTAGCCCAAGAAAGAAATTCATCTTGAAAAGCATAGACATTTCAAATTCTTTCTGCATCTCTTCTGCAAACATTTTGCACATCTTTTCATTTCCTCCAAAGATAATGTCATCAAAATATACAACTACAATCAAGATTTTTTCATTTTCAGTCTTGAAATATAAATTACTTTATGGCGTACCTTTTTTAAATCCTTGTTGACTCAAATACTTATCTATCCCTACATACCAGGCTCTAGGAGCTTGCTTCAATTCATATAAGGTTTTCTTCAATCTGCACACCATATCTAGTTGATCTGTTAACTAAAATCCTTCTAGTTATTCCATGTGGACCTATTCTTCTAGTTCACCATTCAAAAATGCTAACTTGATATCCATCTAATAGACTTTGAAATCTTTATAAGCAGCCAATGCCAAGAACATCCTTATTTCTTCTATTCTTGCTATAGGAGAAAAATTATCCTAAAAACCTATGCCTTCTACATGCGAGTAGACTTTACACACAAGCCTTGCTTTGTTTCTGACAATTTTCTCATTCTCATTCAACTTGTTTTTGAATACCCATTTTGATCCAGTGATATTTTTATCTTATAGTCTTGGGACCAATTCCCAAGCTTGATTCTTCTCAATCTACAAAAGTTATTCTTTCATTTCTTCCTTCCAATATTCATCCTTATAGGCTTACTTATTGACTTCAACTCAACCTTAGAGAATAAGCACAAATTACTTCAACAACAACTTTGCTTATAGTTAACACACCTTTATACTTGTCTCCAATGATCTAACTTTTTGAATGATTCTATAGACACTGAAAATTGGTCTAGGCGTGTGACACCATTTTCAACATAATTCTCGTATTCATGGTCATGATTAAATAATGTTAATTATTTAATTATTTTCTAAATTCATCCATCCTCTATTAATTAAATAACTTTAAATTATTTAATTAATTCACTATAACCTTTATTCTTTCTTGATTGATTAAATAAATGTTATTTATTTAATTACGTCACTAATTAATTGATCCCCTTTCTAAATTAAATGAATTATTATTTAATTTACCCTTTATCACATTTCTGACTATAACTAAATATTCATTTCAAATTATTTAATTATTATTTAACCTTTTCGAAAGTCAATTAAATAAATCTTTATTTATTTAATTTAATCCCCAAATTTTGAATGTTGAATTAAATAACCATTTAATTCATAAAAATAATTATTCCTAGCATATCCCTCTCTAATTAGATAATCGCTTAGTTATCTAATTATTCATTAGTCAGTTATCTCCTAATTTAATATCTACTTATTTCTGACAAATAGACCTTTTGTCTTAATCAGTCAATCTTATTCTTCTGCATGCAAACTATTATTAATTAAATAACTTTATTTAATTAAATAATTAATTCGTGCATTTGAACACAACATTTCTTCTTTATTCTTCTAATTTTCGAATAGTCTCAACACCAAATTAAATTATTATTTAATTTAATCTGTATCATGTAGGCTTTCTAACTCGCGTCATTATAGCATTCATTAATCTCAATCGTTGATCTGTCTTTTAAATTTGAGTCGATCATTCGAAAATCAATTTTGTACAAATTGACCTAACATTGTCATTATTCCTCCTCCCAAAATCTTTATACTTTTAGAAAGCTTATTCAAGAATCTTCGATATTTTTCTAAATCAATAATCAATAGGCCATACTTGCATACTTAATAAATCTGAGGGAAACTATATTACAACGACAAAATGGAGAAGAGCAATCGAGATCATTCAAGGATTTATACAAATATTCAGTGAGATCATTCTTGTTTATATGTTTATAATTTTCCCTTTTCTTTATTGTTAGCGTAGGATTAGATTAGTTAAATTTATTTTATTATATTAATCTTGTTTGCAGTTTTATTCCAGTGTTACATTTGGTGAACCTGACATGAAGAAATTGTCTTCAAAATCCATAGAAGTTTTTTTTTTGCAGGTACAGGTACGAAGCGACCCATGTGTAGTATGAAACAACGCAACTAACTTCTTGAGATGCATCTGCTATTCCATGACACATCTTGTATTCTATGACACATCTACGCCTTCCTACAATGCATCTGACTGGTAATAAATTGTTTGAATTTTTTTGTTTTTGTTTTTAGTTTTTAGCTTTTTTACAACTAATTTTGTGTTTGTAGCATGTGTTTTATGGGATTTAACGTAGTTTTTTTAGGACAATTCATAGAAGACAAAACAAGAAAACTACTAATCAATTTATCTTGCAGGACCGTTATCAAAGACATTTGCAAAAACTACTAAAAATTTGTTTATAGGACCAAAATTGAAGGAAAATATTTTTAAAACAAACAAATTGCTTGAATAGATTAAATAATCATCATTTGGGTTTTAAAAATAATTAGTTTCTTCTATGCTTGGTGCATTTGCATAATTGTGTTAGATTAGATCCCGATTTGGTAACAACAATATCCTCTCCCCTTACGCATTCGTGCAATCCTAGGTGTAAGAGAAATTTTTACTGACTCTAGAATTTGGGCCTTCTTTGGTGGGAAAAAGTACTCACCCCAAAGTGAATCATAACCGATGATGAGCTAAAGCCAAGCTACTTCCAACCGGTATAAAAAATTTTAATGTTGAGGAAAACTCAAAATTACGTGAACTCTTGCGGACCAGTAATTGATTCCCCCAGTACCCTTGTGGTGCGTCAAACCTATAGAGCATAACCTCTAAAAATTGGGATAATATTTCCTCTTGCATGGCTTTCTAAATGGGTTCCCATACTAATTCACCAAAAAAAAAATAGATTAACCAAAAACCCCTATTTTTTGGTGCAAGAGGTCAAACCTTTGAAGTCATCTCACGTTCATATAGTTCATATTAGAGATGAAAATTTCACCATGGGAGAGTCATGGGAACTGAAGCTTGGATGACCCGGGAAGTGTGTGTCGTGTAAGGGGGAGATAGTGTGGTCAAGCTTCTAGTCATCCGCTTTGAATAAGCGTAGTTGGGGAAACCCAAGTGAGAATTCAACAAGTACTGTCACTGCTAGCCTTAGGATTGTACATGTTTTTTGAAAATACACATGTTCATGATTGTCAAACTAAAAAACTTTTCTTTAAATTTAATTACATTTTCCAAAATTTGATCACGAAATAGAGTTAGTTGAAAACCTAGTTCATCAGAAAACTGCATCTATCAAACTAAGACGCATCTATTAATTAAAAAACTAAACATATTCACCTAAGTCACATCTGTTAACCAGAAACTCACAACTGTCAAACCAAAGTCCACTATCGTTCACCAGAAAAACCTAAGCCACATCTGCCATCCTGAGTCACATATATCATAGCGAGTTGCATTTGTTTAAAATTTAGTTGCATATGTTATAGGGAGCCGCATTTTCCTATCATTAAACTAAGACTTAATTTAGCAGAAAACTGCATCTGTTAAATCTTGTGACGCATGATCTTTAATAGTGAACCACATTTTCCTATCAACAAAAAAACTAGAATTCACTGTCATAGTCTGAAACAAAACAGTCAACTCAGTCTTTGTTTATCACGGTCACCCTTGGATAGAAACCAAAAAAATTTCTCATACTTTGCATTATTTCATCCTTTAGGTTTCATTTAGTTATGAAACTTAGTGGCATATCAAGAATTTGCGTATCTCAAAATAGGCCAACTTTCCGTACTTTGGACAAACCCATGCTTCAACAGTCATTTTCATTGAACCTAGTCACTTGTCAACAATATCTTTTGTTCTATTAGTGAATCATTCCAGCTCATCAATCTAGTTTGGGAGTTCACCTTATCTTTTGGTCCTAGTCCTACAACAGGTTCCTTGACAAAGTTAAATTGTGGCCTTGGTTAAGCTATAGGTGGTAGGTAACCTCCTCTTAGAATCATTTAGAGTCGATTACTTTAGAATTTGGCATATTGTCATCCTAGCATACCATCAGTTTAGACATCTTTTATTTTCTAGAAAATACCAAAAAAATAGTAGCATTCATTCATTATATCAAAAACTCCCATAAACATAGACTAGATCATATCATTTTAGACGTAGTTTTGCATTCCCCCATTTTGAGCAACATTTTTCATGGTCAAAACAAGGTCTAAAAATAAATGTAGAGAAATGGTTGATCCATAAGATTTCATTAATCCCTTCTTGAACATACCATCAGGATCAACAAGACCTCACAAAACCTTGCTTGAGAAATTTGTCACTAGAGACACACATGGACAGATTCAAGTAGAAGACGTAGACATCACTGTCCAAGATCCCAAATTTGTGTCCTTTGTAGATGAATGTTTAGCAAAAGATCCCCAGAGATACCTAGAAAAGCTACTAGTAGAAGGTGCCACGCTACCTCCAGGATTTGACATCCACAAACTGAAGGCTTCATCTACACAAGCAACACAAACCATGACATTGATTTTCTCTATTCCTTATATTACTACAACCATACCATCTAGCATACATACTCAAACTTCCTCAACTGTACATACAACACCATTTGGTATAATACAAGGCCTATAATTTACTACAAGAGCATCCTCATCAATCCCCTTTGTCACAAACAATGGAAGTAAAAGACCCAAAATTGGTGTAAACACAACATGGGCTATACTGCAGATTAGCACCAATACTGCCATTCCAAAAATAGGGGAAATACCAACAAGAAATATTCCTACACCAAACAAGAATCTGTCATAGAATATTGCATTTCAGAACACATACATCGATCCAAATAATGCAACCAACATGTCTTTAACACAGGTATATGTTTTGCAAAATAAAATGTAAGTCCTCCAACAACAAATAGATAGTATATGAATGCCAGGAAAACAAACCATTTCATCTCAAGATTTATGTCCATGTCCTTTTGACAAAGCACTATATATGACACCATTCGCACACAGATACATTATATCAAATTTTCCAAAGTATAATGGGAAGAGGAATCCTCTGGAACACATCAGAGAATTTTCCACAACATGCATGGACATCTCGTATGACCCACATACCTTATGAGATTCTTTTCATGAACCCTTGTCAGGATAGCATTGGAATGGTTCTCCAAACTTTCGTATGGCATAAGATCATGGGGCAAATTATATGGAAAAATTGTAGAACACTTTGCCTTCAACATAGACAATAAAATCATGATAGCTACCGTGTGTCACGCCACACAAGAAGATGGAGAAAACTTCACTACCTTCTTCCAAAGATGGAGGATTTTAGCTAGTCATTGTCTTGTTGAGATACCAGAGAAACAAAAAGTCACAATATTCCTTGAAAATCTTCATCCAAAATTGTGAAGTGACTAATGAGTACATTGTTGTACCTCTTTTCTAGACTTGGTGCAAAAAGGAATAATACTTGAGAAAGCCCTCATTGACAAAGGGGAAATTAAGACACTAGGTAGGAATCTAGTTGTTCAACACCAAAATGCTCCCAATGATAGAAACAAATTTTGATCCAAAAACAAAAATGTAACTAATGATGGGGTTGTTGATGCTAAGACCCGTCATCACACTTAGAGGTTACAACTCCTCTTATGACATGATAAATAATGATGATAAAACTACCAACTTTATTCAAAACTCACAACAACAACGACCACAAAGGAGATTTCCAAAATGTGAGTTTACACCCTTAGGGGAACCAATCGAGACAGTTTTCAAAGAATTGATCAAACATAAACTCATACAACCTCTGGAGCCCAAATAGTATGATCCTGGATAGTTTAAAACCTCACGGTGGGATGACAACACCTTTTGTGAGTACCATCAAACAAAGGGATATAACTTACAACAATTTCGACAACTGAAGAACATCATACAAGATTTTGTTGAAGATGGAACCATCGAAGTCAACGAAAAAAAACATACCAAAAATAGTGATCACAAGGTCTTCATAGATCCATTACATGACCATGGGAAAGGAAAGGCCTCTAGTTGAGGAACCAAGAATAATACCTCGACCAATTATACCAATACCAAGTATGACTATAAATCAGGTATGATCATCAAGTATATCTGAGCTGCTAACAAAAATATCCATACCATTACCATAAAGAAGCAACCTGAATGTGTTGTCAATACATACAAAACTAAGATAAACCTTCTAAGTCCTTCATCAGAGCCATAACCATAGTCTTCAAAGCCTAATTATAATTTTCTTGACCAATTGGGGAAAACCCCAACACAAATATCCATTTTGGAAATGTTGACCATATCACCAGATCATCGAGCCATTCTAGAAAAATCCTTGCAAAGCACAACTATCCCCACCAACTTAGATGTCAATCATTTCAAATAAATGGTAGGATATTTAACCAATTCACATCATGCCACCTTATCTTAGTAGGACTATTCAACTAAGAAGACCAACCATAACAACCCATTACATCTTGAAGTTCTTGTCCATCAAACCAAAGTCAGACGAGTCTTGGTAGACGGAGGAGCAGGGTTGAATCTTTGCACCTTGAAGTTGGTTAAGGCATTAGGTTTCTCAAAAGAATGTGTGGACACCACTAAGAGTATAGTCATTATGGCATACAATGATGAGGAAAGATCATCTAAAGGAGTTGTAACACTCCCTATTAGGATTGGCCCTGTGGTTATGGACACTAATTTCTAAGTCTTGGATCTCACCCTTCCCTATAATATTTTATTGGGTAGACCTTGGATATATGTTATGAAATTTGTACCTTCCACTTACCATCAGTGTCTTAAATTCCCATACAATGGTACCGAGATCACAATCAATGGTGATCTAGATCCTTTCCAATATTGCATAAGCCTACACAAAATACCACAACGACAGGTGCTAGTTAATCAGGAGGCTTAATCCTCCACCTTATCCCTATATGTTGATCCATCAACTCTTTCCAAGTCCATTGCATCAAAAACACCATCATTCACTCCTAAGGTCGATAACCAAGATTAGGGCTATGGATAATATCACATGAAAGCATCATATTGTGTTAGCCAATTGGTTCCTCCTAAGTCATACGATTTACCCACAACAAATAGGAGACAATAAATTGTCGTAATGTATGTCCCTCCTATGATGACATTCACAAAATGGGGAGATTTAAGTAAAAAAGCTACAAACCAAGAAGATGTCACCTCCTGGTTGTATAATGAAGACAATGAAAACCCTCCACCATCTATACAAATATCTAAAAATCAATATGGAAAAGACTTCATAATAATGCAAAAGAAAGGATACAATGGACATAGTGGGTTAGGGTTACATCAAGATGGAAGCACTGAACCAATCATTGTCTCTCAATGACCAAAAGGCCTAGGTCTAGGGTTTTGGTGTGCATATATTGCACACACGCCCTGTCGAAGGCAAGGACCCCCTTTCTTTTGCTCCCAACGGGTCATTTTTCCTCTTGATAGGATTTTTTTCTCTTGCCTCATTTTACAAACCCCTATTCCCAAGCCTAGGTTGGTCATATGCCTTAAAACAACTAAATTTACCTTTGACCAAATTTTCCTATCTAAATTTGGTAAGTCTTCTACTTTTTTCGCCCCCCCTTTTTCTTTTGCCATGCCACTGTCGATTGGGTCCCTACTCACTTGACTTCGCTTTTTCCTTCATGTTTGACTTTGGGGACAAGTTGCCTATGGATTTGGGTTATTTTCATGATGCCTAAGTGAACTGCCAAGGTTTCATTAAGTTTTGGAAAGTTACAGAAATTTCATTGCAGGTCGCCGCCCCTCTACCGCTGTCTGCGGGAATTTCCTTGCAGGTCGTCATCCCTCCATCGCCATGTGTGTGAATTCCTTTGTGGGCCACCATGTGTGGGTCATTGTGAGCTCATTGTCATTTCAAAAGGGTGATGACCCTCTGACTTCCCCCTTCCAAATATTTTCCTTTCCAAAAAAGGGTGCAAACTTCAAGTTTTCATCATCTAGGACCCATAAAATGAATGACTTCACATACCTAAAGGGGTTGCCATTAAGTTTTCCATGTGTTTAGACATTGCAGAACTTTCCTTGCACATCGTCATCCCTTCATCATGGTCCATGGGAACTTCCCTTGTGGGTCATCATCCCTCTGTTGTCGTATGTGGGAACTTCCCTTATGGGTCATCGTCATCCATGGGAACTTCCCTTGTGTGTCGTCGTCCCTCTGTTTCCATCTGTGGGAACTTCCCTTGCACGTCATCGTCTGTGGGAACTTCCCTTGTGGGTCATCATCCCTCTGTCGTCATCCGTGGGAACTTCCCTTGCGGGCTGCCATCCCTTTATCGCCGTCAGTGGGAACTTCCCTTGCGAGTTGTCATCCCTCCGTCACCGTCTATGGGAACTTCCCTTGTGGGCTGTTGTCCCTCCGTCGCCATCCATGGGAACTTCCCTTTTGGGTCATCCTCCCTCTATCGCCATCCACGAGAACTTCCTTGTGGGCCACCATCCCTCCATCGTTGTTTGTGGGAACTTCCCTTGTGGGCCGCAATCCCTCCATTGCCATTTGTGGGAACTTCTCTTGCGGGCTTTCACCCCTTCGTCATCGTCTGTGGGAACTTCCCTTGCGGGTCATCATCCCTCCATCGCCATCTACAGCAACTTCATTGCGGGCCGTTGTGTGTAGGTTTCCATTTGTGGATTGCCTCTTTTAGGGCTGTCGACCCTTGACTTCCCCCCACCTAGCAAGCTCCACATTTGGTTTCTCTATCCGCCTTTTGTTTGCCATCCTCCTTTCGTCCACCTTCCTCCTTCTTTCTATCAGTCGTTCATTGTTCGTCTGTCGTCCACCTTCCGGATGTTGTGGTCGCCAATGTCATCTTTACGGCGCAAGCTTGTCGGGCTTCCCACTTCCCAACTTTCGCATTGCTCTAACCCTCAAAAGTGAAATCTCCCCGAAATCTTATTTCTCGAAAAGGAAAGCTTCTCAACATGTCAAAAAGGAAATTGTCTTGAAGTGAGAATTTTCCAAAAATGGAAATTTTCCCAAAACGAAAATCTTTCCCAAAATGGATTTTTTTTTCAAAAATGGAATTTTTTCCTAAAAATGTAAATGTATCCAAAATTGTTTTTTCTTCCTTAAATAGGAAAATTTCCAAAAATGGAAAGTTTTTTCGAAATATGAAAATTTTGATGCACTATAAATTGATACATTTTAATTTTCTAAATGAGGGAAATTTGTCATTTTGGAGATCTAAATCATGAATCTTATGGCACAGGTACTTTTAAGGATTCTTGGGGGGAATAATGGATCAATTCAAGAACCAAAATACGAAGGGTGATCGAGGGAATTATTTTATTTCACCAAAATGATGATGATTGTCCGGAGCAACATCTCTACCTCTCATAATCACCAATCTACAAAAAGAATGCACTTAATTGGCTATAAGAATGTTGTGAATACATCAAGCAAAAGGGCGGTCTTTGACAACTTTCAACTACAACAAAGGCAATTTGCTAGAAGACAAAACTACTATAGTGTCAGGGTCACTAGAAGACAAAATAGGCTACAAGACAAAATAAAGAAGACAAAAATAGCCTATTTTAAATTGAGAAATATTGGGGGTGGTGAAACCCTAAAGCAAAATGAATCTGGGCCACACAATGAAAGTAAATACTAGCCATTCATTTAGGCTTTGGAAAACTATAAATAGGGGCTTGCTCCTCATTTGTAAATGGTTGGAGAATTGGTGCAAAAGGAATTTTTAGCAATAAAAGATAACATTGCATGATTTTATGGATGTTTTCTTTGATTTTTATCATCTTGCATGCATGGTTCTACTCCCATATTAGTTTTAGCTTGTAGTTTCTTGGATGGTTGTGATAATTTTGCTTGTTGTTATGGTATGTTGATGAATTTTCAGCCCATACTTTTGGCACTTATTGATGACAAGTTTTTGTGCAAAGTTAGCCTAGGCTTCCATATTTCATTTTTGCAACTTAGTTCAATTGCATGTTCATGATGTGCATGTGCAATCTGAAAATTAGTAGACCTTAGAATATTGCACTGGTTTTGTGTGGTTGTAGGCTTCTCTTGGTCAAGCAAAACCTAGTTTAGCAAGTTTTTCTACTGTAGTAGCCTCCTTTGCTACTGTTTATTAATAGCTTAGATCTAGATTAGATCTCTTAACCCTTTCCCTTTTGCTATTTATTTTAACTCCTTGTTAGAGTAAGATTCAAAGCATCAAAACAATGCCAAATTTGATGAACATGATGAGTTTTAGCTCGTTGTTTTGAGTGGGCAGCCACTATTCATCCACTTGCAGCACTTTGAAACTCCATTTGCAGACCCAACTTCCCATGCTTTGTAAACTATAAAGCTTAGCCTTGTGTTATAAGCAAAACACATCAACCAACTGAGATATTCCATGCATGTCATGAATTGACACCCGAGAGACCTTGGGGTAGTGATTTGTAACTCGTTTACAGATTTCTACCTTTCAAGAGAGGTAGTGTACTTGTGTATTACCTATGTTGAGAAAGTGTATAAAACACCTATCAATAGAATTGGTGCTAGAAGGAGGGCATGGTTGAGCTTGAGGCTGCAAAGCTGAAAGTTGGAAGTTGAAATCACTCTCAAGTAAAAATATGAGATAGGAGATCTCATCATTCGCTGGAATTTTAAAATTAGAAATTTGAAGACAAGGCAACATCTAAACTGAGATGGAGCAGCAACTTCAAGTCAACATCACTCAGCTACAGGAAAATTTAAATAGGAGATTGAGGAGGCCATTGCAGCAATTTTCATTGGCAAAAAAATGCAGAATCTATGGCACTTGTAGACATAATGAATTGGAATGTCTCACATTCTTGGATAGAATTGAGTGGGTCTTGCAAGGAGAGATTCCCTTTTGGGAAGTCTACCAGCCCTTGGCTCTTGCCGATCTAGAAGAGGAATTTTCTAACATGGCAGCCAAGGCATTCAAAGGGCTGATCCAAGAACACTTTGACAACAAGGATGGACTAAGACTAGAGGAAGTATTGATGTCTAGTTGGTGTAGATTTCATAATGCACCCCACTCAGATTTTACTTGTCCATCATGCATAACTATCATCACCCAAGTCAAGGGTTGTTTAGATGATTTAGAGAAGCTAAATCTCAATGATGGGGAGTCATCTATTGAGGCAGAAGAGTTGTCAGCATTTGGAGGGAAGCAAATTGAAATTAAGCCAAGGAGCTCCACATAAGTATATGCTGGGAAAACAAACATGATGGATAAAAATCAAGATGAAGAAGTTGACTTCCTTGGGGCAGCAAGAAACTTTGGTGAAGGCTCACTTGGAAGGGAATTGAAAAGATCCTTCACCAGTGAAGGGAATTCCTTCCCTCAAGAGGAGGAACAACTAGAAATTGAGGATGAATTAATAGAACTTGCAGCAACGCATGTTGGGACAGCCAACACAAATGTTGAAGAATAGAAAGAAAAAGAGGTTGGAGGCCTTGGGGCAGCAGAAAATGACGATGAAAGCATAAGTGAAATAAGATTAGAAGACCTTTCCTTCATAGATGACAGTGATCAAGCATCCAAAAATGAAGATTTGGAGGAATGGGAACAACTATAGGTCACAACTGTCTACCATCAAACTTCCTTCCTAAGTGATGATGAGGATCCGATGGTGGAAATATATAATGAACTTGTTTCAAGACTCACAAGGGATTGGTTGGAACTAAGACACCAGGTGGAATTGGAAGTTTCATTGCTATCAAGTTGGTGTAGGCTTCATGACTCACCACATTCAGAGTTCATGTGTGAACTATGCCAAGATTCCATCATGCAAGTTAAAGAACAAGTGGGGCAACCAAGTGTACCACCTCTTGTGGTTGCTTCAAGGATTGAATTAGAAGTCCAAGAGTTGGAACCAGGTGACAACTTATTTGAGGGAAGCCTCCAAGAAGAGGTCAGGACAACAACAGTGGGAGAAAAACACAGTCATGAACCCTAGAACAATGAAGCAGATCAAATGGGAGAGTTGTCGATCAATCGTAAAGATTTTTTTCTTCTTGCAGAGCATTTATATGCAAGGGATGATGAGTTATATGAAGAAGCCTTCAAGGGAAATCATATAGTAAATATTTGCCCCCTTGATGAGGCACCGTCAATTGATGATTTTTTCCATTGGGAACTATACTTTACAGGTATTCCAACGCTGAGGAGGAATAAATTTTAGAAGTGGGAAGCAATGAAGATATATTACTAGAACCTCAAGAGAGTGAAATATTAGAGCTTCTGGATTGGGAGAGGAACTCCTCCTCCATCTACAATGACAATGATCAAGAGGAAACAAGTGAACATCATGGTGAGCCACACAAATTGCAAGAAGAAGAAGATAAAGGTGGGGGTGTTTCGATAGCTACAAATGAGTATGACACTTCGGTCCAACTACAAGATGCAACTAGGAGCCTTGCCACCATGATCATTATTGATCATGTTACATGTTCAAAAGGCTACAATAGAATAGATTTTTCCATGTCATGTTCCTATGACATTAAACATCATAAAATTAAGATCAACACAAGGGAAATGAGATGGGATAGCATGCTACCTTTTGAGGACAATAGTCAAGTAGACACCAATACTATAGAGGATCAATGAGACAAAGTGTATCTCCTTGAAGAACAACCGATGTAGGTTGTGGGTCCCACTAGTAGATTGGAAGAGGTGTTTGTTGTCCCATTCTCCCAACCTTATGCAAGTTTGAGATCAGGTATAAGGTTCCTTGCATTTAAAAAAAAAATTTCACAATGTGTGTTAGAGTAACGTTTTAACTTAATTATGTTAATTAAGTTACCTTTATTCCTCTCTTAAGATTTCACTTTAGTTTGCATATTGTGAAATTTAATAATTATATTAATTATTAAATGTCTACATATTAGGGTTACTTTAAGGTTTGCACAATCTCCTTTCATAAGGATTGATCATTGTATTATTTCTAACTCTCTCTGATTAATACATTTTTTAGCTTTCAGAGCACCCTTCCTTTTTTGTCTCCATCTCTTCTTTCTATGACAGGTTATTTGCATGCAGGTGATCTTCGGGGTCTGTGAAGTTGGATTTCTCAACTTGTACATGGTATCAAAGCTCCAGACTTGCAGTTTCCTATTTGTCTTATGAAGATATGGCCTTTCAATAAGTTTCAAGTGCAAGGGTTTCCATAGGCATATTTTTTACAAGATCTGGGGGTAGTCAATTTTTTAAGACACTTTGGGCTCAAATGGAGGTCACCATCACGTTCGCAATGGCCCAAAACCCTAGTAATTCCTATCAAATCATTGATTTTGGAGTAGTTGGTTTCTGAGGCAAAAATGTTTTGCCAGGGAGGTCGTACAGCCTCCCCAACACGCACTCTGAGGTGAGAAACACAAAAAAAATCAATTTTTTTAACAAAATCATAAAATGCAAAAAAACGTTTGCACTCCCAATTCAGCAAGGTTTGTCGCCCAGCAGCCACCCACCCTCCACTTAGAGGCAGCGGCAAAACCTGCAACCGTCAACCTCCAAACGGTCTCCAGGCTGCCACCCGCCCGCTCGCTGCTCAAGGCAGTGGCGCCACCCAGCTCGCCACCGGCCCGCCGTCGCTCTACCTAAGCTCTGCTCGTGCATTGCCCACCACCTGCATGCCATCAACCCACCACCCAAGCATCACCCTCTAGTCACTCACTGGACCAGAGGCTTAGTTTTTTAGCCCTTGAGGGCTTTGGAGGTCCTTATTGAGCAATTTGGAGTTGTTTTCACACAATCAGACGTATTTTTTGCATACAATCTCTGTTTTTCGAAAACGAGATATCACTAGAAAGCTGGTTCTAAGCACTATCTAGTGGTGTTGGTGGTTTTTTTGGGTTTTTCATTTTTTATGTCGTTTTCATCAGTCAAAGCCAGAACTTGTGTGTTTCACTCTAGGAGGCATATCTTTTGCATCTAGACTCCGTTGTGTGCAAACGAATAGGTGTTGGAAAGGTGTTTCAGTGATATTTCCAGATATGTAGTCTATTTCATCAGATAATTTACCAAGTAAATTTTATTTAGCTTTGTATTTTTTACACTTTGCTTAATTACTTGGACATTCTAGCACCTACATGGGATCTGTTTATGTGAGATGGGTTATGTTGATATTATTTATCATGGCTGAGATCATTAGTCTCTAATTTTTTCATTTGAAGTGAGTATCATGGGTTTTTCTACCCACCCTTCAGTTGTTATTCTGGAACATGGTAATTATGAGTCATGGACAAAGGGCATACTTACACATTGTAGGTGGCTTAATATTTTTCCTTATTTGTATGATCTCATACCTAAACCAGCCACTATAGAGGGAAAATTATCTTGGGATATCATTAGAGATCACATAGTAGGACTTATATTGTCTAGTATCGATGATGACACTGTGTGGGCTATATCGGATATTGATTGTCCCCACCCACTTTGGACACATCTTTGGGAGATCTATGGAGACCCCAATATTTCTCCATTCCCAGAGGATCCTGATTTAGATTGTCTCTTACCCATTGCTTGGAGAGATAATACACCCTTTGATCATGATACTTTAGAGGAGCTTGATTATTTAGATACCCTTACATGTTCCGATGGATCAGAGGCTTGTCTCACAGTTCCTACTCTTCAGACTGAGACTTCATTAGCATCTCTTGTTGTTCTTGATTCAGTGTAGCAGGGCATCATACATCTTCCAGACATAGCTACTTTGGACTCTTATGTTGCAGACATATCTTTCTTGTTTGTGGAGTCCTATATTACAGATTTGAAGGATTATTTTGAGGACATTCATCTCCTCTACCTTGACAGACAGGTTATCATTGTATTCCTACCATTATTAGTGCATTCAAAGGTTTCATTTAAAAATTCTCCACATCAATTTGGATTTGACATCATTTGTTTCAGTTCAGATAGAGAGTTTCTTCAAAATCCTATCATGGCACACATCTTTAGACAGATTGGTTCATCACTCTTCATAGGGTTTCTTCCCAAGGGGAGGAATATCATTTGCTTCTTCAGGATCTCCTTTTGGATTCTACATCAGACATCTACCATTGCGACATGAGTTTCTTCATTGTGGGGGGCCTTCTTCTCTCTTTATATCTCTCCTATGGAGACCATTGTATAAGTACTTATATGATAGAAGTTTTTTATGGGGGGTATCATGTAATCCACCTCCTACCCTTCTTTCATTAGTGCATTGAATTCCTTTCTTTTCATTCTAATTTGGGGAAGATTTTTGTTCCCACTGGGTATTCTCTTTTACCCCGTTTCCTTTAGTTTGCATTGCATTTGTAAATGGGTACCTAATCAGGCCTAGTTGTCAAGACTCATGTTTACTTTCATTCATTGTATTTACTTTTTCTTTCTTGCACATGTTTGTAGCTGCACTCTTGCTCATCTTAAGGGGGGTTGTTAGATTAAAGGTTTTAACTTAATTATGTTAAATAAGTTACCTTTATTCCTCTCTTAAGATTTCACTTTAGTTTGTGACATTTAATAATTATATTATTTATTAAATGTCTACCTATTAGGGTTACTTTTAGGTTTGCACAATCTCCTTTCATAAGGATTGATCATTGTATCATTTCTAACTCTCTCTGATTAATACATTTTTCAGCTTTCAGAGCACCCTTGATTTTTTGTCTCCATCTCTTCTTTCTGTGATAGGTTATTTGCATGCAAGTGATCTTCGAGGTCTGTGAAGTTGGATTTCTCAACTTCTACAATGTGTATTTCTTTATTAGTTTGATGGTGATCTAGAGATTTGTAATGCAAGAGGGATGTTGCACCATCCATTGCATCCACCTAAGGTTGTCGATGCAATGACCGATGATGCAACACTCGCTCTTGACTGTCAAACATTGCCACCTTCGCATGTCAACATCTAGGTTCTATCCTTCCTTTCTCCTGTAGATTCTTATAGTTGTGTTTATCATTTTGATTATGGGAACGAGGGGAGATGAACATGTTTATGGATCAACCATGGGTTTAATGAACCTCCTAAATTGTTGTTTCTTCCTGAATATGTGACTAAATTTGAATGCTACAATGTTGAGCTTCTTTTTTCTGAGTATAAGGATGAATCTACATGGCTTAAAACTGTAATGATTACCCTTTTTCTTGTACATGCATTACGAAATCCAATGGGTGTGAGTGTCGGTTTTCCTTGCCTGAATGTGGTCCTTTTTAAATATGTTTTTACGTAGTTTGTTTTGAGTAGTGTAGGCTTCATGTCCATATCTCACTTTCATGTATATGCTCTGCTTTCCTGCTTTCATTAGGTTAGGTTGTTTGTTGTTGGTTAGTTTGCTTTCTGCTTCCTTGTTGTTTTCTTTTGCTTTGTTGCTTTGGTTAGTTTAGGTGTTTTCTTTTTGTTTTTCTTCTGCCCTACTACTTCTTTGCTTGAGGTCCCTCTACTTTTAGTTGCACATGTTCATACGCACAACAATCATTTTATTTCTTGGGGTTGTTCTTTGTATTTCTTTGATAAACTTTAATCAAGTTTTTAGAGTGGATGGTGAGGGTCTTTTGTTAGTGCCAAGTGACTTGGATGTTTGGTTTGAAGGAGATAGGTTGTTAGTTGATTTGACTTGGATGTATTTTGAAATCTTATATATCTCACATACTTTAAGAATCTAGTGGTTCCTATAGGTTCCTTTGTGAATTCTAGTTAAGTGAGAAATCTAAAATTCTACTTTAGTGCCACTGTCATTCTTAGCCCTGGTTGCAAGCTTCACTAATTGTGGGTTGAAAATAAAGAGAGAAAAGAAAATCAAAAGAAAGAAAATTCAACTTTTAGGAAAATCTAAATAACTCTATCAGGGCTATGGACGCTTGACTGACTGTAGAGCAATGTTCGAGATAATTACAACGACAACCTCATTGGGGCTATGGACGCTTGACTGGAAGCGAGGCAATGTCTTGGGTGCTTTTGGAGTTAAAATCAATTACGTAGCTTAACTTGATTGATCTTAGGTTCTTGTAGTGACTTAAGGATGGGAATGAATGCATTTTCACACACTTGGATTTTCAGCATACTGAGGGTTGGATTGACTAGTGGTTTTGATCCTTTGGTTGAGTGTCTGGTTTGCTTTCCCTAGCATGGGGATCAGAACCAGAGATTTTGGGTTCATGATTCCAGTTTGTCATCAAAATGATTTGGAGAATTTCCCCAGTGAGTCACCATTTGTTGTGCATAGATTGCACACATGCCCCGCTGAAGGCAAGGACCCCCTTTCTTTTGCTCCTAGTGGGTCATTTTTGCTCCCGATGGGTTTTTTTTCTCTTGCCTCATTTTGTGCACCCCTATTCCCAAGCCTAGGTTGGTTGTATGCCTTAAAACGACTAAATTTCCCTTTGACCAAGTTTTCCTATATGAATTTGCTAAGTCTTTTTCTTTTGCCATGCTCCTACTGACTAGGTCCCTGCTCGCTTGACTTCACTTTTTCCTTCATTTTTGACATTGGGGACAAGTTTCCTATGGATATGGGATGTTTTCATGATGCCTAAGTGAGCTACCAAGTTTGTGTTAAGTTTCAAGAAGTTGCAGAAATTTCATTGTAGGTCATCGCCCCTCTACCGTCGTCCGTGGGAATTTTCTCACGGGTCGTTGTCCCTCCATCACTGTCTATGAGAATTCCTTTGCAGGTCGTCATGTGCTCATTTCTATTTAAAAAGGGAGATGAACCTCTAGCTTCCCCCTTCCAAATCTCCTCCTTTCTAGAAAAGGGTGCAAACTTCAAGTTTTCATCATCTAGGACCCATGAAATGAATGACTTCACATGCCTAAAGGGGTTGGCATTAAGTTTTCCATGTGTTTAAACATTGCAGAACTTTCCTTGTGGGTTGTCATCTCTCCATCGCCATATGTGGGAACTTCCCTTGCAGGCCTCCATCCCTTCATTATTGTCTATGGGAACTTCCCTTGTGGGTCGTCATCCCTCCGTCATCATTCGTGGGAACTTCCCTTGTGGGTCACCATCCCTCTGTCATCATTTGTGGGAACTTCCCTTGCGAGTCATTGTCCCTTCATCGCCATCCATGGGAACTTCCCTTGTAGGCCACCGTCCCTCCATCACCATCCATGGGAACTTCCCTTTCAGGCCACCGTCCCTCCATCACCATTTGTAAAAACTTCCCTTGCAAGTTGTCGTCCCTCCATTGTCATCCATGGGAACTTCCCTTGCGAGTCGTCGTCCCTCCGTCGCCGTCCACGGGAACTTCCTTGAGGGTCACCATCCCTCCGTCGTTGTATGTGGGAACATCCATTGTGGGTCAATGTCCCTCTGTCATCATCTGTGGGAGCTTCCCTTGCGGGTTTTCGTCCCTCCATCATAGTTCGTGGGAAATTTCATTGCAGGTCATCGTCACTCTGTCGCCGTCTGCGAGAACTTCCTTGCGGGTCATCGTGTGCAGGTTTTCGTTAGTTGATTGCCTCTTTTAGGGTGGTTAACACTTGATTTCCCCTCATCTAGTGGGCTTCGTATTTGGTTTCTGTCTATCATCCACCGGTCGTTTATTGTCTGTCTGTCATCCGCCTTTCAAATGTTGTGGTCACCACTGTTGTCTTTACGACACAAACTTTTCAAGCTTCCCACTTCCCAACTTTCGCATTGCTTTGGCCCTCAGAACTGTAATCTCCCTGAAATCTGATTTCTCAAAAAGGAAATTTTCTCAACATGTCAAAAAGGAAATTGTCTTGAAGTGAGAATTTTCCAAAAATGGAAATTTTCCCAAAACGAAAATCTTTCCCAAAATGGATTTTTTTTTCAAAAATGGAATTTTTTCCTAAAAATGCAAATGTTTCCAAAATTGATTTTTCTTCCTAAAATAGGAAAAATGGAAAAAATGGAAAAAAATTGAAATATGAAATTCTTGATGGACTATGAATTGATACATTTTAATTTTCTAAATGAGGGAAATTTGTAATTTTTGGAGATCTAAATCATGAATTTTATGGCACGGTTACTTTTAAGGATGCTTGGGGGGAATAATGGATCAATTCAAGAACCAACATACGAAGGGTGTGTTGGATTTTGTGGTTATGTTGCTGATATATCATTGTCATTGATGTCAACACTATTAGCATTGGTGATTTTGAAGGCTGCATATGTCGAGGATATTGAGAAAATTGTAATAAATATATTGCAGGAAACCAGTGAAGCTGAGAAGGTCAGAGTGATGAAATTTTTTGTATGTTGATGATCAGGAGGCATGCACTAAAGGGTTTTTTGCTGAGCCTATCTAGTATGTTGTTTGAAATTTTCAGTGGTACGCATCAAGAATTGAGGAAGTTATGAAGTTTTATGTTCCTACGGTTATTTAGTTACTGTAGCAGGTGTTTCTGGAAGATGAGATTGCAATTCTAGTAAAGTGATTTGTTGTGTATGTTTATGAGGTGTTTAGTGATGTTTCTAGATCGTGCTCTATCAGTTTGGTACACTCACATTGATCAACATGTTCATGATTGTAGATTTTTCCTTTTGTGCTTAAGGTTTTCATGTTCTTGGCCGACATCATGGTGGTAGCATGTTGCAGATCCTTATGAATTAATATTTTATTGTTTGGCATGTTCGAGGATATTGATTTAGGTCTTCACTTTGTTGTGACTGACTTAAGTTGGTGTGTATTAAGATTTTTTCATGTTTTGAGGCCGATAGTTGTAATTTATTCTTTATTTTTGGTCGACAGAGTTGTTGATGTAAATCTGTGTAGCGGATATATAAGAACGATTATTTATTCATTTTGAAGCACGCTCAAGGTATGCTCAATGAATGTGAGTGCAAGATATGTGTGAATAAAGATCAGATCATTTGAGTGCAGAGCAGAGTGTGAAGGAGATTGAGTGAAGTGTGAAGAAGTGTTTATGTGCCTAACTGAAACCGTAATCAAGCTTTTGTAGAAGCTAATTTCTCAGTTCAACCTCATCAAATGGATTTAATCTAATTGTCTTATGTAAGGTAGTGAGCATTCCCTTTGAGTAGTGAGCTCTAGGTACTGTGCCTGAATGCATGTGCATTCCCTATTCATTTCTTTCATTATACTTCTAACAGGGTATAATCCTGTGGACTAACATCCACTGTGGTTTTTCCCCTAACAGGGTTTCCACGTATAAAATCTTGGTGTTCATGTGTCTCTGATGTGTTGTTGATCCATGCTTCCACTATTAATTATCAGATATGAGATTAAAATTTGTTTAAGGTTTAATAAGCTTAATTTTTGTAACAACTAATTCACCCCCCCTCTCAATTGTCTAACCTTTTTTTGCCAAGAATTGTTATCATAGCTAGTTCCTCTAAAGAAGTCTAGCAACTTGAGGTGATCCGAGATGGCATCATACAAGAAGGATAGTCCTAGATTTTATGGTACAAACTACTCTCTATGGAAATTCACAATGGAGTGTCATTTGAAGTGCATTGGTGAGCCTTTCTGGAAGATTACAAAGAATACATATACAATTCCTCAAAATGGTCCCTCTACTGTTGATGAGATCAAAGAAGCAGAAACAAATACCAGAGCTATAGAAGAATTATTGAGTTCTTTGACAGATTCAAAGATGAAAAATGTAATAGGTCTAAAGACTACACATGAGATCTAAATAAAATTGGAAACATTTTATGAAGGAGATGCACTAGTGAAAGTTGCTAAACTGGAAATTTTGAAAGGCAAGTGGGAAAACATGAAGATGAGTGAAGATGAAAACATCTTTTCTCTCTTGCAAAAGGTAAATGAATTATTGATGGACATTAGATCTGTTGGTGGAACCTTGGAAGAAGATGAGATTGTGGCTAAAATACTTCGATCTGTGCCTACTTCTTACAAAAAAAATCTCATGCTATTGAAGAGCTCAGGATAGTAACAAATGTGACAAGAGACATGTTGATTGGAAAACTTGCTACCTTTGAGTTGAGTGAATTTGGTGAATCCTGTCCTAAGACAGAGTCTACATTCAAAGCTACTGTATCCAAAAAAAGCCAACAAACATATGATCCAGGAGAGAGTTCCAGAAAAACATTCAAGTATGAAGAAGAAATGAAATTGATTGAAGATGAAAAAAGAGAACTAGAAGAACTGGAAGAATTGATTGTGAAAAGAGAATCCAGAGGACAAGGTAAGTACAAAGGAAAGCTTCCTATTAAATATTTCACTTGTAGTAAGATAGGTCATTTTGCATCAAGATGTCCTGAAAAAGTCTCTAAGTATAAACCTCATAAGACTAGATTTCAAAAGAAATGTTATTATGTTGAAGGAGTTACTGATGATAAATCTAATAAAGAAACTAGAAATGAAGATGAATGGGTATTCATTTCTATCAAGTAAAATGCTTCGGTGTCCACTGAATCATCTAGTAATTAGAATATTGAAAAATATCTTGCAGCCAGAATTGATGAGAAGGATGAGTGGGTGATCGATAGCGGATGCTCACATCATGTGACTGGTGATAAAATAAAGTTTCTAAGCTTGGAAAAGTATGATGGTGGTGTTGTAAGATTTGGAGATAACAATCCTGGTGTGATTTGTGGTAGAGGTACTATTTCTCTAGGTGGAAAATAGAATACTGATGATGTTCTTTATGTTGAAGGACTGAAGCATAATTTTTTGAGTGTTGGACAAATGGTTGACAAAGGTTACAATCTCTAGTTCAAAGATGGTAAGTGTAGGATATTGGGAAGCTCGGGAAATGTGATTGCTTCAGGTACAAAGACAAGAGGTAATATCTTTCACTTGAATGTTGCTAGTGAAATTTGTTTGATTACTCAAGTTGATGTAATCTGGTTATGGCATAGAAGGCTATGTCATGTGAACTTTGATAATATTGTAAAAATAAGCTCCACACAAGCAATCAGAGATCTACCTAAGAATTTAATTTCAAAGAAAACAAAATCATTCCAATGGAGTATTGGATTTGGTACCTACTAATCTATGTACTCCATCTAGAATCAAAAGTCTACAAGGAGAAAGATACTTTATGTTGCTTATTGATGATTATTATAGAATGGTTTGGGTTTCTTTCTTAAGAGAAAAACATGAGGCATTAGATAAATTCAAAAGCTTCAAATCTTTGGCAGGTTTGAAGATTAAATGTCTAAGATTAGACAAAGGTGGTGAATTCACTTCCTGGGAGTTTGATTCGTTATGTGAAGAGCATGGAATAAAAAGATAGTTATATGCTCCTTGGACCCCACAATAGAATGGATTTGTTGAGAGAAAGAACAAAACAATTTTAGATGTTGCCAGAACTATGATGTTGGAAGGCAATGTTCCTCATTTCTATTGGAGAGAAGCTATAATCACTATTGTGTATACTATCAACCGGGTGAATGTCAATAGTAATTCTGGTAAGACTCATTTTGAGCTATGGTTTGGTCATAAACCTATTGTTAAATATTTCAAAATATTTGGAAGTAGATATCATATCAAAAGAGATGAAGATATAGGAAAGTTTGAAGCTAGAAGTTATGAAGGAATATTTCTAGGATACTCTACTAAGAGAAAATCCTACTGGTGTTACAATAACAGATTGAAGAAAGTGGTTGAGAGTGCAAATTTCATAGTTGATGAGGATATTGAAAGATCATCCAGGTATTGTGGATATGACTCAGATAACCAAAAGGATAGTATTGATAATGGAAAGAATTTGCAATCACAGAATCAAATGTAGAGTGTTCTGGTGAATCAAAAAAATCATGAAGAAGACAATGGAAATGCAGAAGAAAGAACAGAACCCAAAACCCAAAGGTATGTAAAGAGAATTCATTGTGAAATTCAGATCATAGGAGACAAGAATAAAGGTGTGCAAACTAGAAGAATAATTGCAGAAGATTATTTTCTGATATCCAAGACTGAGCCTAGAAATGTCAATAAAGCATGTAAAGATGAATATTGGATGGAAGCAATGAAGGAAGAACTGATGCAGATAGAGAAAAATGATACATGGATTCTTGTTCCTAGACCTCAAGATAAAAATGAGATTGGAACCAAATGGGTCTTTCAAAATAAGTTGAATGAACAAGATGAAGTGATCAGGAATAAAGAAAGACTAGTATGTAAAGGATACTCACAAATGGAAGGTATTGATTTTGAAGAAAATTTTGCCCATGCTGCTAGAATTGAAGTTGTAAGGTTATTTCTTGCTTATGCTACTTTCAAGAATTATAAAGTCTATCAAATGGATGTGAAGTCAGTATTTCTGAATGGTGAACTAGAAGAAGAATTTTATGCTAAGCAAATAGATGGATTTCAATTGACTGATGGAAAGGACATGGTGTGTTGGTTGAAGAAAGCATTATATGGGCTCAAACAATCCACTAGAGCTTGGTATGCTAGACAGGATAAATACTTGTTGAATCTTGGATTCAATACAGGTACTACTGACAAGAATTTTTATTTCAAGTTGGATTAGGATAAAGAATTGATTATTAAAGTCTTTGTTGATGACATTATTTTCGAAGGTGATGATGACTTATGCATGAAATTTGTTGATGAAATGAAAAGTGACTTTGAAATGTCAATGATAGGAGAAATAAAATTCTTTTTAGGACTGAAAATTACTCAATTAGGTGATGGAATCTTTATTTCTCAGTCCAAGTATGTAAGAGAGTTACTGAAAAAATTTGGCATGGAAGATGCAAAGCCAGTTGGTACACCCATGGTAACCAAATTCAAACTATCTTAGAATGATGATTCTCCTAAGGATAATCAAGCAAGATATAGTTCAATGACTGGTAGATTGCTATATTTGACTCAGACAAGACTAGAAATTATGAATATTGTGTGCATGGTTGCTAGCTATCAAGTAGATCCAAAGGAATCACATGTGACTATAATAACGAGAATATTCAAATACTTGAAAGGAACAGTTGACTTTGGGTTATGGTATCTAAAGGATGATGATCTTACTCTAAATTCCTTTATAGATACAGATTGGGTAGGAGATGTAAATGATAGGAAAATCACAAGTCGTGGTGAGTTCTTCTTGGGAAAGAAGCTAGTGTCTTGGCTAAGTAAGAAGTAGAATTCCATTTCCTTATCTACTGCTCAAGTAGAATATATTGTTGTTGCAAAAAATTGTTCTCGGGTATTGTGGATGAAACAAATGCTGAGAGATATCAGATTTGAGTATGATGAGCTTATTGTTATATTTTGTGACAATTCCAATGCCATAAACATGTCTAAGAATTTGGTGTTACACTCAAAGACAAAACATATATATATCAAGTATCACTTTTTGAGAGACAAGGTGAGTGATAAAGAGGTTAGATTAGAATATGTGCCTACAAAGGAACAAATTGCAGATATCTTTACTAAATCATTTCCTAAGGATAATTTTGAGTATCTTAGAGGCAAGTTAGGGGTGATTTCCCCTCCTAATCTAAACTAAGATGCAAGTCTTTCAATCAATTTGTACTTACAGTCAGATCTTGTTTTAGATTGATGTTGTGGTGGTTGTTACTAAGGGGGAGTAGTCAAATAGTTCAAATGATATGTGGATCAAAGAATGTGTACCTTTTACATTAATGTCAAAGGGGGAGAAGAACAATGTGAAAAACTCTTGAAGTAAGGGGGAGAAGAGTCAAAAAAGGGAGAGGAGTATGTGAATAGATAGTTGTGTTGATGATTTTATTTTTCACATCATGTTTTTCCATCAATGCCAAAGGGGGAGATTTTTGGATGTTGTGGTTGTGTTGCTGATATGTGGTTGTCATTGATTTCAACACTATTAGTATTGGTGATTTTGAAGGCTGTATATGTCGAGGATATTGAGAAAATTGTAATAAATATATTGCAGGCAGCCAATGAAGCTGAGAAGGTCAGAGTGATGAAAAATTTTGTACGTTGATGATCAGGAGGCATGCACTAAAGGGTTTGTTATTGAGCCTATCTAGTATCTTCCAAAATTTTCAGTGGTATGCATCAAGAATTGAGGAAGTTATGAAGTTTTGTGTTCCTATAGTTATTCAGTTACTATAGTAGGTGATTCTGGAAGATGAGATTGCAATTATGGTAAATTGAGTTGTTACGTATGTTTCTGAGGTGTTCAATGATGTTTCTAGATCGTGCGCTATCAGTTTGGTATGCTCGCATTGATCAACGTGTTTGTGATTGAAGATTTTTCCTTGTGTGCTTAAGGTTTTCATGTTCTTGGATGACATGACGTTGGTAGCGTGTTGTGGATCCTTATGAATTAATATTTTATTGTTTGGCATGTTTGAGGATATTGATTTAGGTCCTCACTGTGTTTTGACCAACTTAGGTTGGTGCACACTAAGAGTTTTTCATGTATTAAGGCCGAGAGTTGTAATTTATTCTTTATTTTTGGCTAATAGAGTTGTTGATGTAAATATGTGTAGTGGATATATAAGAGCAATTTTTTATTCATTTTGAATCACACTCAGAGTATGCTCGATGAATTTGAGTGCAATATATGTGTGAATAAAGATTAGACCATTTGAGTGTAGAGCATAGTGTGAAGGAGATTGAGCGAAGTGTGAAGAAGTGTTTATGTGCCTAACCAAAACTATAATCAAGCTTTTGTAGAAGCTAATTTCTCAGTTCAACCTCATCAGATGCATTTAATCTAATTGTCTTGTGTAAGGCAGTGAGCCTTCCCTTTGACCAGTGAGCTCTAGGCAGTGTGCATGAATTCATGTGCATTCCCTATTCATTTATTTCATTATACTTATAACAGGGTATAATCTTGTGGAATAACATCCATTGTGGTTTTTCCCTAACAAGGTTTCCACATATAAAATCTTGGTGTTCATGTGTCTCTGTTGTGTTGTGGTGCAGGAGCACCTATTTTCCTTCAAGCCTCCATGAGGCCATATTGTATAAATTTATTAAATTAGGTGTTTTAATCATGTAATAAGTTTGAATGATTCATTTTATATATTTTTTAAGTCATTTGGAGTCATTGATGAAGGTTTGGTGTCATTTGGTTGAAAAAATGAAAACATTGTCAAAAGTTGTCAAAAGTTGCCATAACAACTTTTCTTGTTAAATGAAAACTTTTTAAAAGTTTGTTAAAAGTTTTTAAATGGTATTTTTAGGTTTGTTGGAGAATAAATTTATTGTTCAAGTATAAAAATGGGCCTCCAAGTCGAATTTGGGGTGGAATGTAGTTTTGAACAAGAATTTAAAAGGAAGGCATGAAGTTTTCTACAATTTCCAATGTTCTGCCCTATTATTTTACATGGTACGGATTTGTATGAAGTTTTACATACTTGAAATTGATTTTTATTGATAGAATAATGAACTAAATTTCATTTGCAATTGGTTTGGTATTTTTTTATTGAGTTTGGAGAAAGTTATGATCATTTTACCATTGGCAACCCTATGGGATTGTTTTTTCTAAAAGTTGCAGGATGTTGCAGAGAATGGCACGTATTGTGAAGAAAAAATAATGATGTAAAAACTTTTGGAAATTTTAGATATGTGAATCTAGTTTCATTTTCTTCAAGTATCATCAAGTTTAATTAAAAATTGAATAAGTTATGACAATTTTGGTGATGGCAGTTTTGAACACTGCCTAGGGTTTGCAGTTTTGGGGAAAATGCAATAACTTTATTTTCCACCATTGGATCTCAATAAAAATTGGAAGGAAGGTCTATAATTATGGTATCTTAAATATCACTAAATTGATTGGATTTATAATTTTTTTTGTGGAAGTTATTAATGACCGTTCATTGCATTAAATTGTGGGCTACCATGGTTATGTTTCTGATGTGGTCTAGAATGCACTTAATAATTCTTTGAGATGAATAACTTTATGAAATTTTTGAAGTAAATGGAATGTTGAGTTGTGAATCCTTTTTCCTCTACATCATGTTATTGATTCATTCTTGCAATATTAATTATCAGTTTTGATATTAAAAGTTGTTTAAGATTGAATAAGCTTAATTTTTGTAACAGCTGATTCACCCCCCCTCTCAGTTGTCTATCCTTGTTTTGCCAATATGGTGATCGAGGGATCTATTTTATTTCACCAAAAGGATGATGATTGTCAGGAGCAACATCTCTACCTCTCAAAAGAACCAATCTGCAAAAATAATGCACTTAATTGGCTACAAGAATGTTGTGAATACATCAAGCAAAAGGGCAGCCTTTGACAACTTTCAGCTATAGCAAAGGCAATCGACTAAAAGACAAAACAGCTATAGTGCTAGGGTCACTAGAAGACAAAACAAAGAAGAAGACAAAAATAGCCTATTTTAAATTGATAAATATTGGGGGTAGGTGAAAACCCAATGTAAAATGAATTTGGGCCACATAATGAAAGTAAATATTGGCCATTCATTTGGGATTTGAAAAACTATAAATAGCGGCTTTCTCCTCATTTGTAAATGGTTGGAGAATTGGTGCAAAAGGAATTTGCAGCAATAAAAGACAGCATTGCATGATTTTATGGATGTTTTATTTTATTTTTCTCATCTTGCATGCATGGTTCTACTCCCATATTAGTTTTATCTTGTAGTTTCTTGGATGGTTGTGATAATGTTGCTTGTTGTTATGGTATGTTGATGAATTTATAGCGCATACTTTTGGCACTTGTTGATGACAAGTTATTGTACAAAGTTAGCTTGGGCTTCCATATTTCATTGTTGCAACTTACTTAAATTTCATGTTCATGATGTGCATGTGCAATCTGAAAATCAGAAGACCTTAGAAGATTACACTGGTTTTGTGTAGCTGTAGGCTTCTCTTGGTCAAGCAAAACCTAGTTTAGGAAGTTTGTCTATTGTAGCAGGTTCTATTGTTACTGTTCATTCATAACTTAGATCTATATTAGCTCTCTTAACCCTTTCTCTTTTGCTATTTCTTTTAACTCCTTGTTAGAGTAGGATTCAAAGCATCAAAACAATGCCAAATCTAATGAACATGGTGAGTTTCATCTTGTTGTTTTGAGTGGGCAGCCACTATTCATCCACTTCTAGCACTTTGAAACTCCATTTGTAGACCCAACTTCCCATTCTTTGTATACCATAAATCTCGACCTTGTGTTACCAAAAAAACACATCAACCAACTAAGATATTCCATGCATGTCATGACCTGACACCCGAGAGGCCTTGGGGTAGTGATTTGTAACTTGTTTGCAAATTTATACCTTTCAAGAGAGGTAGTGCACTTGTGCATTACTTGTGTTGAGAAAGTGTATAAAACACCCATCAACAGGTTTCAATTGATTAGGATTGGCGTTCCTAGTACTGCGGTACCATCACAAGAGGAAGTAAGTGCTTCTAAAGACATTTAGATATCCCACAAACCATTCGACCCATTCTACTATGACTCCCCTAACTCAAATGAATATGAATGGGATTCCCTTTTCTCCACCAGCATAATGGATCTGGATAAGTTATTTGGGGAACTTGACCAAATTCTAAATACCTCGCCAAAATCAACCGAGTCTTGTCCTAAAAATTCCTTGTCAAAACAAGAATGGCTTAAGCTTTATTATTGGAAAACCCTTGATCTTGCCTCTTGGACACCTAACAAACCATGTTATGATGACCTAGCCCTTATAGTGGTCCCACCTCAGAATCTACCTATCCCTAGGAAAAAAAACAAAAAGGAGTTAGTCCAAAACTTCTATGACCATTTCAATTAATCTATCCTCACCTTGTCAACCTCCACATTTGATAATTTTGATGATGACATGCCCTCGGTATATCCCCAATTTATTGATTGGGATCAACAAGCCACTCCCATCTTAGACATATTCAAGAACAACGAAGCAATACTTGAGTTCATGGGACTGCGAGATAGCATACCTAGTGGTGACCACAAGGGTGGATTTACCATAGACTTGGATAACATGGAATATTTTGGAAAGTATGTTCACACCTCCAATCAAAAAAGTGAAAACAAAAATAAAATTAAAGAAAACAATTAAAATGACAAGTCCCTAGGTGAAAACCGAAAGGCACCTTTGGACGATGAAATAGTAAAAATAAAGGACGCATCCAAGGGAGAAAATCTCTTAGAGGCACCCAAGGATGGAGGTTTCAAAATTCTCCTAGTTGCTAAGGAAAAGTCACCAATGTTAGTGGAAGAATATGTCAAGATAAACATAAACACTAAAGATAATCCTGAGATAATTTACTTTGCATCATCTTTGACAGAGTCAGAGCAACTAGAGCTTCATGACTTCTTTACAAAAAGATAGATTAACTTTGCATGGTCATAGGATGACATGCCTGGGCTGGATCCTAACCTTATATTGCATCATCTACCATAACAACTAAGTGTTAAGACTATCAAGCATAAGTTAAGGGAAATACATCCACAAATCACTCTACTAGTCAAAGTTGAACTTAAGAAACTATTGGATGTCAGATTCATCACATCAATAGACTATGCATAGTGGATTTATAATATTGTGCCAGTAACCAAACCATCTAGTGGCATCTGCATTTGTAAAGACTTCAAAGATATTAACAAGGAATTTCCTAAGGATGACTTCCCTTTGCCAAACATTGACATGATAGTGGACCTTACAACAAGATATGAGATTCTATCCCTCATGGATGGTTTCTTTGGATATAACCAAATCAAGATCACACATGAGGACCAACACAAGATAGCTTTTACATGTCCATGGGGAACATATTGTTGGAACATTATGCCTTTTGGGCTCAAAAATGTTGGACCTACATACCAACGTGCCATGACAACTATATTCCATGACCTTGTACATACTCCCATGGAAGATTATGTGGACGATCTAATAGCCAAATCATTGACAAGAGATGATCACTTGCAAGTCCTAGATAATATATTTCAAAGACTAGAAGCATACAAAGTAAAGCTAAATCTTAAAAAATGTGTCTTTGGCATTCAATCAAGAAAAATTCTAGGATACATCATTTTTGGATGAGGCATTGCAGTGGACCCTACAAAAGTAAAGGCTATAAGGGATATTCCTCCACCAGCCAACATTAGTCAGCTAAGAACATTACAAGGGAGACTACAGTTTATCAGATGCTTCATAGTACAATTTGCAAACAAGATACATCCATTCCAACACCTACTCAAAAAGGGGGTACCGTTAGTATGGAAAGCCAAATTCCAAGAAGCTTTTCAAAAGGTCAAGGATTACCTACTTACACCAATTTTTTTAATGCCACCTACAGATACTTGACATTTGATACTCTATATTCCAGTGACCCAATCAACACTAGGAGCTTTACTTGCACAAAATGATGATGAAGGTCATGAGAGAGTAGTGTACTATATCAGTCGTGCTTTGGTAGGATATGAGCTAAACTACAGTCACATAGAACGTGCATGTCTTGCAATATTTTTTGCTACTCAAAAACATAGGTACTATATGCTAAACTGCCAAACCATGCTAGTTGCAAAGATAGATACTTTAAAATATCGCTTAAGTAAAGAAGCACTAACAGGCCAATTGGCTAAATGGGTAATGATACTTAGTGAATGTGGCATCTAGTATGTGGAAAGAAAAGCTATAAAAGGGCAAGTCCTTATTGATCAATTGGAAGATGCACCAATTAAGGTCGAGCATCCTCTAGTTGTAGATTTTCTTGATGAGTTCATCTTCACCATTGGAAAAAGAACCACATGGAAGTTATACTTTGATGGGTCCCATACTAATCATGGTTCAGGAGTGGGTATATTGTTTGTTGGACCAAAAGGCGACACTATTCCTAAGTCATTCAGAATTTATTTTCCTTGCACAAACAACATAGCGGAATATGAGGCCCTTGTAATAGAACTAAAAATGGTAGTCCAATAGAAGATTAAATATTTACATGTTTATGGAGACTCTCAACTAGTAGTTTGACAAGTTAATGACGAGTATGAAACTAAAGATGAGAAAATTTCCCCATACAAGCACATGGTAGATAGTTTTAAGCAATATTTTGATAACATCAACTTTCAACAAATACCCCACATTCAAAACAGGGCAACAAATTCTATGGAAACCGTTGGTTCATTATTGGATATACCTAGCAACGTGCCTAAATTTGAGTTTTTGGTTGAACAGATTTTGGTCCCTACCTATGACGTCCTAGATTTTGTGATGATGTGTGAGCTTGTTCGTCCCACTTCCCCATGGTACAAGGACATATATGACTGCCTCCATTCCCAAATCATACCCTTAGACCCGTCAAAAAACCAACGTAGGACATTTAGCTGTAAGTCTTTCAAATATACCATCATCGGAGATACCCTTTATAGACATGCCTTAGACAATACTTTGTTGAGATTTCTTGATGTTGAAGAATCACAAGAAACCTTATGTGTGGTACATGAGGGTATATGAGGATCCCATTCTAGCAATCCTACCTTAGCCAAGAAGATTATGAGACTAGGTTATTATTGGCCTACCATGGAAAAGGACTCATATGTCTTTGTTCATAAATGTCGATAGTTCCAAGTACACGGAGACTTGATACACACGCCAGCATAGGAGCTTCATCCAATAAATTCACCATGGCCCTTTTCCCGATGGGGAGTTGATATCATAGGTAAGATACATCATGCATCCTCCAATGGTGGTAAGTTCATCATAACCACAACTAAATACTTCACCAAGTGGATCGAGGCTATTCCTCTGACCTACATTATCATCACACAAATTTCCAAGTTTATCCTTAATTATATCATTTTTCGGTATGGTGTTCCTCAATCCATCATCATGGATAATGGTCGCCCATTTAAAAACCAATAATTCCACCAACTTTATGAAGAATTCCATATCCAACACCACTTTTTCACTCCTTATTATCCACAAGGTAATGACCAAGTTGAAGCGTCTAACAAAATAATCATGAAAATACTCAAAAATATTGTCAATGACACTGGTCGTGACTAGAATTTACAACTTAATCCTGCCTTATGGGATTACTGCAAAAGCATTTGTACTCCCATTGATGCCACTCCATACTCTTTGGTATTCGGTTTTGAAGCTATCTTACCTATTGAGAATGAAATTCCTTCCCTAAGGGTATCTTTGAAAGGTCATATTGATGATGAAGAATACCGTGTGTCAAGACTGCATGAATTAGAATTTCTAGGTGAACGAAGACAAAAGGCACTAGATCATCTTCAATCATATCAAAATCATCTTTGTCGTAGCTATAATAGGAAAGTTTTGAATTGACATTTTGACATTGGTGACTTGGTCTTAATAGAGAACCCAAAGAATCAAGTTGAAACAGATAAACCTAGAAAGTTTGAACTAAACTGGTTAGGGCCTTATATTGTTATAGAAGCCTTTGGATCAAGACTGTATCAACTCTCTACCCCTGAAAGAGAACCACTATCATCACCTATCAACATCCTTCATCAGAAGAGGTTCTATGCATAGCTTCTGATAGCTTTTGTCTTAATCATAAAAATACAAATAAATAAATAAAACAAAACATTGTTACCTTGATGAAAACGCAAATAGGCATCTTGGTAACACCAATTTTTTTTTTTGAAAAAATCAATAAAATAGTAAATAGAAATAATTCGTCCAATAGTGAAAACCACTTATGTGGTGCTTTGGATAAGTACCATGGTGAAAACCTAGCAAATAGGCACCATGTGTAGTCGACTTCACTCCTTCATCTACCGTCATTCCAATTGGATTTTTCCACCATCACCCATAATAAATGGTTGTCCTTTCCATAATTTAGAATGATTGACATGAAGTCCACCCCGTCTCCTCACTCCATCCTATTGGTCTTATACTCAACTAGGGGAAAATCCTTGACCTAAGTCATTTGGACCTTGCACTCGCTCATCCAACGTCATAAAAATGTCCTGAAAATAATCCAAAAACAAAATAAAACTTCAAAAAGAACAAAAAAATAAAAACATGTCAAAAATCCCAAAAACAGAGTCAAAATCAATTGTGTCAAGTCATTCATAGACTTAGTTGAACTACGTTGCCTCTATGATTGGACATAGGCAAGGCCATCTAACGATGTGCCCCCGAGGCATTAGGTTCATCTTTCTAGGTTTGTCACATATCACACACATAAAATCATGACTCGTTCTTTGTACATGTCAAAGTCATTGGTCTTGTCAAACTACGAGGTCTCTGTGTGTATAACATAGGCAAGGCCATCAATCGATGAGCCCCTGAGGTCACAATAGGTCAGTCCATTAGGGTTTATCAAATTCATTAATCACACACATTATATATCATCAAGTTCAATACATATTTTTCAGTTAGTCATGTTAGTCAAATTCTAGTCAAACTATGAGGTCTTTGTGTATATAATGTAGGAAAGACCATCAATTGATGAGCCCCCAAGGTCGCACTAGGTTAGTCCCTTAGGGTACATCATGTCGATCAACATAAGTCATACACTTTCATCACACATGCACAATGGTCAAAACATCAATTCAATTCAAAAATCAACAAGACAAACAATTCAACAATGTCATCAAGTCAAATCAAATGAATTTACAAAACAATCAACTTATGTCTTATACAAGATGTGTCCTTCTTGACAACAGACATTATCATTAACAATCATTATAGCCTTATGCAGCTTGTCGCATCAACGTCATCAAACTTAATGTCTTATACGATATGTGTCTTTTGGAAACCAGGCTTCATCATGCCTTACACAGATAGTCACAAAATCGAAACTAAACTCAACATCTTATACGGTATATGTCATCCCTGAAATCAAGCTTTATCAGACAATCAACTTATCAAACAAACAACAACAGATCAAATTTTGGAAAATATTTTTATTGGATTTTTTACTTTATGGCTTATTTAGTCTTATATTTTTATTTGGCTTTGTCTTTGAGTCCAGTTACTATCTTTCTCGAGGATGTTCCATGAAGGATTTAGAGAAGTAAGGATATTTCGGGACTCTTTTTCTTTGATTGTTGTCTGTCGACTGTCTTTTAAACTTGGTTTTTTAGTCAAATTACTAGCTTTCTCGAGGATTTCCCTTGAAGGATTTAGAGGAGAAATAATGTATACTGACTATGTCTTTTTATTTAATTGATGTATGTGGTTTGTCTAGATAAAAGGATTGGGGCAATTTTTCCCTTAGTATGAGTCTGAACACTCCTTGTCTGCGACTGTCTATTTTAGAAAGTGTATGACTTTGTACACCTTGGTCTATCTCATATCATGGTGTTTACTATCCATTTGTGTCATGTCCTGAAAAATGATGATTTAATGCAAGGCTTAGTTTGTATTTGGAAATATATTAAAGATTCTACATTCTTCCAATAACCATTTTAAAATACTATCATTTCAATTAATCCATGCTAAAATTTCTTCTATCCTGCATAATGACATAGTACTGTGACACACAAAAAAATTAGGTAATCTACATATGCATTCATTATACAACCATCATGTAGACATTTCCATATGTCTATATATAGTATACCATACATCTAAGTTTCACTTTACAATGCATTAAGTATACATATCCATCACATTTAGATAAGCATAACATACATGCATTAACCAATCATAAATTGTATAAATTATAGATACATTCACATGGAATTATACATAATAAAATCACATTGCATCTCATTATCATAAACATAGAATGCATTCATAAAATTTGTAAATAATATGCAAATCATAAACACATCATCATCATCATCATAGGAAATAAAACATCATAATGTAAACATCATCATCCATAAAAACTACATAATCATATAAAACAACTGCATAATCATATAGAACAATTGCAAATCCTATAATCATCGCCAAAAATGATATATATATATATATATATCACTCAAAATAACATGTGTCATAGTACAATGTTAGAGTGCATAAATACAAATGGAGCTTGTAGCCTCTATGATCATAGTACAATGTCTGCAAATATAAACATGTCACTGTCAAGTGCTACCACTGCTCCCATAAGGATTCTAAGGAGGAAACTATCGATCATGTACTCTATGTGCAAAAGGAGGCCTTTCATATGGTCTTGTCTTAGGTGGTCCCACCACATGATCAGTATTCTATGTACGGCTATGGGACCTGCTCCAAGAACTGCAACTATGTTCTTGTGAATAATTGGGAGCTCGCCTCTCAGGTGGTACCTCTACCTCATAAAGATCTACTCTCCCAATCACCAGCTCTAACTAACTCACAAGAAAATGCTACAACCAGTCCAGTGCATAAGGCCCTCAACTCAATGAACCTGCCCTTTGTCTCCTACCTCCTAGAAATTTCTTGATCCTTGTCCAGGTAGGAATTTTCTCTATCCATCTACATCGTATCACACTCTACAATAATTTTCCTCACCCTCTCCTCCAAGTCCTCTACTTGGGCCTACAACTTTGCTACACTGTCCCTAGGAGCCTCCTCGTCCCATCGTGGTCTCTCTCCCACTTCAGCATCCTAATCCTCCACAATCTGGTCTCAGAGCTCCCTCTCCTTCTCCCCCATCACCTCCTCCTCCTCCTCCTCATAACCATATACCAAGGACATCAATATCGATAACCTCTCTCCTGGCCTCCTCCTATACATGATCCTCCCCTATGACCTCCTCAGCTGCATGCTCACCCCCTATCTCCACCTCCCCTCCTCCACCAAGATTCAACATCAGTACATCTACTCCCTCACCCTCCTCCTCACAGATGGGTGACAATCAGTATCCTCTCACACCTCTCCTACCTCGTTGACCACCTTTTCCACCTCTTCCATCATCACCTCCACCTCGACCTCCTCTATCCCCAGCCCTACCACCACGCCAACCCCTAGGTCTTGTCCCCCACCTCTCAATTAGAGTTGGATGATATGGATCTATATAAGGAATAGGTCTGTGAATGACCCACCACACATCATATGTTATTATAGTGACTGGATCTGAAACCCCACCCCTCCATCCCCACTACATAGGTTGTAAAGCCTGAATGTCCACCTTTGTTGTAGCCACTAGAATCATAGGCCCCCATAATGGCACCTCTCTCGAGGACCAAGCAAACTCAACTCACCCTCAAGGCTCATCCTAAACCTCTCTGAACTATCTCAATACATGGTCAAGAAAGTGTCTCTCAATAATATGGACACTCGAAAGAGTCCTACCAATCAAATACTGAGTTTGTCTACAAAATGGAAAATGTTTATCCTCATCCTACCATCGGGAACAATCCATATAGGGTCTCCAAATAAACAAAACCAAAGTGTCAAGTCCATGTCTCCAGTAACTAATGTCACCAACATGACTCTAGGTAATGGCTGCCACATAACAAAAACAATATGGAGATCAAGCATCTAGATCTAATGTCACTAGGGGACAAAACACAACCAATGTGTTCCC